>CM065638.1:6401990-6962085 GCA_033220585.1 Dipteronia sinensis | reverse complement strand
GAGAGGCATGGCTCCCTACCTATCTAGCTAAAGAAAAAAACATTAACGCTATACTCTCCTTTTATTCTTTCTTCGTTGCTTCTCGTGCTGATAAGATTATAGTTAAATCAGTCGATGCAATATTTATCGAGAACTTGAACGGATTAACCCCTCCAGTTGGTTGGAGCGCAAACAGCTTCAACTGATAACCGCTTCAACACATTTGGACACGGGTCTTGGCCAAAGTTGCTGTTGGATATGGTGACTGCACATCTCTGCTTCCCTACACACTTCTGTTAAAACAAGAAAAGGCAGGACAAGATCAGGAAAATATATCGCATTGTAGTTTATTGTGTGTACACGAGAAGAGAGCGAGATTAAAGTACCTTCTCCAAGATGTCGTAGGAAGTAGCAGCGTGGCAGGTGCCTTGCTGATAGCTTCCACATGTTCCCAAAGGAGTTCCGAAGCTGGCGAATTTGATGGAAGAAATGGCCTGGCCTGGACTGCACCTCAGGTGAACCTTGGGACTGTGGAACTCTTCTGGTTTTCCATAGCTTTCAATTTGCCAGTTCTTGATAGTTGGATGATACTCAGTGACATCAGCGCAAACACTGGTTACTGATCTCTTCACAAGAGAAATTCTTGAGGGATTCCCTCCAAGTTCCTCGAAAATGACCAACAGATTCTGAGTCGGCTTCAACCAAGATCGAGGCACATGATACCTGGAAATGAAAATTTGTTAGGACTAAATAAGAAGAAATTTGTTTACCAGTTTAGCCATTTGATGTTTGGTTGTGTATTTCTATAATTCTATCCTGTGAGCTATTACCATTTTTGGGTTGGTTGGCCGCAACCAAGCTGGCATTTTGTAGGCCTAAATCCACCAGTATAACTGCAGCCATTGCAATTTCCACTAGCATATGCAGTCCAATATCTGCCTATACTCTCCCCATTTATCCATATTTGACCTTTTCCCATACCCTCCATGTCCAAAGCCAAGGGCTCGTCTCCGTCGGGTGCATTGAAATAAGTCTGCAAAGTTAAGCAAATAAGATTGGATTTTTTACAACAATCATCAACAGCTACATCTACAAGTCGTCATTTTAATCGTGTTGTACCTTATGCCATGTCAGTGGCTGCTGCCTTTGTGCAGCTAACGATGCCTGCATCCACTCCACAGAGGAAATACTATTTGGAGAGACGAGATTCATGGCCTCACCTTTAAGCCCAACCTGTTCAAGGAAACACGGTGAGGAGATTTTCCTTCAAAATGCAGAAATACGGAAAAAGGAAGTAAACGTTAGAAACCTGGTAGGTCCATTTCTGCCAAGACAAGTCCCATTTTCCCTGATCGATTCCATGCAGGGCAACCGGACCAAGGATTCCAGTGTTCCATGTCTCATAGTGTCCTCCCACATTCTTCATGAAGACAAACAGAATTGTTAGTTGGCAACGGAATTTAAATGTAAAATACGAACTACTTTCTTCGTACTTTTCCTCCAAAGGGAAAGGAAGCTCATAAAGCTGAAGACTGATTAAAGTTCTAAAACAGGGCATTTAGTCTCAACTGTTAAAAGGCTTTTTTTCTTTTTTTCTTTTTCTGAAAAATCGGCACCATTTATGATCAAAAGTTACAAGGTGCATGAGAGATGGTAACAGGAAAGAATTCCACCAGCAAAGAATAGCCTGACTGATCAAGGCATCTCAGCTTCAGATATTTGTTAAAGGGCTTGGACTTCGAGATACTAATGACTAAAATTTTGTTGATGTTAAAGAGTTTTATATCACTGTTTGGGCTCTTTCCTAATAGCAATAGAGCACAAATATAAACACAAGGAAGAGGGACTAACCGGCAATCCAACAGCAACGCTGAGCAGTGCAATTCTGTTTGTTCCAGCACGCAGATTCACCTTGCCGGTATATGTGAATCTCCTGTTTTGTCTTGTTCCAAAGGAAGAACCTACAACGATAGAAGTTAAGACAGTTACTTACTGATCCGGCAAAAATGAAATCCGTAGCAAGAGAAAAACTAACACAAAATATATACCTGAAAGCTGTCCGTTAACAAAGATATGCACAGCATGGCCTGACGATTGAACAATGAGAGTAGGGAGTTCCCCTCCATGCAGGAAGGATTCGGATGAACCAATATCAACACTGTAGTCAAAATGAAAAGAGAGATTATAAGATCCTTCCAAATCTCTCAAAAAATCATGTTACGGAAATAAGTTGGCAGTGTTCTAAGTTTAATAACCGACAGGACATGTCAACCGGTTAAAGACGGTGGGGATATAAACATTAGAAGAAATGACTCAATAGCAGCAGATAACCTTGGTAAAATCATTCAAAAGGCATATAAAGTCAATTGGAGATCAGTCTCACCTGGTTATGTACCACAAGTAATCACTAGCATCCCTAGTGACATTTATCTGCTCCAAGAGACCTTGACTGGAGAATGTTGAGCTGTCATCTAGTGAAGAAACATCCTCATCATAACTCTCCCATGAGAACATATCAGCATTGGTTGGCAACATTTCCATTTGTGATGTTTGAACTCCAACCTGCAAAGGAGGAACGAGACGTCACATCCAAGAACCAGGGATTTACCACATTTACACAACTACGTCTCCCTTTAGAACAATACATTTTACTTATTACATGCTACAAATGGTATCTAATCTTTTATCCTATCTATCCAATCTGGCATTATCACAAGATTAATGATAAGGTTGTAATAAATGCTCTACATTGCCATTGTCATTATGCACTAAATCAGAAAGAAAAAGGTCGTCGACATAGTGTGAGCTTGTTTACAATTACTAATGAAATAGATCAGAATATTCCAAAACCTTTTAGTAACTCATATCATACCTTAGCTGTATTAAAGACTACATTTCTGCAGTCAGGCAGGACACTGATGGACCATGGAGGCAAGTTATAGTGCATGTTATTGAACATCACTCTTGCAGGAGACTTGGTATCATAATTAGAGAGAAAGGCTGCACAATTGCCTGATTCTGAAGAATATACGTAAGCCTGAAAAAATCCAACAGAGATACGATTCAGTAAATTTGAATATGAGACAACATCCAGGTGCAGGAGAGTTCAAGTTGCAAGGGAAAACCTGTTGAAAGCTTCCCAGTGAAGTAACTATAGGGTCAGCCGAAACTAAAGCTTTCTCAGACATCTTAATTGCCCTATGAAGCTCTTTCAGATGACCATATTTTGGTTGCCTGATCAGACCTATCAAGTTTTTGCAAACAAGCCATTAGTTACATTTCCAAACTTCAGTTGACCAGTACACTATTGTCGTAAAAAATCTCAGCATAGCCCTCAGGCTTTCGGAGTTAGACCGATGCAAGAAATCCATCCAAGTTGTAACTCAATGATACGATCTGCAAACAAGCTTCTGAATCTTAATTCTTACCATATTCGTCTAATGGAGCGATAATCATAGCTGGTGGTAATGAAAGGGCCTCCAGCTGAGCGTCCGAAATTGGTTCCTCCATGATACTGTTTTACATATAACGAATTTAGATAAGTTTTTCACATTGTAAAATAAATCATAGCAAGGATTGAATTTTGATAACAAAATACCAACCATGTAATAGTTAACGAAAGATCCTCCTTTCTGTATGAATCGAGCAACTGCAAATGCCAAATCCTGAACTGGTCGCTGATGAATTGGGCCACCGAACTCTGTGAACCTTCACACCGAAAAATAAAATAAAAAATTAGTCAAATACCATTTCACATCAAATTTGTAAATTTGTGGTCACAAAGCCGAAACACAATACACCTACCAGCCACTCCAAGCCTCTGTCCACATTGTAGGCTTGTAAGGTTTGTTGGGAGTGAATGCATCACAGTAGAAACCATTACATGTGTTTATCTGTCACAACAAAACCGTATACAGGCTTAGGACACGAAAAGCCAACAAATACGAGATCGAATGCAATGAGGGGAAAATTTTAGATTGGAAACTTTAAAAGTGTGAGTCTACTCACCACTGGATCTGGGGCATCATCTTCCTTGCACATAACCCAGGGGACTCCAGTTCCCATCTCTACTGCCATTTTTGCTGCCCAACTCATATAATTATAACCAGGAGCCCCTAGTAACTTACTCTGTGCTCCATATTCATTCTCAATCTACATCGAGGGATAAAAATAAACTATTATTCATCATTGTAATCAAATCTAGACTATAGAATTTTACTTCCATATAACTATTAAATCACAGGAATCATTTAAGGTATTAACACAGCACTAAAATGCAAGATAAGATATGAATTCTAAAACATTACAAATAAACAAATGAAAATGAGTGAAAACATAAATGACAAAGACCCAAAAACCAAACCTGAGAGAGGATGATGGGGCCACCTTGAGACTCATACAATTTTTCACTCTTCATCAGTCCCACAATCTTCTCAGTGAATCCTTGCATTGCCCTCTGCAATAATATTTTACAAAATTATGTTAAATGTATTAAACATACATATGCAATAGTAGTAATTGAGTGAAGTGAAAGAAAATTTTGACCTTGAAAGGTTCATTGTCAGTTCTGAAACTGATGCCTGGGACATACTTCAACCAAACAGGAAATCCTCTACAAAAACAATTAAAAAAAATCTATCAAACCATGAATTTGCAAAACAACTAGAGAGAAATTTCAAAGACTTTATAGATCTAAAGAAGAGAAATTGTGAGTACCCAAAATTCCATTCAGCACAAACATAAGGACCAATGCGAAGGTGAGCATAGAGTCCTGCTTTTTGTACGGTTTTCATGAATCTCACCAGATCATTTCTCCCTTCGAAATTATACTGCAACCCATTAAAAAGAAACAAAAATTGTAAGTAGTGACCAAGAAGTAATTAACAGGAACTAAACAAAAGGAGCAAAAAGAGATAGTGAATTTAGTGGAGGTACATTGCCAGGAGAGGGCTCATGAACATTCCAAAAAACGTAAGTTTCAATAACATCAACACCTCCATCTTTTGCCTTTTGTATCAGATCTTCCCACATCTACAAAACAAGTGAATATTCAACAGAGAAATCAAAAACCCAGATAACAAAAACAAACACACAGGAAATGTAATTGAAGCAGACTAAAAAAAAAAAGCAAGTGTGTTATGTGTATATGTACATCAGGAGTGCTTCTTGGGTAATGAATGGAACCAGAGAAGAGGATTTTCCTCTCCCCATTGATGACTATAGCCTTCCTATCATAGGTCACACTACAATGGATCAGTTGAGACCCTAAACAAACACCCAACAACACCACAATCAACAGCCTTGTAAACAAAAAAGTTCCCATTTTTTTCCTCTCTCAGCTCTCCACACAAATTAGAAGAAAGAAAACTCTCTTTTAGCGGTGGAGGGAAAATTGAAGCTGAAGATAAAATAGGAAAGTAGTGTGAAGAGAGAGAGAGAGAGAGATTTGGTGTTGTGTCTACTTGGCTTATTGTGGAGCAAGAACAGCAAAGTCCATATTTTTTTTGCTTTGGAGACTGAAGAGGACAACAATTTATAAACTGGTTTATAATCTATTGTACATTTGTACATAATGCAATACACCTTTCACTCGCTAACCACCCACAAGTGTCTACACTCATCACTGCGTGTCCTCTATGACCTACCAAACTAAGAAAAACATAAATAAAATAAATAAATAAAAAAACCTGACACAAGCACAGTAAATTGAAGTATCTTTTTACAGTTGATTAAGTCAGATTAGTAGTAGGAACAGCTCTATACTTCTATACTTGTGAGTTATGAGTTGTGATTGGTGAGTATATAGCACGCGTTAACAGAAACAGAACCCCATCCCACCAAAATAAAAATAAAAATAAAAAGTTAAAGTTAACAGCCTTGCTTTTGCTTGGAGATTAATTACTGTTTTCGTTAATTTTTTTTTTTTCATTAATTTTTCACTATCTGGGTGTTTCTCAAATCTGCATTTCTGGTCTGGGTTTCCATTAAAGGTTAAATTTTTATTCTTATTTTTATTTTTATTTTTCTGTCTATGGACATATTAGCAAGACAAGGAGGTTCATTGAAAGCAAACACACAAATTTGATGATCAGTGTCATTCACATGTCTTATCTACCCCTCTCTCTCTCTCTCTCTCTCTCTACAATTGTCACTAGCAGAAATTGACAACAACAACATATTACTCCACTATGAAACATCTGCAACTTACATTGTCTGTATTTTCTGTCACCTATGCTATATATATATAGAGTCAAATTTTGATGCACCAGATTCCAAATTTTTGCCCAGAAATGTCAGCAGACAATATATCCTATATATTATAATAAAAACATTTGGAGCTGGAGAAGCTTGACTTGTAAAATATGGTTAATGACCAGGGGTGTAAATGTAATTAAATGAGATAACAGAAATGCTTTGCTTTGCTTCATTTGCTGCAAGTGTCTCGGGTCTTTTTTTTGGTAAAGAAGTAGAAAAATAACATGCCGAGACCCCACTTTCATGGTTTGCTACTTTGCCATGTGAACCAGGAGGCAACACGAAGCCTCCCATGAATTCTTATCCTTCTTTTTTATTATTATTTTATTGTTACATATAACTTGTACCTTCTCTTTTGTCTCTGAAGAACAAAATCAAAATCTTTTTGCATATCCCTCTCACACAAATAATGTACAGATGAAAGTTCGGGGTTTACTGTATACATTTTATAAAATATGCGGAGAAGTTTGAGTAGATCTTTCATGCCATGAGAGTAGATATTCAAATCGTGTATGCAGTGTTTAATTTGATCTCGATAAGTCTATACCATATTTTTTTAAGGGAAAAAAAATCAAAATCTCTTAATTTTGTGTCCAATCTCACGAACTTGAAACAACTAATAGCTGTCACTACCATTCGTACTTGATTTTGCATTTATATTTTGTTTTTCCTTTTTATACTTGGTTCTTAACGGTGTGTCTATTTGGTTTTTTACAATAGTTAAAGGACAGATCTATTTATGGTTGTGTGTTCAACATGTTCTAACGTACTATTATCTTTTAAAGTATTTAGAATTTTATTAACATGCTACGATATCATTTTTAGAAGACAATCCTCTTTTAAAAGAAGACAAATTTAATAATTTAGATGATAGCCAATGGGACTCTTGTGTTTATGTGTATGTATATGTATAATATAAATAAATATATATATATATATATTCTTTGAATAGGATCAAAACATGATCAACTAAGATTTGATTGAACAGATCTCGACAAATAAACAAGAGATGTGTTCTTTTATAGTTTATGATGTAAATATTTTTAAGAACACTCTTGAATATAAAAGGAGTGTTTGAAAAGAGAATTGTTCATCATTTGATTTAATGAAAAGTTAGCTGATTTAAAGGATCTAATCAAACATGTTATGAAATCTAATTAAAGGTGGTCACAGATATAACTGGTTAGTAACCATACCTCTCAACATAATTGAGGTCCAGAGTTCAAATCTTCTTCTCCAAATTTTATTTTATTTTTTTAAAAGGGAAAAATTTATTAATCGAATAAAAAAGACAATCTAACCATGACAGTCATCTGAACAGGCCTCTCCACATACAGAGGTTATGATTCCCCAAAACAAATCCTCAATAATTGAAAAGCCATTTTAGACAAATTATAACAAATCCTCAATAATTGATAAAGCCATTTTAGACAAATTATAAGTGACAATGTTCGCCTTCTTTAAAGTATGAATAACCTTAACCTCATCGATACAATACTGGAGGTCCTTGATATCGTACACAACCAACCCACTATCGGCAGATATAGCACCTAAATCTATATAATTAAAACCAAGATCTTAGTCTAGATGACAAATTTTCAATCAATCCACCAAATCAACAAGGCGGTAGACAATAAATGCAACCAATTAATCAACATTATTTGTGAAAATATGTGAGAAACAACGCAAATCATACGGTTCATGAATCATTTATTATATGAAAAATAAAAATAAACAATTAGCACTGCCACTGGTTTGTCTTTTAAACGTGGTCGTATACGGTCCGAATATCTATCTTATAACATTGAAAAGAAAATCTCTCTCATATAATATATTAAGACATACATAAGAGGAAGTTTCTAAACCATAATTTTAATTATTTTTAACAGAGACATGAGATCTCGTATGCCACATAACCAGCTATCCATGTGACCATATTCTGCGAAAATAAATTAATATTACCTGAAAATGCAAAAAGCTCTTAATTTATATTACAATAATAATTAACCACCTACTCTAATAATCACTTCATGGTAGTGGTGTTTAATCCAAGTAATCTAAGTTTTTTCAAGTCAACTACTCAACTAGTTGCTGATTATATGGGCAGTCAGTCAGTCGTCATCTTTAATTGTATGTCATGACTCATGATATGTCTCCTCTTGACATGTTTTGTTATTTTTCTTTTACTTTTAAAAAAAGAAAAAAAAGTAAAAGGAATGTATATAAATTACTTTTTGATATTGTGCAACTAAACGTCTCTGGTTAGTGTTCAAACTTCGAAGGCAAGGGCAATGGACTCCAAAAAAAATTAGAAATTTGTCTCATGAAATTATGTGTTTCTTTAAAATTTAATTTATTAATTTTTTATTTTTTTTGCATTCTTGCCCCCTCAAATATAAAGAATGTTAACTCTCTTGGCAAGAGTAGGTATTCAGATAGTTTGATCTCGTTTCATAATCCAGTATTATCAATTTTTTTATTTTTATTTGCTTTTTTACTTATTCTAACAAAAAAAATTAAAAAGTCGTTTAAGTAGGTTAGGTTTGTTTTGTTTTTGTTAACAATCTTTGATCTTTTTAGGTGTTGGGTGTGTTTTGTTGTTTGGTGGAAATTCAACGGCGGGATGGACGGAGGAAAGTTAGTGGAGTAGAACGGGAACCTGAAACAGTGGGGCCGCAGTCACAATCCGCTAAATCTGGGCACTTTCTAACCGGACTTTTCGGATTTATTTTTTTAATAATCTTTAGTTATTTCAACCAACTAATCATATGTATATGATTTTATTTTTATAATAATCTATAATTAATTTCAATTTCTCACCCCTAATTTAATACAAACGTAACATACCACTAGAATTCTATCTATAATTACCAACTTATGATTAGTAACAATAGTTCAGAATTTTCTCAGTGTTGAGAGCCAGCTTCTTCCGATTATAAAAGTAAATATTCAGGTTGTACTTACAGTTCGATCTCAGTAGACAATTGTTAAAATAAAAAAACATTGTTCTGATTTGCACATCTCCATTTCGCATAGGTGGTAATGACATATCTTTTTTTTACGTTAAACCTATAGAGTTCCAGTCTCATTGTTTCGCCATGTATATTTTATAAATATGTGTAGAGAGTTTTCTCATCAATATCATATAGATAGATATCTTAACCGTGTATATGTTGTTTGATATTGGCAAATATTTTTGACAGACCCTAAACCCTAGCAGTCAGTGTCACCCAAATATTGTAATACTTAGAAGGAAAATATAGTTTTTTTTTTAACTATTAATGGTATGGTATTGATTTGTGCATAATTAATTAATTAAAATAAACAAAACACCATTATTTTGTCATATGAAATTGTGAACTAGGCACGCGGTTGTGTTGGCAATCATTTGTGATCAGAATATGATGACACATCACACATCCACCACCGGCAATGCCACGGCCACCGCACCACTTGCTGTTATGGTTCGGCTATATATATAATAACACGTAGCATCATTTTGTTCTCTTTGGACCATTTATATTTCCTCTAGTTGCGTAAAGCTACCACCATTTATATATATTCTCAAATATCAATTTATATGTTTTTGCATGATTGAGCAAGTTCTTATCTAAAGTGAGCAGGTATTGAATTTATGGACCAACTTTGTCATAACATGTCATAAAGAAATTCTCAATTTGAAGGGAAAAAAAAAACTTCAGTGCTTTTGGGCATATCATATTATACTAGGTATATATAGAGATCTCTGATGTATTAGTTCGAATGTTAGATAAGATACTCTCACAGTAAGAGATAATATAGTATAAATAATATTAAGATAACTACTCTCGTAACAAGAGGGTTCTCGACACATAAACGGACAATACAACTGTACAAACCCGGCCAACAAAACTACTCTCTATTGAAAAGAGGATTTGAAAAAAAAAAAAAACGACAGTCAAGTGAAATAATGAATGGTAAATTAGTCTCTTTTGTTTTCGAAATGAATTAATAGAGTTTAAAGAGAGAAGAGAATATTTGATGTGGTTTACCGTTTAACTGTTTAAGTGTCAATCAAAAGATTAAGAGTATTGCAATTATTATTATTTTTTTATAAATATTGACATTTTGTTATTGAGGTTAATTAGCTTTTGTTTAAATTTAATACCTAGCTTCTTCCATTTTTCGACTCCATAGTTCATGCCAATGAAAATGTAAAAGTTATTATTTGTCAACAAAAAAAAAATGCAGAAGTTATAATTGCTACATCAAAATTAGATTATCAATACCCAATCCATGTAGATCGTATTTTTTTGTAACATATATGAAATTATATATTAATCTTAAGAAAATAAATCAACATCAACTCGTAAAACCCAATACCAAATTCAGGATCTAATTTATCTCAATTTTACTAAAATTGTTGATTGATTGAGGCTCTTAATTTGTCGGAAGTTATCCAAACTTTGGATAAGACAGGTCAATATAATTAAATATTACGGACTATCGTTACCCGTGGACATGGATAGTGACATCTCCGATTGAGAACATGATTTTTATATGTCGTTTTCATGGGGTGTCCTCACAACCGGAACCATGACTCCATGACTCTCTAGTCTATTTTGCCTCCACAATCAAATTCACGTCAGTTAGCATTGAATTAGAAGCTAGCTTGTGTTCATATTTATCTTCAATTATACAATTGAAAGTGTCCCACCACACCACCTAACGTTTTATATTATTAGATCACAGCCGTCGATCAAATAAAAATGTGCTTGCGATATCCTTTCAAGTCCGTTGGTGTAATGGTATAAGCTACTTTAATTCATGTTGCTTCCGGCCTCTTCCGCCATTGAAAGCTAAGCATGCATTATTTCTGTTTTATCAACCTCACCAAAAATTGATCTATAAATATTATTTTGTCTTTTAAATACATAAATTATATGCATTGCATTGTTAATTTCAACCCTCACTCTAAATATTATAAATTTATTTATTTTAATATCTTAATCTATATGTAATATTTGATGCAGATAAATCCCGAATATCTAATCCGTTCAAATGTTAAAAAAAGAGTAGAAAATTCTAATATTATCTAGAATTTATTCGCCAGCTAAAATCTTTGAAATTCTGCTCCATTGGAAAAGAAAATTGTGTTGAAAGTTTAGGTTTTAGCTCTGGGGGGGACAAAAAAATATCGTTGGTTTAATTAAATCTACACCGTACGCACCACCAACTTCAAAGCACTACGCAAGTGGACCCCTACTTCTCACATTTATTCAGCCATTTAATCGGTTACGACGTCTTGTTGCTGTTGAGCATTAAGGCCCTCTAATCCTAATTTGTATTAATTTAAGGTATTGATAGATTTATTTTTTATTATAGGTTCGAAATATAACTCTCATTAAATAAAAATATTTCTTATTTAATAATTTTATAGATAAATATGAAACTCAAACCCTTATAGTAGACATGACCACTTTAATAAAAATAAATATGCAATAACAAATTAAAGCTTGCACTCACTCACGTATCAAAACAATACCATTTCTCTTCCACTGCATATGAATTGTGATTAGATTTTTCTCTTTCAGATAAATGGATATTTAAACCGTACATATATATATATATATGAATTGTGATTAGATCTCTCTATTCCAGATGAATGGATATTTAAATCATACATGTAATGTAATGAATTATTTGGTTAGACCTTAATTTATTTGGTGTCCAAAAATTGTTCACTACGGTGCCGTTTAAGGTAGTAAATTAGTAATTAATTGAGTTTCTAAGAATGTTAGAGAGAGAGAGAGCTGTCAATTAGGCACACAAAAAAAGAAAAAAAAAGAGAGATAGCGAAAGCTACTACAAGTCACGCGACGGCTTGGAATTTGATTGGCTGGTGGGTGACTGTACACGTGAAAGAAGGTGCGATACTGGGACCCATTGCCAAAAACAAAAAACAAAAAAACAAAATTTATGCGTCGGTGCACGTGCCGTACATGATTTTCCTTTAGAACCACAAAAAACTGTGAGTTGACACCTCTCCTCTCTTAGCCTCAAACGACAGCTAGGCGCCGTTACACACCGTCAACGCGTTTCGAATTCTCATTCGCTGATGACTTAAGATCCTCTTCCGTTAACGTCGGTGGAGGCGATTCCGTTTGAGTTTGAGTTGTCAAATCTATCTACGCAATTCTTGGATAGAATATTTTTCTCCGCCGACGCGCCATGTGAGATTCGTTAGTGTACGGTAATCTCTGAATGTCATCGGGTCAAAATATGGGAGAGTTCCGTACTTCCACGCGTGTGGATGTCGCGTGTAAAAGATGTTGGAAAATTGTAAAAGTGAATCTGTGTTGGATCGGATCCTATGAAATGTTCGCTTCCACGTGGTTAGGTTTTGGCACCTTTGACTTGTACCAATCTTTTCCTTTTTGTTACTACGGTATTACCTTTTTGTTTTTTTTTTTTCTAATAAATTTTAAATAGTTTTATTTATTTTTTAAATAAAAGTTATATATTAATGTATTTAAAAATTAAATATAAATTATTTAATTATCGTTTCAGTTCTTATCACGAGTCTTGATAATATCTATTAACAAACGTTAAATACAAACGAAACTTATATCCATTTATGGTCGTACTTCGACGTAAATTTGTAATTTTTACAAAAGTTTTCTTGAATAAACAATAAAACATTTTCCATTTACTAGCTATTGCATTGCATTAAATAAATAAATATAAATAAAGATTAGGCTGTCCAAGTAAATATACTAAAAAAAAAACATTTTTACTCATGGGGTGATTCAAAGAATATCCAAACGGCTTTTTGTCAAATGGCCCGTTAGAACAGTAAAAAGGAACAAAAGCTTGAATGTGTTTAAGATTCATTAGTGCAATTATTAACGAGCACATGATCTTTAATTACCGTTAACTAAATCATAACAAGTGTGTTGCATTAGTATACCAAACGGTCCAAAACACCATTAGACAAGTCTTGAAAAGTGATGCTATCAGATTCATCTAGATTTTTTTATTTTTTATTTTTCTTTTAACTTTTTTGCACTTTATTGATATATTCTTGTTGCATACATCTGCAATAATAAAGCTTCGTATATACAAACACGTCAAGTCCTGGTTAAGTAGTTATACACTTTTCCTTTCGTATTAGTAATTAGAATTTAAATCTCACACACTTGATTTAAACAGATTTTGGTAGACCTTAATCTAATCTCGATATCAATTGCAAAAAATAAAAACTTCATATACAAGACATGCTCAAACTATGTACTTTATATTCTTCCGCATTTGTGATCCGAATTTCATTTTCACTCTTGATCTCGACAAGTCTTGGTGGACCTCTTATCAATCTCGGTGTGATCCAGTTTCAAAAAATAAAAAATAAAAAATATAAGGTCCCGTCCTGTAGCTGTTTTTTTTTCGTTTTTGTTTTCCAAAACGATTTCGAATTTGCGTTCGTTAACCGTTTTTCATTTTATTTTCAAAAACAAAAAAAAAATTGAAAACACAATTAGTGTTAAAGTGAAAAATTTGAAAAACATTTGAAAGTTATTTTTCGTTTTTTTTTTAAATTAGCAAAAAAAAAATTTCTTTTTAAAATCGACCAGACATATCTTTCTTCCTCATCTCCATATTCTTTCTCCTTCATCAATCTGCTCGCCGCCGATCTGCTCACTGCCGGCGGCCGATCATCATCTTCTTTCTTTCTTCTTATTCCTTCCTTCACCGACCGCAGCCGCCGCCGGCCAATCAACTATTCTTCTTCTTCTTCCTTCCTTCCTTCCTTCCTTCGTCGATTGCAGCCACCGTAGATCTGCTAGTCGCTGCTGCAGATCTGCTCTCATTGTGCTGCTTGTACGACGAGCTTGTCCACCTTGTAGAGCGGTAAAGCCACTGTTTCTTGCCCACTTGACTTCAATGTTTTGCGTCAGCTAGCCGGGTCGAACCGCCCCAAAGTTGATTCTTCGAGGAGGTGTCAGTTCATTCTACAAAGGCTTCTACTTGTCCAGTCCGTTTAGCTCCGACGAACTAGATTTTTCTTGTCGCCGCTCAATTCCTCCGAGTCCTGTTGGGTAGCTTACCAAATCCTAATCGACGATTTCCTGCCCAATTTCAATATTGTCCGGGTTGCGGATTCGATTGTGTGTGGTGTTGGATTGTTGATATTATTGGATTCGATTGTGTGCGGATTGGATTGTGTGATCTTTGGCATAGACATGTGATTTTGAAGGGAAAAAACAGAATAGAAAACCAGTTGATAGAACTGATTTGGAATTGAAATCTATAAGTGAGAGTACAACTTTGGTTAGGTTCACATTTTCAATAGTTTTCAGTTAGTCTACCATACGTGTTTTTTCCCGTTTTTATTTTTAAAATACGGATTTCAGTATATGTTACCTGACGTGTTTTCAGATTTCGAAATTGAAACCAAAAACAATATTTTTATTTTTATTTTTATTTTCAAAAAACATCGACTGAAAAACGCTTACAGGACAGACCCCAAATCTTCTTATACAAGACATTCTCAAAACATGTACTTTTTATTTTTCGATATTTACAATCGGGATTTGAATCTCACACTTAATCTCGACTGGTGTTGATAAGTTTTTGAATCTGATATCAATGTCAATTTAGAAAAATAAAGGATAAAATACTTCATGTACAATATATGCTCGAAAGATGTACTTTTTTTATTCCTATATATGATTTATCTATTTAAGAGTTTGCCTTCATTCTTTGGGGCCAAGATGTTGGTTCCTTTTATATTATTCTTGGGGTTCCATGGCATAATTTCACATCTCCTTTACTTCTTCGTGTCCAATCTATTTTTTATTTTATTTTTTTTATTCTTTGTAATGGACCATATTTTGCAAAGCAAATTGGAATCTCGTTGATTAAGGGGTCGTTTGTTTTTTCCACTTAAAACTTAATGGGTTTGAATCATAATTATTAAGTTGTTTTGTTTGTTTTATAAGTAGTCAAACAACTTAAAAATGCTAAAAAACAACTTAAAATAAAAAGTAAAAAAACTTGACTTTTCACTTAATTGCAAGTCACTGAATTGTATTAAATGCAATCCAAAATCTTTTCTTCCGATACTATCCCCTATATATAACATATTTCCAATTTCGTCTTAATTATATATGGTACAAAAATCTTTATTTTAATATATTTCTTATTTTAAATAACTTTAAAAATAAAAAGAACCCTAATCACTTCTCATATTGGTGTTTAATATCAATATTTTATTATGATATTAGAGTGATGTATTTATATATTATTTTTAGAGTGTTTTGTGTGAGTTTTCCTATTGCCCATTTTATTTTTTGAAAAAAAAACATATATTTTCTTAATAAAAATGAAGTTTATTTGTAATTTAAGAAGAAGATCATAATCATATGTGTTTATATATAATTATTATTTTTGGATTGTTTTTATTCCATATTACATGTATAATTGTTTAATGTGAGTATAAATATAAAATTACTTAGTTTCAGACAATTTTAATTTTAAAAAACAAACATGTTGACAATACATTCAGATGTGAGGAAAAAAACAAACAAACATATTATTTAAATTCAGATTTCAGTCTCTATTCAGTCTTCAGAAAAATTCAGAACTATTCAGTCTTCAGATAAAAAAACAAACGACCCCTAAGGGATCGTTTGTTTTTTTCACTTAAAATTTAATGAGATTGAATCATAATTATTAAGTTGTTTTGTTTGTTTTTATAAGTGGTCAAATAACTTAAAAATATCAAAAAACAACTAAAAATAAAAAGTAAAAAATAATGATTTTTCACTTAATTGCAGATCACTGAATTGCATTAAATGCAATCAAAAATCTTTTCTTTCGGTAATATCCCCTTATATAACATATTTTCAATTTCATCATAATTAATATAATACAGAAATCTTTATTTTAATATATTGGTTATTTTAAATAGCTTTAAAAGTAAAAAAAAAATCATAATCACTTCTCATATTGGTGTTTAATATTAAATTTTATTATACTATTAGGGTGATGTATTTATCTATTATTTTTATAGTGTTTTGTGTGAGTTTTCATGTTGTTCCTTTTATTTTTTGAAAAAAAAACATTTCTTTTCTTAGTAAAAATAAAGTTTATTTATAATCAAAGAATAAGATCATGATTATAGTGATATATAATTATTATTTTTGGATTGTTTTTATTCCATATTGTATGTATAATTGTTTAACATGTGTATAAATGTAAAATTACTTAGTTTCAGAAAATTTTATTTTAAAAACAAGCGTGTTGACAATACATTCAGATGTGAGGAAAAATAAACAAATATGTCATTCAAGTTCAAATTTCAGTTTCTATTCAATCTTCAGAAAAAAATCAAGTCTATTCGGTATTCAGAAAAAAACAAACGATATCTAACACTTTTTTTGAACTTATAATTTCTCTTCTTTTAGGGGGACAAAACCGTTATTTTATAATTAAAAATTTGCACTAACAATTGTAAAAAAAAAAAAAAAAAAAAGGTATCATGGTTTCATAATATAAGTGGAATAGTGCTTTTATGTATTTTATATAGTATGATAGGAAGTACTTTTAAAGATGAGCAATTGTTTTGTCAAAACATTTTAATAGTTATTTTGAGAGAATGATAAATATAATGATAAATCCCTGATGGTCCCTATAAGAACAGACCATTTTCAATTTTTTTATTTTAAAAAAATATAAACAAGAAAAAAGAGTATTAATTTTAAATTTTAATCATCTAAAAAGCACATCGATAATGATAAAATCACTATCTCAATCGCAAATGTCAATTGTACTCCACTCAAACACTTGGTGTCTTGGTCAATATTTGACTTTTTTTTTCGTAAGTAGCGTTTTCGAGAACTTTATGAGAAGTTGATATTCACTAGTATACAAGTTTTTCAGAATAAAATTATAACAAACTAAAAAAAAAATAAAATCCAACAAACTATTAATGTTCGAGATTTCTTCACCCGAAATCAAGGAAATAAACAGTGTTGATATTTCCTATATATTTTCGATATTTTCCATGTTTTGAGATATCTATATTAGAAAATTTGGACTCCAATATTTCAATTTTTTACTAAAACAGATATTTAATTTTTTAATCAGAACTCGGTATATAATTAATTCTATCGTTATGTGTTCCATTCATGACTCAACTAGCTAGGCAGACAAAGGGCCCAGTCATGAATATGTTTGGTTTGGTTTTGTAATTATATAATTTTAAAGGCTTTAACACGTATAGTATTTGGCCGTTTATTGTTCCACCAATCCGTTGATACTTGATACAACACAATAATAATTTATTAGATTGATCACAAAAACTAAACAAGAACAATTAAACCCCTTGATATGATTATGTTTTTTAATTATGTTGTCCGGAAAGGTTGATTAGCAGAATATAGTATTGGTATTGCACCACTGATATTCATCCTACAATTACTAAATTAGATAAAATCTCAAGTGACAAAATGAGCTACAAGTTCTCAACACACCGTGCATTGTAGTTTAATGGTAAACACTCCTATTCAATATGGTAATATCATAGATCGAAGTTCAACCGAGTAATATCTCATATTGGATACATATATATACAGTCTTTTTCCTGTCAGTGCGCACTGATAGAATTATATAAGGACATTGAATGTGAGCCAAGAGTTTTGACAAGTGCATACATGCCAAGTCAAAATATGTAAAATGAGTGGCTTACATTCAATATCCTTACATGACAACCAACATGGTAAAATTATATTATATGCACAATTGCACACCATTTGAGTTAAGTGCGGATGTGCATGCATGATAAAATCATATTATAATTAATTTACCAACATTAAACTAAGTATATATAGTTATTGGTGGTTCTCTAGTCAGGACGTCCTGACTTTATAATTTCAGGACGTCCAACATCAATCACGTATTCACATTGGACTCACAACCTCATATTAACAGATACTCATATTCAATATGAATGAGTGGTTGTGCTTGAACGTCCTTAGCTTATAATTTCAGGACGTCCTTACTAGAGAACCACCCATATATACATATAGTTATAACCTGTGATAACTAAATATATATAATATATTTGGAGATTAATATAAAAATTTTAGCTTCGTGTGTGCAATGCAAATGGATTTTACTTCAAAACTAAGCAAGAAACAATTATTAGTTGTTCCATGCTCTAATCATTTGATTGTTTATTAAATCTGCACAAGTAACTGCATGTGGAGTTGAAACTTAATTGAACGTACGTAGTTATCAATCAAAAGAGTCGATCAAGACGATCAAGACAGAGTGAATGATCCATATTTGTTTCGTATATATAAGCTTGCAGACAGCAGTAATAAGTAGATAAAAAAAAGGTATGTTTCTCGTATTCTTTAATGGGAAACATATTATATATGTCATCATTACTCATGTGACACCTTAAAAATTTCAGTTGAGCTATAATATATGTATCATACTATATCACTTAATAAGGTGATCCTAACCAACTTAAACCTAATCTTTCTGGTCTTTCTGGTCCCGGTCCACCCAGCATAATATTCATTACAATACTAGGAACCAAAAATTCAAAAAAGTTAATAAAAAAACCAAATCAAATAAAGTAATAAGTAATTTATCATTGTCCACTATACTAGTAACTACAAAAGAATGTTGTATTTTATGCCAAAAAAAAAAGTCTCTGATAAATAATTAAAAAAATTTAATCTCTTATTCGTTACGTAGATTTAACTTAAGTATTTACCGTGGAAGATTCATGAGAAAATGATTTTATGCTAAGCGGTCCAAAAAGGTAAAACCACACTAGACAAGTCCTGAAAAGTATGATGAATTGTGATTTATAAGGATTGTTTTACATATATAAGCTTGCAGTGACAATGCTTCATATACAAGATGTCAAGATATGCTCAAATAATGTTCTATTTATTCTTTACATGATTTTCAATAAAAGAGTTTTCTCTGCACTTTTTTTTAATATAATTTACAGTTCATCGACTTGAATCTGGAATACTAACGTTAGACCGATAAATATCGGCCTTAAGCACCAAACTACATTGATTCTTCTTGTCATTCTTATATAATTCATCGACAATTAATTATTTATCGTATGAGTTTACATTTCTTCACACCCTTTTATAATCACAGGTAAATTTTAATCGTTGAATACAATGACTATTAGAAAAACGAGTTACATCTTCTAAATCCTGTTTTTAGATGAATTCTTTATGTATACAGGAGTTTATTGGAAGACAATATGTATATACCATTAGACAATCTCATCTCAACACATCTCTCTTCTTGTTATAGTCTAATATAGTTTCAGATTCCTTCAAATATATCACTTATATATATATATATATATATATCAAATATATCACGTTTGAAAAGCAAATATTGGAAGAATCTTCAACTTCTTTTTGACCTTAAATTTCTCTTCTTTTTGGCAGGACCGTCAGTCATGTAATTGTACGAAACCCATTTTTTATGGTGCAAATTTTGGCGCCAATAACGGTGAAAAATGTACCAACCAAGGTTTCATATAGCTTCTATGGAGTGTTGCTACTTGCTTTTATCTATACTTTATAGTTGTGTTTGAAGTACTTTCAATTAAAGCTAGCTCTTCTTTATAAAAATATTAAAAGAAAAACAAAATAATTTGATAAGCACTTGTAATTTTTGACTAGGCAGACAAAGAGTCATGGCATGATTTTATTTTGGTTTTGTGAAACTTTGAAATTTATTTTTTTTCATCTCTTTAAAATTAAACTATTATATACAAATTTCAGAGTTAGAAAACGAAACTGAGACCTAGACCAGACTTGAATGCACGATTTGATTGATGTGTGCGTCAAGAGTTTGCAATCGAACCACCCCAACTTCTAACAAGATCACTGGTTTATTAATTAGATGTATTAATATATTTTGAGATACTATCATATATCACATGTAAACATACTAGCTAGCTTCAAAGCTAAGCAAGAAACAATTATTAAGTGTTGCATGCTTTACGTATTAAATTTGAATAACAGATAACTGCATGTAGTTGAAGGTAGTTATCAATCAATATCAAAGAGAGCACGAGTAGCAGTAATCAATTAAATATAAGAGGTATGTTATATAAAGTATTTGTTTTGGATTCCGCACGTTTTTTTTTTGTATAGAATTCGATTTTGTTATTCATTATTCCATGTATAAAGTCCCGTTCGACCTGAAATATTGTGCACATTTTTCTATATAAAATTCAACAATTGTTATTCAGTATTCCATATTTATCAGTATGCAACATTAAGGTCATAATTTCGTAGAAAAAAAAAGGAGCAAATTTTGTCACAAAAAGATTAGAGTGATTTTGTTTTCATAGTTTTCTTTCGGCTCATGATATTGCACCCTTTTCTTTGTAATTTTTGTTTAAAAAGTATTACACTTGAATATAAATTGGGAGTTTTGTTGGAGATTATGGTACTCGAACCCACAATCTCATAGTGTATATATGATGAGTTTTACTACTAGATTAACATCGTCTCGTCTTTTTATTAGTAAATTTTTGTTGTCCAATTATTGAACTGCACCATAACTATATGCCATTCTAAAAGTTTAAGCCCATTAACTGGGCCCAAGTTTTATAGCTCATCGTATTTTTACTATTCCTAGCTCACAAGCCGGATTGTTCACATCTCAACTATGCTTAAATAGGTAAAGTTGAGTGTAAACTGTCGTACCTACAATAATAAGAATTATAAATTAGAGTTAATTACTCCATCCATGTCCTAGATTTGTAATAATAGAGGTGTAAAATTGGCTACACAAAGGTCTAGCATGGCCCAACCATGCCAATAGCTTTATGAGGCCCAACCCAACCATGCCAATAGCTTTTTCGTGCTCGCACATGCTCAGGGTCCCACCGGACTTTAGCTTGTTTTGTAGTGTGTGTGCCACGGCAGGCATTCCTAGATCTAGAAATAGCTTGATATGAAACAACACACACATCCCTACACAAAGCACAGGAGGCCACTGTGTTGGCCTAGTTTCTGGGTGCCCTACTCCTTTCTTTGCTGCTCTGTTCCTCTTCTTGTTGTATCCAGTTGTTTCAAAAAACAAGAAACAACACACACATCCCTACACAAAACCTCTAATATCGTATTATATTTCAAAATTTATATATATCCCAAATCAATGTATTTTTAAAATTTTAATATTACCTTTAAAATCATTCATATAAATATAACTCATTCATCATATTAATAAATATTTATAATATTTTAACAAATATTATAATTATTTACTCAAATAAAAAATTACATTGTTCGACTAAATTTATGTTTTGTTATTAATTAAGATTTAAACAGTAATTATTTAAAAGAGTAATGCTACTTTGTTGATATTTTGGTGTATAAATTTGGTACCGCAATGATACGACAACATTGTAATCCATTTATTTATTTAAATAATACAAATCTAATACAATTTAAATGGATGAATTACAAATTCAGAGCCGGTCTTGAGCCAGGGCACCAGGGGCGCTGGCTTAGGGCTCATCGTTTTTAGGGCCTCCAAATTCATAAAATGAGTTTAATATATAATGGACTGAATTCTGAAATAAAAAGAAAAGCCCAATGGAAATGATTTGTTTAAGAAAAAAATGCCTTCTTTTTACAAAGGCCAAACATTACAAAAAAAAAATAATAATAATAGAAAAGCCCCATTTTAAAATGATGCCATAGTTTAACAGATTTTATTTTATAAAAAATATATCATTTTATTGACTTTTTTTTCCGGACAATTCCCAATTCCGGAAAACAAATAACAATTTTTTTCAGAAAAAAAAAATCTTTAAGGTTTCAATGTTTTATCACTTATTCACTTCTTGTTCTTCTAGTTCTCAATCCACCACTCACTAGAGACAAAAAAAAAAAAAAAAAACTACTAACTTTACTCTTTAGTCTTTACTCATCTTTTTCTCTCTTCCAGTTTCTCTCACTTCTCACCTCTTTCTGACTCTCTCAAGTTTCAACTCTCAAGTCTCCATTCTCTTTCTCATTTGCTGCATAGCTACATTCTCTCAGTCTCTCAATCTCTCATTTCAGACTCTTAGTCTCAGTCTTTCACTGCCCCAAGTAATTTATAATTTCGTTTTTGTTTGTAATTTTATTTTAATGTCCTATTGTTCTATTTCATGTTCAGAAAACATCAATGTTATCACATTTGGTTCGATGTAGTACACTTGTACCACTAAATCTTGTTTTATTATTCATATTTTCTTCCTAAGAAGTAAATGTTATTTATAGACCTTGATTTTGTTAATGTTTATATGCTTCTTGGCCTATTGTTCTATTTAGTTGCTCGTTAACTTTTATTTTATATTGTATTTTCAAGCAAAAAAAAAATTCAATCTTACAGGATAGACATAGCGGGACTGGTGTTTGCTGAATCCAATTGCTTGAATGTTTGATATGTTTTATTTTTCTGTTTCGTGTTTCACTTGATTGTTAGTTAGTTAGTTTGTTATTCTAGAAATAGTTATCGGTGTTTTATTGTTATTTGTTTGTTATTTTAGACTTTAATTATTAATTATTAGTAACATGTTATCTAAAAAACAACCATCTGGATTTGAAAAAAAAAGATTAAGATTAGCACAATTGACTAGATTTATATATTCTTTACCTTGTTTTGATTTTTATTTTATCTTTAATGAATTATCATTTTCGGGTTAAATATATGAAAACAAGTTATATATGGTATACATATTGAATAAAACTATAAATATGCACATGGGGCGCATTTTTACATGTTCGCTCCGGGCCCCAAAAAATTTCAGAACCGTCTCTTATTACAAATGGATGTGACATCATTTCGATACCAGATTTGGACACTAAATTTAGCAAAATAGGATTATTGTTATTTAAAATTATAAATATTAACTAACTGTTATAAAAAATTAAGATGAGAAAATAATTGAAGTTAATTGAAGTTAATCAAACCCAGATTCAATAAGTTAGATAGAAACTGAATGTGGTGCATTTAGCAATACTCCTTGTATTAAACTATGATTTGGCTATGTTAAATGATACTCAGACATCACATTCTGAGTTCGAGTTTCTGACTTTCTGATACTTTCGATAAACAAAATTCAACTTTATGAATACTTTCGTTTAACTGTGTAGCCATTGAAGAATCGAATGCTTCGTAAGCCAAGACCAATTCCAAGCTTTCTCTCTCATTTTACTCACCATCAACATACTCTCAGGAAACTCCGGACCAAGTCAAGCAATCGATACACTCGTAAAAATCACGATGAGGACGATGAGCAGAGGATTCGTAAATCAAATGACAGTCAAGAAGATAAGATACACTTTTACAAAAGCAAGGGTCAACACATCCTCACCAACCCACGAATCCTCGACTCTATCGTTCGAAAATCCACTAAACCCAGATGACACCGTTCTCGAAATCGGACCCGGTACCGGGAATCTCACTCTCAAGCTTCTTGAAGTCTCCCGTAAGGTAGTCGCTGTCGAAATCGACGAGAGAATGGTGAATGTCCTCAACAAACGCGTAGCTGAATCTGGGTTTCAAGATCGGCTCACTGTAAGTGTCTACCTGTTCGATGAAATGCCAAAGTGAAACTCTTGAAGCTTTTACATGGACCGAATTGAGTTGTTTTAACACTGGAATTTTTTATTTTTCTTGCAGGTTATACGTAAAGATGCATTGAAGACGGAATTTCCCGCGATTTGATTTGGTCGTGGCGAACATTCCATACGGAATATCGTCGCCTTTAGTGGCTAAGTTGGTGTATGGAGCGAACCCGTTTAGGAGCGCGACTCTTCTTCTACAAAAAGAGTTTGCACGGCGGTTGTTGGCGAGTCCCGGTGACTCTGAGTTCAACAGATTGGCCGTGAACGTGAAGTTGGTGGCAGATGTAGAGTTTGTTATGGATGTGAGCAAGAGGGACTTTGTTCCTTGCCCGAAAGTCGATTCCTCCGTGGTTATAATCAGACCAAAGGCTGAAATTCCGGAGGTGAATCTCGACGAATGGTGGGGTTTCACGAGAGCTTGTTTTGGAAAGAAGAACAGGACGCTAGGGGCGACGTTTAAGCAGAAGAAGAAAGTGATGGAGCTATTGAGATTGTCCAAGAAGATTGGTCCAAATAGCGAAAGTATCGTAAATGCTGACAGTTCTGATTGTAATGAAGATGATGATGATGATGAGAGCGCAGTGTTCATGAAGATTGTAATTCATCTTCTTGCTCGGAAGCAGAAACGATTTTGTTCAAGGAAAAGATTGTTGAGGTCTACAATCAAGTGGGTTCGAGGACAAAAGGCCATCAAAGCTGTCTAACGAGGAGTTACTGCATTTGCTCTCTCTTTTCAATCAAGCGGGAGTACAGTTTCATCACCAAGCAGAACCGAAAAATGGAGCAGCAGCTTACAGTTCATAGTAACACTTCCTCTTGCTAACTTAATTTTCAGTTTTCGATTCATTTATGCAGTTTGATTGGTTGTATGACTATTAGAAAATTATATAAAGGCAAACCCTTTTGAAATCAATGAGTCCACCACGTCTCCGCAACATTCCAAAGAAAGAACATTGCCATACATTCACTTACTCAATGCAAGCCCCAAATACACCTGAACTTGTAAAGAAAAATCAAGGCAATAAAATATTGCATGAGAGAACACAAGATAATTCCAACGAGAAATAAGTGACTACAAATCCAATTCCTAGAATCTAGAACACATTACTTTTATGCAAACATCATTGTGACACGTGGACTTCCTCACATGTGCATGTAACTTTGCAATTCAAGATTACCACAAGGCAGCAAAGAGTAATAATAAACACAATTATGCAAACATTTACTAGAAAAACTTAAATGCATTTTGAAGGGGAAGTAGTTTTAATTAGCAACAAAGAATTCGGATAACATCAACCATAAATGGTTGCTAAGAATTTCTAGAACAAAACCGGGCAATTTAGTCGCCTATGGAGATAAAGTGAGGCAAAATGAGATGAGAAGCAAAAAGAAAAACTGACACCGTTTGTTGTTTGTTATTGGACCGAAACAAAACTCATCGTGTTGGGCTCTTCTTGGCTTTTACAATAGAGTGATGGTATTTGTACATATCAAAAACTGTATTTACGTTCCAAATTTATAAATCTTCAAAATTTCAACACTACCCTTAAACTAAATTATTAATATTTCTTAAACTAAATTATTAATATTTTTTGAAGCAAAAGTTATTAATATTTTTTAAAAAGATATTTTAATTTTATTTACCAACTAAACTAAATTTAAAAAGGAATAAAATAAAATAAAATTTTGAAAAGAGAATAAAATAAAATAAATAAATAAAAAACAAAAACCTACGTACTTGGAGCCTTCTCCCAATCTTGAAAGGATTAAGAAGGCAGCTTGCTAAGGATCCAACTAGCCAGGTTAACCGATCACTAGTTTCTCCATTTCAATCTTCACTATGCAATTTAATATAGTGCATTCGTATTGATCGATTCCTTGTTTATGCAACAGAAGCTTCTGTTTCAAGACATACAAAATATATGTGGGTCTAACAGGATGACGGAGGATCAACTATATCAAATTCCTTACCTGACTGTCGTTTTTCATGAAACTCTGAGGAAATACCATCCAGCTCGGTACTACTTTGGCAAAAGAGGAGATATATAAAACTTTAGTGACTGATATTATGGGTGGCGCGATTGACGTGGATTGGAGGGACTTCTTTCCATAATTAAAATGGATCCCCAATATGAGCCTGGAAATGAAAATTCAGAAATTTTATTCTCGGCGACAAGCAGTGATGAATGCCTTGATCACGGAAGAGAAAAAACGAATTGCATCCGAGGAGGTAGTCTTTAAAAAAGTGGAGAATTGTGTAAAATGTGCTTTATTTCATTACTGTATTCAATCGAATATATACATCAGAATGTCAATGTTTAAGCTACGATTAGGGACACAATAAAGGTAAGAAATCAAATAGGCAGTGAATAAATTAAGTACTGAAATTAAGCCTAAATGGGTACTGAAATTAAGCCTAAATCTATGTTCGATCAGTCTTATTTTTACCTTACTGATGTTAATTTTTTTTGTTCTTTCTTATTCAATATCTCAGTATCATTATTGTAACTTGGTTGGGATTAAAACCAGGAACGGAATTCTTATGTCGACTACTAATCGAGCAACAATTGAGCATGCTGCCATGGGAGACAATCATTGAGACTTCAGATACCACTTTGGTAACAACAGAATGGGCCATGTATGAGCTTGCCTCCTCCCCTCCACCATCGTAGATTGACAAAGATGAATCGGAGGAGGCTAAAGCCTTCTACATCAAAAGAGAGTATAAAACCACTCCTCCCAAATTTTGGGCGTGGCTTTCTCAAAATATTTTTCTTTTCATTTAAATTATTTATGATTTATTCATTTTTTTTCTCTTACAAAAATGAATTATTTTTCAAAATTAAAATAAAGGACATATTTGGTAATGTGTGGCCGTGTGGGGTGTGCTTACGAGAAATAAGCTTTTAAAAAAATTAATGGGGTTTTCATATAAAAAAGGGTGTATATATAGTTTTTCAGGAATGTAAATATCGCAACTCTTTACCATATATTGAACCCATTTCTAGGCCCAACAGATCCAACACACGCATTTCGCTGGTTGGGCCTCTTCGGCCCATGTATGAAGCCCAAAAACGCTTAATTTGTTGTCGTCCGTCTCAGAAACTCAAATCAATATTCGAACTTCGAAGAAACTTGGAATTCGCAGTTCACTGAAAAGAAGCTGAGTGAGAGAGATTTTAACAAATGGGTCTCGGAGCCCTTAGAAACATCGTCCGACCACTCTCAAGAACCCTAATTTCACGTGCCTCCTCTACTCCCTCATCGACGACGACCACCACGTCATCGTTTCTCTCCTCCTCCTCATCACTGTTCGTAAAACCCGACCCGCGTTTCGTTTCGGGCGGGCTCCAATCTCCATGGATCCCGACGGCAGTGAACCATTTCCACAGCTTAACCGACACGCGATTCCCAAAACGAAGACCTGTCGACAAGCCTCATCGCAAAAGAGCCAGCTTGCGGCCTTCAGGTCCGTATCCGTACACTTACTTGATGTTTTTGATTTTGATTTAATATCAGTATGTAAATTAGGGTTTTATATGATTTTTGCAGGACCGTATGCTTGGGTACAGTACACACCAGGTAAGCCGATCAGCCCCAACAATCCCAATGAAGGGAGTGTCAAAAGAAGGAACGAGAAAAAGCGAATGAGGTTGCGCTGTGCCTTCATTAAGGTTAGTCTTGACTATCTTTACATTGATTCATTTATGTTTGCAATTTGTAGTGGCACAAATTGAATGGTAATTGCATTGGGTTGATAATTGTGTAAATGAATAAGTGTGGACTGTACAAGCTTGATTCTTTGTAAAAATGATTTTATTAAGTTTACATTTTTTTTTACCATGTAAGTTGCTTCTAGTGAGGCTGCCTGTGGAGGGAATTCTCTGGGTTCCTGTTGGAAAGGCTGATAAAAATTAAATTTTGATTAATGGTTCCTGTGATTACTAGTTGATAAATGTTTCATAGCGAGATGAGAAGCTGCATTAGTTCTTATCACAGCATGATTTACATTTGTAGATTCATGATTCATCAATTTCCAACTCTTTCATTTTTATTTTATTTTTTCAGAATTTTTGTTGGTTTTGTTATACTATATTTGCCGTGTGACTATTATAGCTTGAAAACACTTTTTATCGGTAGAATTGATATTCACATTTCTCGCTTATCAATGCTGTGTACTCCCTAATGCATTGTTCATACTCGTAAGTAATCTTGGTGGGTTGTTTTAGTAACGTTCTTGCATAATACCTGGACACCCTATTACTTTATTCTTTGATGTCTCAGAATTCCCCGATTTATTTTATCTATAGGGTTCTATGATGAGAACTATTGCTGGACCATACAACCTTTATAGTTAGAATACTCACGAATTGCAATTCTCAAGTAGGTCACTGTAAGGATATTATAGCTTTTGACCTCTTGGTTGGAAAGCAAAGGTCTTACCATTCAACACTTCTCTTGGGGTTGGACATCTTATGACAAAAACACTTGTCATTCTTGAATTCTACTCAGGGATGCACCTATTTAATACTTCTGCAAAGTTGGGAGTGTGGAAGTTTTACACATGTTATTGCATTGTTTATGCATAGTTAGTTTCTTCTATTGACTCCCTCCTGATCTTGTATCTTGTCTCACTTGACAAAGACATTGGTTGATTTTCAATAGCTGAGATGGTGCTTATATCAAATTTTGTTATGGTTCTTCCTAAAGATTTCCTTTTCTGTTGAGCGTGATTTATTCAAGACAAGTGAGCCTTAGAAATCGCTTCAGTTCTCACATTACTAAATATCATGTCACTGAAGATTGACTGCTGGAGTGTTGTCTTTAGATCTGACTTGACTTTCTTCCCTTCTTATTACATTAAGTTACTTATGGTGAGCACAAATTATGGTGATGATGTTTGGCTTCTTGTTTTATGATTACTATTTACCAGGAGATATATTGCCTCGTGCTTCAATAATACTGAAACTTTGGACAGTCTTTTTACTAGAAATGATCTCAATCCAACGAACCCATCCAACCGTGGATAGATTCCTTGGACACTAAATACATCATCTGTAGTTTCTTAGGGAATCTCATTAGCTCAACTTCCAAGTTTTATAAAAGGCTTAGTGGCCAGAATCTAAACATACTTGTTGTCTCCTTGAAGTTTGTAATAGTTATTCTTGTGGATGTGTTCCCCTTTCCCTGTCATGCCTTTCTGTTATTAAATCATCACTTATACACTTTAGTAACATCTTCGATGTTTGTGCAACCTAGTGGACTTATAATTGATTGTCTTCTGTCATACTGCGTTAAGTGGCCTTTCATTTATTAGAATGAAGATTGAAGATAGAATTCCACAAATTTCTAACTTTGATAATTTTAACACACAACATTTTCTTTGAGCTTAGGTTGACATATTTGTTGTATTCTTTTATGAGTTTGGCAATGTTTTGAAATTGATAGTTGACTTGAGAAGTCATTGCTGTTTGGGCTTTCATGTGGCTTGCAGTACATTAGATTAGGATGTCTTTAAGAACTTGCTAGCGCTTCCTGAATAGGGAGGCTTATTTTTTTAGAGACAATTATTCTATTTTCCTCCTCATAATGTCAAATGGGTTTTGAACGTTTGCAGTCTGAGGCAAAGAAGCGAAAAGCTCAGTTGCAGGAGGCTAATAGAAAGAAGAGAGTTAAGAGGGTAGAGCGTAAGATGGCTGCCGTGGCAAGAGAAAGAGCATGGGCTGTAAGACTGGCAGAGCTGCAACAGCTTGAGGAAGAGAAGAAAAAGTCCGCGGCTTGAAAAATTCCTTCTTGTTCAACTTGGACTTCAGATGTAACGCTGCATTTTGACCTTGTTTGTGGTTCGATACATACAAAATTTCGGGTTTCCTAGTTTATATTTTGCAAGAACCATAGACGATTATTGATATCATCTAGTTTTCGATCCCTTAAATCCCTTACATTGATCTGTAATGAGTTAACATCCAAAATGGCAAAATAGAATAAAATTAGAAAAAATTAATGATTCATATAGTTGCAGCCATTCCTTTCTTAAATATATTGAAGTTTGGGCGCCAGTAATCATAAATGTTGTCTAAGTAATCCAATCTCAGATTAATTCTGTCATCTGCTTAGAATTTACAATCTTAATATGTTTGTTGTGTATGGATGACATGTTGACAATGAGAAGTGAAACTTTGATAAGATGATTTTGGACATGGTTGCATCATTGTGCTGTGATTGCCTGAAGACAGGACTACAGGAGTTGTTGTATCATCAATAGCTCCTGAAAGCTCCACCAGACCACCAACTCAATAATATATATCATTGAAAAAGGAGTAGTAGTACAACAGTAGACAGTAGTGGATTATGTGCAATGTGTATTCTTGTATGATCAAATCACCATGACCTGTCCTGCCTCCATGTTGTGCCTACCCAGTAACCACCGCATATCATGTAATTATCAATTCAATCATCCCCACTTTGCATTCAATTCTCCGAAAATTTAAGGACCCCCCAAAAGTCCCCTCTAGCTGCTTTGTTATAAAAAGATGTTGACACCAGAACTAACAAGATATATATTGTTATTCCCATATGATATATATTTCATTATATGATAAAAAGACCAGTCTCTAATTTTATGATACATGTATTATTTATTTTTATTTTTTGGTGGGGATGCTATCTGGTGCATCTACATGATCATGGGCCAGTTTGATGGTGATTGATCATGATCATGATCATGATCAGCAGGTGATCAGATCCTTATGGGTGCAACTGTGATTGGGAGCTTCTTCTTCATCTTCACTGTTGGAAAGTGAACTATATCGTCCTTTTCAGCAACCCAACTGCACATATATACATATGTAGAATATATTATATGAAAATTAATGGTAATTAAGGTAGCTTCTTAGATGATTATTGATTAATGAATGAATTACCCATAAGTAGTGACAAGATGGTGAAGAAAGATTGAGATTTCGAGGCGAGATAAGTCTAATCCAGGGCAGAGTCTCTGACCCCCACCAAATGGTGTATAGTTATTGTTGTTCACAGCACCACCTCCTATTTTCTGTGTAAACCATCAATGACAAAACAGGATATGCCCACTTAATAATTTGTTTGAAAATGGCCTCTGAGAAAAAAACACACACACACACATGTATAAACAAATAAATAAAAACTTTAATTAATTACCTCCCATCTCCATGGATCAAAGTGGTATGGATTCTCATAGTTTTCTTCATCCATGTGAACAGAAGTAAATGATGTCAGGACACACCATCCTTGTGGTATCAAATACCCTGGAATTCAAAATTCACCTTCAAATATTGTAAAATCAACACATTATAGAATTAACTAAAGATACTACGAGTTTGGATCTTCTCTTGGTCTGGCTTTTATAAAACATTTGATAAGGAAAAACCTAGTAAAAAATCAGACCAGGAGAGAATCCGATAACTAAGATACTAGTATTATGATATTTAAGAAGACCATGTAATATTGTAATGTAACCTTTGATTTCTACATCTTTGAGAGCTTTTCTCCAAACAGCATTGATGATATTTGCCATTCTAAGAGTTTCACTGATCACCTAGTGAGAGAAACTTATTATTATTTTTGTTTTTTGTTATTGGGTTAAAACGTAAATAAGTTAATATATAGATTTGATACTCACATTTTGAGTAAATGACAAAGAAGTGTAGTCAGTCCAAGTATAATCATCACAGGAATCAATCTTCTGCTTCTTCAATTCCATGTTCTCCTCCTTTAAAAATAAATGTAACAAAAAGTAAATTACATGCACCAAATTAATGCAATTCCATTACAAAATATACATATAAATGAATGGCAAGGCATGGATATTTTTTCCATCCAGCTCTGACAGTATAAAGAAATTGTTACGTAAATATGGCAAGGTTTGTTTTGGACAAAATCGAAAAAGAAATACAGCAGAGAGAGAGAGACCATAAAAAGACATGTATAATTATTACCTACTTTTTCAGCATATCTTAAATGTCAAAATGAACCCAAAACGACATTCAAAACAATTGGCTACTGCTGCTCACTCTACACTATTTAATGGCTGGTCTCAACTTTGTCTCCCTGCCTTCATTTTTTCTATATTATCATAGTTGATTGGTATTATTTTTTTTTTTTGATGTGGATGTTTTTGATGAAAATATAAAAAATATTGTAGAAATTTCAATATTAGTTACAATAGATAAATATTTAGGGTTCAAATTTATAACAATATCGGTGGAGCAAGAAATTTATTATTGGGAGAGATAATAAACAAAATCTTTAGGAGTGTCAAAATATAAAATGTACAAATTTTAAAGGTAAATAGATATTTTTGAGTAATTGGCATTAATGGTCCTTGGAGTATACGTGAATTCACATGTTGCTCCCTAAACTTCTTTTTTAGACATTTAAATCCCTCAAACTATCGTTTATTGGCAAACAGTTGGGTTTATTCCCCCATGAGAGAGGACATCTACAGTCGGGTTTTGCCAATAAACGATAGTTCTAGGGGTTTAATACTGAAAAAAAAAGTTTATGAGGCAACATACAAATTCACTTATACTTCAGGGGTAATGGTGCCAATTACCCTATAGTTTTTTATAAGACATTTTAAAAAGAAAAAAAATTCAGGGAAAGATTCAAAATTTCGATATTTCAATGATAGTTTTTATATAAATACCCTAAAAGTCAAAAAATATCAACTATATATATATATAAAATATATTATTTACATGTAAATTAATAGTTTTTAAAATTACTTTTGAGAGTAATTTTTCATTGTCAAAAACGTTTTTTTTTTCCTTTAAAAAAACGACTGTCAAAGAAAAAAAAAACAGAAGAAGAAGAGAAAAGTGACACTGACTATATAAAAGCCATTGGTCGCAAATCGCATAGACACGGAATTAATAAGGTGGTCCTCACACAACAGCCGTCCAATCTCAATCGTACGGCTGAGAAATGCGTGGGGGGTCCTTCACACGAACTCTCCCTCTATCTCAGACGTTGCTTGCTTCCCATTCGTGTGTCTAATGAAAATGACCTCTCAACAAAAGTCAAAACACTTTTTCTGTTTTGATCCTAACCGTTGGATCAAAAAGACATCCATATATGATATATCTACACACAATCACACTTATACGTACCATTAGTTGCTTCGAAGCGACAGGGCTGTCACTGAGGAATTTGACAGCTAGGGTCATGGCCATTGGCACAGTCTCTTCTCCTGGTATCATCATCTCCACGATATTCCCACTGATGAAATCCAACGGTAGAGATTTCTTCTCATTTGATTCAACAAAATATTCACGTAATAGCACGTCCACTGCATCATTAGCTGTACCACTCTTTTGATCATCATCATCATCACCATGATCTGACATCCTCTCCATCCCCAGTTTTCTCTCCTCCACGATCCTATTCACTATCTTTAACATCTTATCCTTTGCCTGCATGAACATATAAAACTGTGTCACATCGAAAACCCTATATTAAGTTTCAGGTATTTCGTGCCCAACTATGTAACATTTTTTTTTCATTTACTTTATATGTATACATGATAGGTTTTAGGTATAAAATTTCATACAGAATCGACTATATATCGTTAAATATTATTTTTCACTTACTTTATATGTATATATTATAGGATTTTATACAGAATCGATTTTGTAACTTTTGTAACTTTAGGGAACGTTACATACTTAGTACAGAGTCGATCTCCCAAGTTTATTATTATTATTTAGTACCTTCAAAGATTTGTATAGTCTGGTTCCTGGAAGTTTGATTGGCAAGCAAATCAAACCCTTGATGAATTCTTCAAATTCTTTCTTGAGAGAGTTCAAATCATCACCAGGACCAATGCTCATCAGTACTTTAACCAAGATTTGAAACGTAATCTGAGATACCCACAAAGCAAATTAATTAAAAATGTATTGCATTAAAGCATAATAATTAATTAAATATAATGAAAAGAAGAAGAAGAAGAAGAAGAAGAAGAGACCTTTTTGGTTTCTTCTTGGACGTAAACAAGGTTGTTCATGTGTCTCCAAGAAGACAAAGTGAGCTTGACAGAGTTTTCGATGTCTTTAGTGATTCTTGATTTGAGTTGTGGTGATCTGAGGAAGCCACCGAGAAGTGCATGAAGTCTCCTTTGAAGATTTCCATTAATTTGAAGAATGGAGGATTTTCCAAGTAATTCTCTAATTGATTTTGGATAAGCAGGAACAAAAGAGTTGCCATGGTTTTGCAAAACCACTTTGTTCACGTCGGGATCTGTGGAAACTATAATGGGTGTTCCCAATATGTTTGTTTTGAACACCTTCCCATATCTGTAATTAAAAGAAAGAAAGATGTAATTAGTTTTTTTTTATAAAATAAATTTCCTACTTGTTTTAGTAGTTTTGATTGAGTGAAGAAATCAATTTGACAAAAAGCTTCAATGTAAAAATTATAGATTGCATATATGACGATGATTTTGAATTTATATTCATAACAAAATTTGATTGAATGAATGTAAAGAGAGGATGTGTTACAACGCGTATTTCTATACATAATGATGCATATATGACAAAAGTTGATTGAATGAATGTAAACAAGTGTTACACGAATTTCTATACATAATGCTCTAGAGAAAGAGACGATAGTGATGGGTACAAAATCAAAAGAAAATGAGATCATTTTAATGGAAAGCTACTAATGTATGGTTGTTTATTAGTCATTGGATTATAATCTAAAGTTTCATAAAAATTAAAATTTAAAATAAAATTAAAACAAGTAGAAAATGTATTATTCTTGTTACTATGCATACAGCAACGATCCTGTGTAATAGCTAAACCCGTAGTGGGGTGATTGAAGATATAGTTTTGCAATAAATAGGGCAGGAGAGTACATTTTTACTTTGATTCAATTCTTGGGATTACTACTTTTTTCGCACTCGTGGGTTTGTTATTAATGCTATTACCAGTTTTGAATATTGCTTGCAAGCAATATGAGATTTGTGTCATAATGACGGATAATCATAAATTGCTGTCTAATTTAAAGCAAAACTCCATTAATAGATTATGAATCTACAATTCTTCATCACTTTCCCAAACCTTCCTATTTTGAAATCAAATGAATTATGAGTGTTAAAAAACATAAATAAAAAATGATATATATATATATATATATATATATATATATTATCCTTTGGAAAAGAACAAAGGGATAGATTCTTTTTCAACATTGATCATCATCATCAACAGTCAATACATCATATGATTGACTTGAGATAGAAACATAATTTTTAAGGAAAAAAACAAACAGGAAAATGAATAAAAACAAGAGAATATATAATATGTCCATGGAAGAAATTTATTGACTTTCTTATTCAAGGAAAATTAATATGAAAAATCAATAAATTCCAAATTTAAAAAAAAAGTCTTTATCTGTATTTATAACCATTTTATCTATAAACATATTTATTATATCATTAACATCGCTATAAAAAAAAACAAAAAAATATATTAAAGACAAAAAATATATTAAAGACAAAAAAAAAAAATATTATCAACTCTAACTAGCTAGGGTTCTTATAATCATCATCATGATAAATATATAGAAGTTCTGATCAAGAAGATTTGATTTAATGGGGGAAAAAACTAATTGCTTTAGCAAGAGAGAAATGAAGATTTTGGAAAAAAAGAAGCTTACAGAGATTTGCGCTTGTCCATGAAAGTGACAGGTCTCGAGGTGTAACCGGAGGCAATGAAGTCGAGAGTTTCTCCAATGAAAGGCCAACCCAAATTCCCTTTTGGAACTCCATGTTTGTCTTCCATTTTCTTCTTCATTTGCCAATACCAAATCCATCCACTAACAATACCCACCAAAATCCAACAACAGTATCCGATTATCAGTCCCATACTCGATGGAAACCCTAGTTATCTATCCCTGTGGTTGGATTCTTCTTTCAATACATGCAGCTTTATTATACTGTTATGTGAGATGGGAGTGTTTGTGTTTTTGTGAGAGATAGAGAGAGTTAATATAAGAGAGAAGAGACACAATTGTTTTTTGTGTAATAGCTAGAGAAGGAATTGAATGAGAGATGGGAGGAGACAGGAATTGAGGTGGAAGTATATCTAGACTGAAGGAGATTTGGAAAATCTAGGGCTTTGCCAATAACATTTAATGAGGGGGGCATATTGGGTGCACCAAATGTGACACACTTGTTCATTTTGTTATCATTTCATTTCATTTACATATATAGAGAGATAGAGATTAGAGAGAGAGAGAGAGTCTCGCCCCATACTGGCCCTTGTATCATTTATTAGATTGGATGGGTGGTGAGTGTCTTCCCTCTTCCATATCTATTATATATATAATTATATATAAAAAAATGGACCATGTAAAGATTAATCTATAGTTATATAAGCAAATAATCTAGCTAGATTATAAAATATTCATTCTCTTGATGATTTGGTTTTCATTTCCCTACTGTTGAGTTAAAAAAAAGAAAAAGAAATGCAATCTATGGAGGGTTTGTTGTGATACTGTATTTCAAAGATATTCGTAATAATTATTTGAGAGTTGAACATTTTTTTCGTCTTTTTTTTAGCTGAAATCATGACTCTTTTTTGAAGCTCGATTCAAATATTTGGATGGAATAATATGATTCACTTTTTGTTAATTTGGTCATGTCAATCCAAGTTGTATATGAGACGGCACCAATATATGGCATGACAACTTTGTAATAGCTGGAAAAACTATGCTATTAATTAAGCTTTTTTTTTTACCTAATGATTAACTAATAATAGGTGATTATTATTATTATTATTGTTATTATTATTATTATTATGTGGTGCCGATATTGCCACCGATAAAACTAATTAATACACTCATATTTTATTAAAAATTTTAATTATAAATATCACAATAGAAATTTACCGATAAGAATAAATTACTTCAATTAAAAATAAACCAAATATTATATACTCTATATCTTCAACCATATCTCTTTATTAAAAAAAACTAATAATAAACCGTAATTAAACATTAATTTTATTTCAAGTATTAAACTTATTCATCATAACATGATTATCCTATAACAAAGTAATAGAAAAGGAATTTTCAGAGGGCTCTGATCATACAAAGGTAGGTATTATTTTACTTTTTTTTTATATTTATTTTATGTCTAGTTATGAATTCTACCGATAAAAATTTAGTTTTTTATTTTTATTTTTAATAGAGCTCTATATATAAGTGAATTCCATATTGAAAATCTCTTGATTCCATATTGAAAATCTCTTGATTCCATATACAATCTAGTTCTACATCTTTCATTTTATAAGACTCATACATTCGAGACATTTTCAGAAGTAAATTGAACCAATATTAGAAGAAGATTTGATTTTAAAAATAATATGATTTTTGTAACAAATTGGGTGTCTTAAGAGCATCTCCAATAGTATCCTCAAAAGTAGGAGAGTAATCAAAATTTGATTATTTATCCAAAAAAAAACTTTGTCCAGTAGAGTCACTAAAATTCAGCAATAATAAGTTATCAATAATCAAATTTCCCCTCCAATAATCAAATTTGAAGATTGACTTTCAAACATCAAATACAAACATAACCCAAAATAAATGATGTTGTAATTTTATCCTTTCTCTCTCATTTGTGGCTTTTTTTTTCCTGATCACCTATGTATCTCATCATTGTTTCGATCCCACAAATTTCAATTAGATAAAATTCGTCTCTTCATTACAAATGGATCAATACCCATATAATATACCTTCTCTTGTCTTTTATAGTTAATTTATTTATTTATTTATTTTTACCCTTGAAATAAAAATGTACGAGAATAGTGAAAAATGAGATGGGATTAGATTTTTGATTTAGATAAAGTAGATTTTTGATATAGATAAAGTGTATCATTGTGGACTACACAATCATCAAATTTAGCAATCCCTGAAAACAATCCTCAAATGCTGAGGTGACAACTTTTGATGATCCAAATTTGCTTATACTATTGGAGATGCTCTGATAATTTAAGAGGATTTATAAATAAAATGTATTAAAATGAATATATTCATTTCAATAAAGATATTTTTGGTATTATGATGGATGCTTATAGTAATATTTATTTTTAAAAAATTTAGATATGGATGTACTTATAAAAATTGGTGTATTGATTAGTTTTATGGGTGATAATATCCGTACCCTTATTTTATATATGGCCGATTGTCTAATTTTGGTCTTTGACTGAGTGTTTAAATTTCAATTTGTTAGATGATTCTGGTCCTCATTGCACATGTAGCTCAACTACTTTACCGTGACTAGTGGACAATGTCTGTTCTATATTTAGATTTTGTTATTCTCATTTTTATGATTAGTTGTTTTTTTTTTCTTTCTGGTCTATATCTAGTTTTTCTTATAAATAGTAGGACTCGAATTCTACCTTTATCAAAACCTTCATAAAAAAACAATACATGATCTAATTAAGTGAATAAATAGATACTATATAAAAAAAAAAATTACATTCTTTTGATGTTTTTAGACTATGGTACATTGTGCTCTAAAGGTCAAATATTTCAACTTTAATAAAAATTATTTTATTCCTTAAAAAAAATCATAAAAACTCATGTCTTAAAAAAATTAAAGTTGTTTTTATTAAAACTTCAAACAAATGAAATCAACGTTAACAAGATTTATAATAAAAAACATACATGGTCCATTTCCATCTTCATCTCATGTCCTTTGACCGTTGAAACTTAACCTATGAAATGTAATGGCAGGGTCCAGACTCCAGGGATATCCATACAATATTTCTTAAATATCAGGTAGAGTTCGTATCATTATGCTCAAATATGTCATATACATATAATTATGTCTAACATTTGGGATGTTTCATATATATATATATATATGTTTTCTTCAGTACATACTGATATAAAATACGTCGGTGCATTATATGTGAACCATAGATTATGGATAAACACCGACAAATGCATATAGATTGTGTCAAAGCAATTGAATTTAATAATTTACATACAATTCACTCACTGATAAATATTTATCTGTGGGCACATGAAAAGTTTCATATATATATATATATATATATATATATATATGAAAGTGCAGAGTTACGTATATTTTTAATGCGACTCTATAATATTATAGAGTTGAGATTAAAATTTATAAAGTAAGATGATAAACAGTCAAATAACTATTTAAGCTAGCTATGGAGTATTATATATAGCTATTTAATATAATTATTGCCATATTGTACTGTCAAATTGTGATACTATATAATACCTCATTCAGGGTTAAGATATTATACAAGATTTGTATAGATGTTGTTTTGCTGGATCAATTTTTAGTATTTAGATTTCAATTTAAAGGTGTATAAAATTTAAGGATTTGAAAATTAAAATAATTAAAACAAAAATAAACCATCTCTTAAATGACTTCCTAGCTAAACCATTGGTTTAGCAAATAGTTAAAAATGACTTTTATGTAATTTATAGTGTTTAATTATAATAAAACAATTTTTTTAAAAGGAATGCAATTCTTATAAAACACTACTTGTTGAAAAGATATTCGTGAATAGTCGGTAAGAAACACTATACGACGAAAAAAATAATATTCAAAATTCAATTTAAATGGTGTGTGAAGTGAATTGTAACACTTATGTCAATGAAATTGTGTTTCATGTGATAAAATTTTTCTTCCAACTCTCAAATTGTAATAGTTAAAAGGTAATAATAACAATAACAATCTCAATCTCAATCTCAATCTCGTAAAAATTCATATGGGTCAAATTTTTTGTCTATAACAATTCAACAAAAGCAAATAAAGATAATAGTTCAAAAAAAAAAAAAACTAAAGGAAATAAAGAGGAGAAGTCAAGTCGGCTGTGAGGAAGTAGTGCAGAAAAAGAGCACGTGTGAGAAGGAGGAGACACGTGTGTCGGCATCTCTCTTTTCTTTATCTGGGAATCTAACTTTATATTTTCATGTTTAACAATAATGATTTATGGGAACAAACCAAAAACTCCCATCACCATCATCGTCTTGTCTTCATCACATGTGTGTGTATATATATATATTTTCAGAATTCCCCACAACTACTCACCAGTCACCACCACCACCTACTGTCTCTCGCTCTCTCTCATGCACAACAACATTACACAGCTTCTCTGCTTTCTGTACATGCATGAACAGCCTTTGAAGTAGTGATCACTGTTGTTGTGAGTTATGACCCAACGATGAATTCAAATCAATGGCTGCCATTTTTGACTTGCCTTTTCATGTCATGGCTGCTGTTCAACCAAGTGCTCTCTTTCTTTCTGCATGTGCAACAATTGTTCCTGCAACCATTATCAACTTTTTAAAGATGATAGTTAAACAAAAAAAAAAAAAAAAAATCTTCATTGGTATACATAAAATTGAAACAGATTTGAAAAAAAATATATTTTTTTTCAAAAATAAATGAGAAAGATAATTCTCTCATCAATAATTCTACTTTACTGTCCAAATTTAGACAAAATTTGGTGTCCAAATGATGTAACATCATTGTAATTCATTCATTTAAATTATATTAGATTTGTATGATTTAAATGAATGGATAAAGGTGTTGTCACATTATTTGAACACCAGATTTGGACAAAGTAGCATTAATCTTCTCTTATGAGATTCAGTTTTCAACAAATTTGTATTGTTCTAGGTTTACTAGATTTTTGTCTTCTAGACAGTGGTGAACTTGAAAACGTTACAAATTTAATGTCAATCTAAGGGTATGGACTATGGACAATTGGACATGGTAAGGTTCTGGAATTGTGTTTTGAATCAACTATATATAATACTACAACATGGAAAGGACGGAGAAAAAATATTTATCATTATAATAATAATTTATATTCTCAACCAGACATTAGAGATGCAAAAATGTTACCCACACAAGCCAATTTGAAGTTGCAGCTGCTAATCAGTCAAGTTTCACTAGGAATTGTAAGCTCTCATTATCAAAACCCTTCAAGAATGACCAATTTATGTACATCAATGGCTAACAAGAGTCTTGATACATCAGCAAGATGTGCCTCCATTATGAGAATAATTGTAATCTTGTAGTCATTTCATGGGAAAAATAAGGAAAGAGAAGACAGCAGACCGCGTTTTTTGAGAGGCAAGGTTTCAACTTCTACTGGCACAGGCAACAGCTTCTTCATCCATGCAGCTGTAAAATGTGCTTAATTTAGTTATAGCAAGTGCCTCTCCAAAGAGAGAGGCTCGTGAAGATTTTGTTATTCGAACTTCTATGAAATCACCCACAATGGGGTTTCGCTTGTCACTAGATGTGTTATCTCTATCTGGCAAAGGCACATTAACGAATGAAACTTTATGGCCTCTATCACTCTTGCCCATAAGCTCAGTTTTGGGAGCTCTCTTGTTGGGTCCTTCAATCAACACAAGTTGGACAGTTCCAAGCTGAGAGTCGAAACACTGACCAGTACTCTCGCGGAAAGCTTCAATGAGTTCAGTAAGTCTCCTCTGCTTAACTTCATCCGGAACATCGTCAACATAATTTCTGTGGGCATGGGTTTTCTCCCTCATGCTGTATGCAAACATGTATGCCATATCATAACCAACAGCTTTCATTAAGCTTAGTGTGTCTGCATGTTCTTCTTCTGTTTCTCCACAAAAACCTGCAAAGAGAAATTCAAAATTAGTTGGTAACACCGATGACTTCAACCTAATTTTTAATGAATAAGAGATTCAAGAAATGGCCATAAATAAGTTTGAGGTTGATATTCTGCATTAATGAGCAAATGTGGCATATCAGCAAATTTTTAGCTTCTCAACATAACAGTGAAGGTACTCATTTACTACTCTTCATGAAAAAAGAAAAAAAGAAAAGATATACACAAGCAAAAATGATGCAAGTTAGCGAGTAGAATATACAACTGAAGAACATTCATAGCCTGACACATTGAAAAAAAAGGGTGCCTTTTGAAATAAATAAGAACAGCCCAAAGCTACAAGCTTCTGTAACTTTATGTGCATTGTTGAGTATATAAATCACGGGGCATAAGCAGGAGAAGTTCAGCACCGGATTCTTTACAGAGAATAGGTCAATTGTAAGAGCACATCAACTATGATTAATATCTCACTAAACCTCCTTTGAAGCAAGAAAATAGTAAGTCCATGTAACTAACTATCACCTCCATTATGGTCGTGATCAACAACAGTTAACTTAAACTAGGCCTGAAAGATTTTTGCAACACACCACAGAGTCAATCATCCAGTTATACATACACAGGAACACACAACATTATGAATGCATAAAGAAATGTTGGTTCATAATTCATACTATATGAACCGCTCAAGTTTCAAACAAAAAGAAAATAATAAAATCACAATTACTTGAAAATCACTTACCACATATAAAATCACTGCTTAGACCCACATCTGGGATAATTCTTCGGATTTTTTGCACAAGATCTAAGTACGCCTCTCTGGTATATCCCCGACGCATTCTTTCAAGCACTGTGCTACTCCCTGTCTGCGCAGGTAAATGGATATAACTGCAAACATTGTGCCTGTCTCTCATGACATATAGTAGTTCATCTGGGAAATCCTTAGGGTGTGGAGATGTGTATCTGAACCTCATCTCAGGAAACTCTGTGGCTAGTCGATCCACGAGATCAGCAAAACGTAGTCCCATATTTTTCACTTTACACCTGCTGGAAAAACCTTCGCTAAGTTCCCAGTTAGTTCCTGGTTCAACTTCTTTTTCTAACCCAGATGTATCATTATAGCTGTTTACATTCTGGCCAAGAAGTGTTACCTCTTTCACGCCTTCTTTCCAAAGCTCTGCCACCTCCTTCACTATTGATTCCACTGGACGTGAACGCTCTCTACCTCTAGTAAAAGGAACAATGCAAAAAGAGCACATATTATTGCAACCTCTCATCACTGAAACAAACGCAGTAACAGAATTTTTTGAGATTCGAACAGGACTAATATCTGCATAAGTCTCCTCAAGTGAAAGCAGAGTATTTATCCCTTTCTGACCGTAGTCTACCTCTTCCAATAAACGCGGCAAGTCTCTATAAGCATCAGGACCGCAAACCACATCAACCATCTTATCTGAATCCAGTATCTTGTCTTTTAACCTCTCAGCCATACATCCCAATACAACTATCTTCGGAGGGTGCATAGACTGTGATCGGCCCGTAGCCTTATTTTTCTTCCATTCCCTCTTCAGAAACCAAAAATAATTGAGCCTCTGCCACACTTTATGTTCCGCATAGTCCCTTATAGCACAAGTGTTGATAAAAATGATTTCAGCATTCTCAGGAACGTCCACAACTTCACCGTATCCAGCATTCTTCATGATGGAAAGGACAATCTCCATATCATTGACATTCATTTGACATCCGTATGTCTCCTGATATATTCGGCCTATTGTAGGAACTTCAGAAGCAGGCTCTGAAGAAACTTCAGAAACTGGCTCAAGGCTGGACAGAAAAAAGAAAAGAAACATAAGATATGATTCCTATTTTATGAAATGTCCATGTCTGAAACTGAAGCAACACATTCAAGCCACCAAAATTTCCAAGCATTTCAAGATATATAATCCATCAGAAGCCGGAATTGGTTTTGAGGCCTATTTATATCCAAATCTCTCTTAATAGCTTGGTACAGCAGCAAAAATGATCAAATCGCAATGACTCATGCCATGTCATACATTGCGGAAAAAAATGCCCCTACAGTTTGTCCTGCTCAATCGTTTGTTCATTCTATATCTCTTCCCGTCCCCTAGTGGCCATTATTATCGTTTCATTGATAATTTACATATTTTCCACAACATAGTATACGGCAATTACCCTTCAATCATCAACAAAGAGGCAAGCGAGTGTCATCAACACTAATAAATGATAATAGGCAATAAATCACTGAGACTTTTACTAGTTTCATATTACTAATAAAACCGAAAGACTAGAGAGTGAGTCTGATATATTCTCAGAATTCTGGGTACCAATATTGAAAATCTTATCAAAATATCGGAATTCTAGCAATATTTCCCCTAACATTTCCATAATTTTGAACCTCCATATATCTATCGAAACCAAAATTCACTTCATTTGTAGTGACAAAAGAATGCAGTAGTCAGATATTCTTCAAAAAAAATACCAGGTAATGTATTCATATATAATTATACATGTCAACAATAACAGTGGAGCATTTTCGTGTACGCAATATATGGAGTGGACTTACTCGAGGTGGGGCTGTGAGGCGGTGAGAGAAGCTGCTTGGGCGATGAAGTGGTGGAGTGTGGGGCCCTCGGGGAGATTAACAGACTGAGAGAAGCTTCTGGAGAGATTGAGTGGAGCGAAGCTCCGCTTGAGTTGACGCACCGTGAGACGGCGACAACAACGCGAATTGAGAGGAGGAGGACTCTGGTGGCCTGAGGAGGAGAGGAATCTGAGGTCGAAACGGCACCGTTTCTGGATTCTGATACGAAGAAGAGCGCATTGTGGCTGGTTCAAGATCGACGAGAGGGACGAGAGAGAAGACGCCATCGAAAGAGAGCAGAGAGTGCGTGTGTGTGTTTCACCGAGCTTGGATAGGGCTTGGAAAAGCAGATCAGTCGCAATTCATCAAAACGCAGCGTTTAATAGTCATAAAACGCAGCGTTGAGTTCAAATCACCCGGTAAGTTGAGGATATTATAGTCATTTCGTCGGATTTGAATCCTCCAGTTTTGATTTAGTCCTAATCCAAAACTCACGTAAAGATAATATTTTGTATTTAAAGAAATAAATAAATTAAGTCAGGATCAAAATTCCATATTTCCATTGACACATTTGCGTATAAAAAATTAGGAAAATGCTAGAGTCACTCGCGAGTAGAGGTGCCCACGGTTTGGTTAAACCGTGGGTACCAAACCGAAAACGACCACCAAAACCGAAACCGAACCGAAACCGAAACCGAAATCATAACTGAAATCGAAACCGTCGGTTACGAAACCGGTTCGGTTACGGTTAGGGATGTCCCAAAATCGCCCAAAACCGACGGTTTATATATTAAAAAAAAATTCAACCAATAGAAAAGTGCCACGTGGACAAAAAAACACAAAAACCGAAACCGAAACCCCCCAAAACCGAAACCGAAACCTCTCAAAACCGAAACATAAACCGCCCAAAACCGGCGGTTTGGGGCGGTTTATATATTTAAAAAAAATTCAACCAATAGAAAAGTGCCACGTAGACAAAAAAACACAAAAACCGAAACCAAAACCGCCCAAAACTGAAACATAAACCGCCCAAAACCGACGGTTTGAGGCGGTTTTGGGCGGTTTATATATTAAAAAATAAATAAATAAATTTCCAACCAATAGAAACGTACCACGTGGTCACAAAAATTGAAAAATAAAATAAAAACCGAAACCGAACCGTCTAACCGGCGGTTCAAAACCGAAAACCAAACCGGTTTTCTCGGTTCGGTTACGGTTCGGGTGGCCACGGAACCGAAACCGAAACCTAACCATGGCCACCACTACTCGCGAGTGTCCACTCGATGTGTAAGGATGACACGTTTCCTTTTATTTTAACTTTATTACAAAACTGGCATTAATGAATACCCTCTCCTTTTGTTTTAACTTCAAAAATACCACTCAAGTGGACAAATGTCCATCTGAAAAGTGGCGATTGGGTCACTCGCTGTTACAAGAGAGTGCACCTAGCAGTCCTAAAAAAATTAAATATTATAAACTACTTAACTACCTTACTGCCCATCTGTTCAATTTAAAACGATAATGGAGAAATGGAGAATGACTCATCGTTTCATCAGACACTCATCGAAATTACTCTTTGATCGTCGATCGAACCTCAATTCTCATAATATCGTCCCTTCTCCAGGTACCATTGTTAGTTTATTGTTGTGTTCATTGTCTAAAATTCAGCTTTTGATATGCGTGATGTTTTTTTTTTTTTTTTTTGGTTTGATCAGGTTTCGCATTTCATCGATATTTTCGTCTCGAAGAATGTAATTTTCGGAGATGTTTCGGTTCAGTGGCTACTGTAATAGAGCGAAACGCGTCGTTTTCGACCTTGAATTCTGATGATGTGAGCTATTTCAAGGAATTATTGGGTGAAAAGAGTGTCGTTGAGGACGAAGATGTGTTGCTGACTGCAAATACAGATTGGATGAGAAAATACCAAGGGTCTAGTAAGCTGCTGCTCCAACCAAAGACCACTCATGAGGTCCACTGCTTTTTTCAATTTGTATTAATTGTTAAATGTATTGTTTGTTTACTTGCATGAGCTGAGGCTGTCCTGTTGTATACTAATTGCAGATTGTTTTTATATTCAGTTTGGATTAGTGTATCTTTGGATGCCAATGATTTTTATTTTTCCGCGATTTAGTGTGACATGTGAAGAAGAGAAACAACATTGTAGACCTTGAATTCCTTTGTGTTTCATCAGTACAATATATGTTTTGTGAAATTTACTTGTGTGACAGTTCTCCTGCGGCATGTATTTTAAGTAATGTATTTTAGTTTCTTGTCACGTTGACTAGAATACAATTCCAAATTGTTGTTTCGTTTTCCCCTTCTTCTTTCGTATACCAACATTATTTGGTGGATTTGTTGCAATTGGAAGATCTATTACAAAATGAAGCCTTAAACGGACACTTTTTATCCGTTTCTTATTTCAGGTATCTCAGATTCTTAAATACTGTAATTCCAGGTGCTTGCCTGTTGTTCCCCAAGGTGGAAATACAGGCCTTGTAGGCGGAAGTGTTCCTGTCTTTGACGAGGTAATGTAGTTGTTTAGCTTTTGATGACCTATATAAGAAGTGTTTGACTGTTTGTACAGTGTGATATGTGATATCGATTGATAATTACTTGGACATGTGATCTTCACTGTTATTTTCCAAACTTCTTACCATTTGAACTAGTCTGATGACTTGAATATATAATACGATTAATACTTTGCATCATCCTTGGCAATGATAGAGAGGCACCAAAACGCACATAGACATATTAGACACACTCGCATGTAGAATGGGCTTTGGAAGTGACAGAACTAGAACTCAGAGCTTATATTTTGAGCTCAAGCTCAACCAAATTCAATCCGCGTAGTATTTTTAGATCTGGATTTAACAAGGTGTGTTTGGGTTAGCCCAACAAAGTTTGCCTTATTACGAGCAAATATGGATCTATGATGATATACGTATAGATGCACAGACAAGCATATTGTATCTACATGATCTAATAATCCACGCTCTTCAAATTAGAATGTACTTGATTTAGAAAATGTATAAAGTTTTCATCTATGATATCTTCTTAATTTTTTCTTTACATAATTTGCAGGTGATTATTAACATGGGTTCAATGAATAACATCATTTCTTTGGACAAGGTAGACATTTTAGTCCATTATGTTGTGGTAGTTTCAAAATTTTTCCCTTTCCCTTCATGATGCACTGGCCATAGACTTTTTATTAATTTTTTTATTTGATGGATTCTACTTGCTGATTTCTCTAGTAATATGTCATTTGATTTATATTTTGAATTTCTTACAATAGTGCATTGTATAAGAAAAGACATGGTTTCCGTGCTTATGAGCTTGCAACTGCATAACTGTGCACTTGGTTTAAAGTAGAATTTTATGCTCTTTTTAGGTCAGTGGTATACTGGTATGTGAAGCTGGATGCATATTGGAGAATCTTATTTCCTTCCTAGACAACCATGGGTATGTCTTTTTCTCTGAGGACCTGTAACATATTGAAGTTTATCTATTCTTGTCCTGTTAAAGTAAATTGTGGTTCCATCCAGTTTTATTATGCCACTGGACTTAGGTGCAAAAGGAAGCTGTCAAATTGGTGGAAATGTTTCAACTAATGCTGGTGGTTTGCGCCTTGTCCGTTATGGTTCACTACATGGAACTGTCCTTGGTGAGGATTGTTTGTTTAAACTCTGGTGTTTAGTGAAGTGAACTATTTTCTTCAATTGAACTTCTTTCAGTTTGTATGTTTGTTTATTCATATATCTCTCAAATAACTCTTCAGTTATTCATTTCTCTTTTCCTTTGTTTTCCATAACTTTTTATCTTGGCTCATCTCATAGGTCTTGAAGCTGTTTTAGCAAATGGTGATGTGATTGACATGCTTGGGACTTTACGTAAAGATAATACTGGCTATGACTTGAAGCATTTGTTTATAGGTATGTGATTTACTAACTACATGGACATTTGTGTCATGAATATAATTCTCACTAGGGGATCCAATTGATGCATTTGGGGCTATCCTTGATGTAGGAAGTGAAGGATCCTTGGGAATAGTAACAAAAGTTTCGATACTTACCCCCCCAAAGCTATCTTCAGTAAATTTAGCTTTTCTTGCATGTGAAGATTATTTCAGCTGCCAGGTATGATCAGTTTCCTCTTCCTAAAGGTTTTTTTTTTTCTTTGGTGAATAGCTTTAATAAATTACTGCATTATTATGCAAAGATTAGTTTTTTATTTTTTATTTTTTTTATATTATTTTCTTATTGCTCGAACAGGGAACTGAACTTTAGGTTTCATACTTTGTATGCCTACACTTGAGGTTTGGTCACAAGTTTCAAGCTCATACTGTCTTGACAATCTGTTTGTGTCCTTGTATATTTGAAACTGCATCAACTTACATTAATTAATTTATCCCATGGAGGACTGAAGTTGAACTGGAAACTTTATCTTTATAACTTGCTTTTTAACTATTTTCTTCCTTCATCATTTTATGTTTTTCAGAAGTTGCATCCTTACCTTCATTCTTTTATGTTTATCAGAAACTTTTAGTAGAAGCAAAGAGGAAACTTGGGGATATTCTATCCGCGTTTGAATTTTTGGATAATCAGTCAATGGATTTGGTATGCTTTTTGTGGGATTATATTCTTTTATCTGGTGAAATCATGCATCACTTAGCGGTTACAATACAGCTAAAGCTCAATTATGGTCTCTATTTAAACTTTGATGCAATTTTTTTCCTATCAATTGCATTGTGATTCTCTTGAATGCAAATTTACATGGGATTAATATGGATGAAATATGTGATGATTATATTTATATGTCTGATATAGATCAACTTTTAACATGCTAAAATCCTACTTAAATTGTATTACATGCTTGTCTGAAAATTCTACTTGTGATCTACACTGTCATTCTTCATAAAGAGGGAAACCGTTGGAACTACAGTGATATTATGATTCATAATTAGTATTTACACCATTTAATGTTCACTTACTATTTGATTGGAGTAAAAGCAAGTATATGTACTTTCTCATGTGGTCAAGGAATTATTATCCGGAGGTCACCCTTATTCTTTACTTTTTATGAACCTGATTATTGTATCTTATATATCAGGTTTTAAATCATTTGGAAGGTGCACGGAATCCATTACCTTCTTCAATGCACAATTTCTATGTTTTGATCGAGACAACAGGCAGTGACGAATCTTATGACAAGTAACCACCTTTTTTCCTTTGTCCATATTTATAATGTTTTACTATTGTAATTCATACTTTCTTGCTACTTGTTTGAACTCTGAAGGTTTAACTTCTGAGTTCAGACTAAAGAAAAAGTGGTTAATAAGTTATAAATTTCTTATCTCACTGTAGAATCGCCTTAAAATACAAAATAATGGAATAGGTTCCCTGATTTCTCCGTATTCTTAAAAGCCAAGCAGTTAACAGATTTGAAACTTGGACTTGAGTAGAATCTCTTTAATAATGAATTTGTCTTTTGATTTTTCCCAATGTTTGACAGAAGCTTTTAATTCTTTTCCAATTTATGGATGCAAATGGCATCCTTGTCTCATGATGTATTCCTGTAAGTAACCTCTTGGCATGTGATAATGTGATCACTCAATGAGCATGCATATTTGGTGGATCCATTATTCCCTTCTAGTTTCTTGTTACGTGCTAAGATTCTGCTACATATGGACATGTCCAGGGAGAAGCTTGAGGCATTCCTACTTAGTTCAATGGAGGGTGGATTGATTTCTGACGGTGTTCTTGCACAAGACATTAACCAAGCATCTTCCTTTTGGCGAATACGTGAGGTTTCCATTTCCAACTCCATCGATTTTCTTCACGCATGGAATTCTTTGCATTTATAATATTGAGAACAAATCTCTACTGGGTTTTACTTTAATATCATGAATGAATATTTGATTTTGATGATAATTTCCTTCTAATTTGAACCTTCATTTTATTACCAATTACCCTCCAATTTTTATGGATCTGTACCGATAAATAAATGTTCAGTGGTTTTATTACTTGTATTTTGAGTCCAGAAAAGCCTTGGCATCCAGTCAGTATGAACTCCTTTCCTGCAATTTCTACTCTGCCAAGGTCTTAATTTTCTATAATTGATTATTTCCATTCCCCTATTTGTTATATTAAATATAGGTTGTCTACTCCCTATCCTTATAGCACCTTCTACTCAATTTGCAATGATCAATTGAAGTTCACTCATTAGCGAATCATTCAGCTTAACTTGTTATTACTCATGGTTTTACATGAACCATCTTCTCGTTGTCCTTTCTCTATTTCGAATTTGTGCTTTTGTCACCGGGTATATCCTTAATACTAAATCAGGTGAACATGAGGAAAAAAAAAATCATCCTTTCTAAGAATGTGTCTTGATGGATCTTTTTTATCCCAGGGTTTACCAGAGGCATTGATGAAAGCAGGGGCTGTTTACAAATATGATTTGTCAATACCTGTGGAAAAGATGTATGATCTTGTTGACGAAATGCGTATAAGAATGGGTAAGCAAGCTTATAATCTTTATCAATGCTAAATTTTTGCAATTAAATTTTCTTCTAAATAGGGTGTCAAGGGAATCCCTGTTTGGTAGTATTATCGTGATCTTGTATGTGCATTCCAGGGAAAATTAATCTATTAGTCCAAAATCAAAATTTTAATTAGTCTTTTAAATTTTAGGTCAGACAGCCAGGGTAATATCTTATGGTCACCTTGGAGATGGCAATTTGCATCTCAATATTTCAGCTCCACAATATGATGATAAGGTAATTTCCTCTCAACTACCTATGGGTTGTTCATATCGTATTTTATTTGTTTTTTTAAATTACAGTTTCTCGTGTTATATTGTAGATTTTAGCACTAATTGAGCCTTATGTCTATGAATGGACATCTGAGCACAAAGGGAGTATTAGTGCCGAGCATGGTCTCGGGCTGATGAAGGCAAATAAGATTTTCTATAGCAAAACACCTGAAACCGTGAGTTCTTTTCTTCTGCTTCTTTTACACTATCTTTAATTTTTGAAATTGTGAAGCATTATTGTTTTATATAATAGCTTGTTTTCGGACACAGTATTGTTGCTCTTAACAAAATGCCTAAAACGAAGAATCTGTTTGGATAGGTGCAAGTAATGGGTTCCATCAAAAAGTTGCTGGATCCGAAAGGGATACTCAACCCATATAAAGTTCTTCCTCAGTCCCTCAGTTCCTACCACTAAGGTTAGAGACATCGTTTATTAATCAATTCTCTCATTTTGGATAATTCATTTTAATCCTTCCCAAAGAATGACCCCATCGTTGTTTAATATCTAGAACTTGTCGTGCATGGGTACATTAATCCGAAAAGAGAGTTCAAAGAAAAATGGGGAATATATGAACAAGAGTTATGGCCTATTGGTGAAAAGGGTGGTACTTTTGATATTCTAAGAAGACTTGAATGTAAATAATGAATAAATGAGAATAACAGTCAAGAAGAGATGTATGTTACTGTTGTTAAAAAGTTGAAAATGAAACCGCTTTCTTCTATAATAGTGTTGTTAATCTTTTGGAAGTGGAATATTTTAGATATGTTCATATTTCTTTCATATGATCGAATCAGACAAACTTAGAATAATGGATTGTTTTTTCATCCCCTAGTTTTAAGCATTCAAACTCAGAAGTATGGATGTCGATCTCTCCGTTCTTTCATTTTCTCTCATGTTAAATCAATAACATGAGAGAGTTGTAAGGCAATTCCATTTCATTGACATAGTAGAAGGATTGTCTTGCACAGCGAGACCTGTTCCGTTGTTTTTCCTTTTTTGATATACCACTCGTGGCCAAGGCAACTGAATGAGTGTCCACCTATCACCACTATGTCACATTGGACGATTGGACGGTGACCACCGGACTTGTTTCATTTTGTCGTGAGTTTTTCATATTCTCCATGTAAAAATTCATTCTTCAGTTAATGAAACTGAAACAATAAAGCTGGATTCTATTTGAAAGTTGAAAAGCATCCGATACTAAAGTCTAAAAGCACCCTAAAAAACCAAAATAAAAGCAATTCCAAAGGGAAATATACTATAATATCTTATTCCTTGAACATAGTCAGATTCTTATTTGTCAATGTTAACCTTTTCTTTTCTTTGCTTTGTCATCAACCATATCCAAACCAAACGAAATGGTTTGTTAATGATAAAATTTATATTGGGAGGGTCTTTGCTTTTAAATCTTTTGCCTCCCCCACAGCTAATGGACAACTTGTGAAGGTACATGTCCAATAAGCGAGGCTAGGAATATGCTAATCCTGGTTTTGGACCGCCCAAATTTTTTTTTTTTCTTTTATGATGTTGGTGGAGAATAAAGAATAAATTTAGATCAGAAGTCAAAAAAGAAGGAAGCTTATCCTTCTTAGACGGTGAAGATAAAGTAAAGGTATTTTATAAACCAATGCCACATGTTGTTTTATCTTTGATGTTGTTGGTTGTTGATAGTAATAACGTTATAAGTTCTTTCAATGGGTCTATCATATTATTGGCCTGTAACATGGCACTTGTATTCTGTACGTCTACAATGGCGTTGACAACATAAGGAGTTAAAAATAATAATATAAATACGATTTAGAAAAGTACAAATGAATACGAGTTAAAAATAATGTTTTTTAAAATTTCAAGAATATTGTAAATTAATGATGAACAAATGAAAAATAACAAGGTAAAGTGAGATGAGAGAGAGACGAGAGCTTCTGTGTATATATATTTGAGTTGCTTCAGCTAAAAAACCAACCTTACAAAGAAGAAACGCTGCACATATATATATATATACATAGAATTTAATCTTATCACTTGGCCACCTACTTGCCTATTTACATCATGATTGCATCACACCCAATTGTACCACTTGATTTACAATTGATGAAGAGAGAGGCGGTGCGTTTGACAATGCTTGGCAGTTGGATCCATGCCTTGACTGTCTATTACTTCGTGGGTAAGTATATTACTTGGTTAGTAAGTAAATTGTGATAAGTTTGAAAGTCTCATGTGTGGAAAGCCACATATATTATAACAAACAAGTATTAATGTTTGTTTTGAACTGGTTTTGACAACAACAACGTTTCAACCATCCTATAGCAACAACATGAGTACCATAAATACGAACAAGGAACTGTTTCCATTAATAGTGCAGAAAAAAATAAAAATGATGCATACAATGAATGAACCCATTGAAAATAAATAAACAGAGAGCTGAGTGAGATCTTTTGGTGTTGAATTTAGATGGTAGCTTTTGAGTGAGCTTGCACGAGCGTTGTAGTGGATGAAAAGATCATTGGATGCAGCGGATGTACGAGGCATCCCCAAGCACAGGGTGATGTTGTAACGTAAACAAAGTTACGCATCGCTTATGTGACAACATCACAATTGGGAATATATGTATGAGGCATCCCCAAACACAGGGTGATATTGTAACGTAAACAAAGCTACGTATCGCTTATGTGATAACATCACAGTTGGGGGATATATCGGCATCAAGTATATATGCTTCAGCATTTTAGTGGTCACCAAAAACATGTCCCTTTTTTTGTCAGTACCCATCCCCATCTAAAATTTACCGACCCCCCCCCCCCCTTGTGAAATCTCTAAATATTGCTTGCAGCTTACACCCTTACAGTACTTTGCTGTCTGTGATATGACCAGTTCTTACTTTTATCAAATCTTTTTTACTATACATAGTCTCTTCATTGTTGAGATAAAAAACAAAAAAGAAAAAAAGTTGGGGGGCACAGTTGGGGTTAGTGATGGTCACCAATCTCAAATTGAGCACATAGTGTATTTCACAATATGAGTGGTAAGAGAATATCTTGTGGTCAGGGATTTGAGTTTCATTATACGTATTTTATAGGAATGTATAAATAGTTTTCTCTCGATTGATGGGAGTAGATATACGGATCGCACATTTATTATCTGATCTTAGTAAATCTCGACAATCCTATTGTAATAATTAAAATAGTTATAAATGTAATACTTAAAAAAAAGTAGCTAATCATGAACCAAACAAATAATCTTAACTTAAAATTCTAAATTATAAAAAAATTGATCGGAGCCTTTTAGGTAATCTCATATTCGTTTATTTGGAAAAATATTTTTAGAAAATACATATTGTTCAACCTTTTAAATAATAGCTTCATTCAAAGGTTCACACCCTGCAAAATTATCGGGTTTATTATACTAATTATATAAATATACAATTCAACTAAATAAAGACCAAATTTAAAAATGAACACACTTATACATGTACGTATGTAACATATAGGGGTTTTATAATGAAATTGTAAGATGGATTTATCATATAAATCATGTTTAGATAAAGTTAGTAAAATGAAAAAAAAAAGTAGTGTCGCTTTATCTAATATAATTAGAAAACTTAACAAATAATAATAATAATCCCAACCGAAAAGAAAGAAAACGACGTCGTCGTTGAAGATGATAAAAAAAAATAAGAAAGACAAATTCAGATCTCCAATAGAAAAAATATAAAAAGATATGGTGGGGGACATGAACCATTAGCTGGTTTTCTGCTTGGTCTTTGTCTCTTTCGTCAAACCCAACCAAACCCAAACCCAAATCCAAACCCATCTCAATAAAACCCCCCTCTCTCTTCTCTCTGTGTCTTTTCTTTTCTTTTTTCATTTTCATTTCTTCAGATATGTCCGGTTCTTCCGCCACCGCTCGCAAGGTTATTTTTTTTTTTTTTATTTTTCATATTGATTTTACTTTATGAATTTGAAATGATTCCATTTGTTTTGGTTTGTTTGTTTGTGGGTTTGTTTTCATTTTTCATTCCATTTGAATTCTTATTGGATTTGGGTTTCTGGGAATTTTGTTGATTTTTGATTTTGTGTTTGGATGGTTCAGGCACTGAGCAAGATTGCTTGCAATCGTCTTCAAAAAGAGCTTCTGGAGTGGCAGGTCAACCCTCCTTCTGGTTTCAAACACAAAGTCACCGATAATCTCCAAAGGTCTATTGTCTCTCTCTCTCTCTCTCTCTCTCTCTCTCTCTCTCGTTGAGTACTCTGAATTTTGGATCTTTTTAATTTTTTGATAATCAGAAATGAAAACTTTAAAAGGGTAGAAAAAAGAATTCAATAAAAATTGTTGTGTAATTTTGTGCATTTTTTTCTTTTACTGTAATAGGTGGGTCATTGAAGTCAATGGAGCTTCAGGAACTCTCTATGATAATGAAACCTACCAACTTCAGGTTGATTTTCCTGAGCATTACCCGATGGAAGCTCCTCAGGTTCACATAATTTTTTTTCCTTTGAATTTTTTTTCCCTTTTTATGTTAATTCATTTTATTTTATTTGATTATGATGATGATGATGATGATGATGATGATGATGATGATGATTTTGGTGGTGCTGGTGGTGTTTACAGGTTATTTTTCTTAATCCGGCACCGCTTCATCCTCATATCTACAGCAATGGACATATCTGCTTAGGTAATTTTTTTGGTGGGCCTCATCTAGTTCATATAAAAATATCATGTTCTCTGTATATGATTCTTTATTACATGGTGTAGTTTGATCTCCTATGTTGAGATATAATGGCCCACTATGTTTGCTGGTTTTGTTATATAATATCTCAATTTGTACTCTCACCTCCACATCATTAATTCAATTTTTTTCCTTTGTTTAAGCATTGGATTGGGTTCACTCATTTCTTTGAAAGTGATGTTTTTTGTCGGCAAAAATGTGATCCTTATTTAGCATAGGATTGGGTTCCTGTATCTCCTTTTTGTTTTTTGGTAGAAGATTTTTGTGATTTATATGAGGCCAATGTACTGACAGTGTATTTTTCTTTGGTCATTTCTTCTAGCAGATAGATTTAATGAATTAATGGCCTGGTGGTTGCTTGCAAATGTAAGATATGACATGAAATTTTTAGTTGTTAGCCATAAATTTTTGGGAAATGAGCGGAAAAAATTCTCACCAGCTAAACTTACCTCTCAAAGAATCCAGTTTGATTCTGCACCTTAAATCGCAAAAGTCATATAATGAGTTTTATATCATTTGCCTAATAAATGCTTTTTAAGTTTTAGTTGCATATTTACGTTGTCCTTTTGCTTGTGCTTACTTGAGCTTGTGAGAAGCTTTAAGGCGGTTTATTTCCTCAAGTAGTTTTCCTTGACAATTGTTTTTTGCATCAACACACTGGTTACAGATTTGTGGTCAGGAAAAGAATGTATTTGAATGAAAATGTGTGTGCTGTTCTTTAGAAGATTTATATATCAAGCAATATAAAATTTCACCTAGCTATGCTTTCTGGAATTGTATTGTTGATGGTAATAGCTCAGAAACAAATAGCATTGCATCATTAATTACTCGCTGAGCCTGTGGAACTTTGTTTGCTGAATAATTGCGGCTAATTGATATGAATTGTGTACTTTAGTTTTATTTGTTTGGACATTTTGACCATTGATGCTATAATGTTATAAACTTCACCTCTTAAATCAAGCACATAAACACAGACAGAAAGAACTTTTTTTTTCTTAGTTTCTTTCTGATCCGAACCGACTTTGTTGAGGGATTTTGAAAACTATCTTATTATGCATTATTGTTGTTGTTTTTTTAATGTGTTTTACCATTGTCTGACTGCTATGGTATAAGCTTGCATTTAAATACATTTGCTGCAAGTCTGACTTTTAATATATAATCATTGCAATGTATTGTGTAGATATCCTGTATGATTCATGGTCGCCAGCAATGACTGTTAGTTCTATTTGTATCAGCATTCTCTCCATGCTATCAAGCTCAGCTGTGAAGGTTTGAATATAATTTCAGTTATTATTATTATTATTTTGCTTTTTCATCTGCTTCATTATTGAGTCACAAGTGTTTGTATAAATTGTATGTCATATTTTTTTGGTACTTAATCACTGGGGACTGTACTTGATTAATTTGCTGAAGTGTTCAAACTAGGCAATGACCAACTAGCAAATGATACGGGCATGTCTTTTATATGATTTTGGGTCATATTATCCAACAAATTCTAAATTTGAGAGTACTTGACCTTGTTTGCAGCAACGCCCTGAAGACAACGACCGCTATGTAAAGAACTGCAGAAATGGCCGATCTCCCAAGGAGACCAGGTGGTGGTTCCATGATGATAAAGTGTAATAATCAGCTAAGCATCTTGCAACCTTAGCTGAAAATAATTAGATTAGGCAGCGGTGGAGGCTTCCTTTTTTCAGAAAGCAAATTAGAGAAAAAAAAGCATTCTGAAAATGCTATCTAGACTGCATGCTTATTATTGCCAAAAAAAACTGTAAATTGGCAGTAGTCTGGTATTTGTAAAGGAAGTGTAACTATTTCTCTTTTCGGCGAAATGAAATGAAAACAGACTTGATGCATTGTAAGACTGAAAATCCTCTAATCCTTGTGTAAGTATTCTTATGACTTTGTTAGTCTCCGCTTATAATTTGGTGTCATAATAGACCGTTGAGTCCTTACTCTATGCAATTCAAGAAAGCATTGCAATTATTTTCAAAAACCGCATGAAAAGCCTCTGCAAATGTTGCTGTTTTTACTTGTTTAGTTCTTTATAATCTCTGTAAAGAACGGCCTGTTATAATCTTTTGTACACCTGCTTGTTTTCTGCATTGTATGAAATGCTTTCTTTTTGTGGTGTTTGTTGAGTACTTGAGTCCCAATAGATTTTATTTTTGTCTTCAAAAGAAAATCTTTGGTGGTAGGTCTCAAGTTCACACTAAACATGGTTCTTGTTGGCTAAGAAAATCTTTGGTGGTAGGTCTCACCATGTGAAAGATTTTCATTCAAAAAGCGACTCGACAATATCGTTTTTAAAATGGAAGTCGCAATACCCTTTAGATAATCTGCATCTCTTTGGATCCACAAAGTAAATTGAACAATCAGTTATTATTTACAAAGATGATCTTGAGATTTAAGGTAGAAAATGGATTTAAATCCTCTACTGATATGATTTTTTTCTAGTGATAAAGTGATTATGAAAATCAAGCATATCTTAATCATTCATTCATTAATTGTAGTGCTTAGGTTAGAAAAAAGATTAAATCAGTAGATGATCCAAATTCATAAAAAGCACCTACTTGTGTACATGATCGAAACTTTTTAGCTTGAAAGAGAAAGCATACACTCTTGAATAATGAATTCGGTCAGATAGAAGACTATCCAGCAACAAACATCATCTCCAAGTCATCACCACATTGACAAAAGTCATATATTATCCTAATGTTTATCTAAAATATTATTTTAAAAATAAAAGTTTATCTAATAAAATACTGTCACACTCATATCTACTCACCTATGTATTTACTATGCAAACGTACTTAAATACTATTTTTTTTTAGTCTTGTAGATTTAAATTTGTAGGTACTGGAGGTTATGAATAAATATAAATTCAAATCAGCATCATAATCTGTAAATTTTCGAAATTAAATGCACAAACATGATTTTATTGATATTGAACGAACAATCACGTGATAGGTCAACTGGTAGATGGACGAACTTGGGGCTTGAACAAATATTTCACAAGTCAATGACTCAAATCCTACCAATAACAAAAACTTCAAAAATATATATGATCTTGATGGATGGATAGAAACTGTAATAAAAAATAAAATATATATATATAAAAAACAAAAAAAAAACCATACACATCCGAAATATTTCTCCATCATATCACGTGAGGAATACTCTACAAGTCATTGTAATATCATATAAATCCAAGAAGCAAGTCAGATAAATGAAGTCACTCATCTTGAGTATCTAATTTCAAATTATATTTCTTTCTTTGACTTCGAATAACAAAACTTTTTCATCAAGCAATGGCTCTCTGTAAAACATTCATATTACTATTAGTGAGTGTTACTGGTTGCCATACCTTCTCTTCTCATTTGCTGAGTGAGAAAGCAAACGAGCGAGGACCATGAGCTCAATTAGCTGTGAGGTCAAACATCTGAGGATCAAAACAAATGGTATATGGCTTCACATGGTGGAACAAGGGGCAGGTCCACTGGTGCTACTGCTTCATGGTTTCCCTGAATTTTGGTATTCGTGGCGCCACCAGATCGCCTTTTTGGCCAAACACGGTTACCATGTAGTTGCTCCTGATTTACGGGGTTACGGTGACTCAGACGCACCTCTAAGTCCTACCTCTTACAGTGTTGTTCATCTTGTTGGAGACCTTATTAGCATTCTTGACCATTTTGGTGAACAACAGGTCATCATCCTCTCTCTATCTCACACACAAACACATGCACACACCGACACACACGACACGTGTGCGCGCACACACACACGACTAAGTATTTCTAATTTGTTTCTGATTGTGATTTTATATGAGAAGGCCTTTATAGTGGGACATGACTGGGGAGCTGTGGCTGGTTGGTTTCTTTGCCTTTCGAGGCCTGACAGAGTGAAGGGTTTTGTTAGTCTTTCTGTTCCATACTTTCAAAGAGATCCAAATACTAAAGCTATTGAATCCTATAGACAAGTGTTTGGAGATGGATTTTATGTCTGCCAGTTCCAGGCACTCCCTCTCTTTTTCTTTAAATTTTGTGTGTGTGTGTGTGTGTGTGTGTGTGTGTGTGTGTGTGTGTGAGAGAGAGAGAGTTTCTTACCGAAGCTGTTTGGTGGGGTGGTGTAGGAACCAGGAAGAGCAGAGAGGGCATTTGCGAGGTACGATTATTTGACAGTCATGAAGAAGTTTTTGCTGATAACAAAGACTGATATTCTGATAGCTCCTCTGGGTATGGAGCTTATTGATTATTTGGAGACATCATCACTTTTGCCACCATGGATAACTGAAGCGGAACTCCAGGTCTTTGCAGACAAGTTTCAAGAATCTGGATTCACTGGCCCCCTCAACTACTATCGTGCTATGGACCTGTAAGAAAAAAAAAACACTAAGTAACATTTTTACACTTAAAGAAACCAAAAAAATAAAAAGATTGGTTGATTAAATAGCAAATTTCGAGAACTTTGACATTATAAAGTAAAATTTAACAGTAAGATCAGCAGACTAGTCAATCTTGATTCCTTAGTAACCTAATATTTGTTCAGATGCCTTTGCAATGCTGTTCATCTGTCTGAAATTTTGAATGACAGGAACTGGGAGCTTCTTGCAGCATGGCAAGGAACAAAAGTTAAGGTTCCCGTAAAGTTTATTGCGGGTGACAAAGATATCGGTTTTGAAAGTACAAGAGAATATGTAAAAGGAGACATTTTCAAGCAATTAGTCCCCAATCTAGAAGTAGTCATTCTAGATGGTCACCATTTCATCCAACAAGAAAGAGCTCAAGAAGTTTCGGAGGAAATTCTTTTCTTCCTACGTAAGGTGTCACTAGATGGTGTTTCTTCTCAGGTTTAAAATCACGGTTATGCCTTTCTTCATGTATGCTTGTCCTATATTATTGTATTAACAGAAATAAATTGCGACAGCTATATGCAAGGGCAGTAAAGCATCAATTTCTTCAAAATTACGTTACTGAACCTTCATGTGACTGAAGCAGAAATATCCAATACTTCATTAAACTAACTCTAAATTAATGATGTCTAATACATTCTAAAATTTGACTGAATATAGCGATTATATATTGAAAAAAAAAATCATAAATGCTACTTGAGACTGAAGGAAGCAGTACCTGTGAATGAATCATGAGAATCTAAAAGGTAGCCACTGTAGATTCCTCTATGAAAATTTACTTCTTCCCCTTCTCATCGATTTGCAAGCCATATTCCATAAGAAATCTAATTCTGCGACCAATAAGTATTGGGTGCCAAGGAGAACTATTTCATATTTAAAAAAAAAAGAAGCAAAAGTGAACCATACCAACTAATGACCAGCTGCAAGAATAATTTTCAGCAGGCATCCTGATCAACATGCTTGTTGATTTCTTAAGAAAAATCATGCAGCCTTCAGCTCATTGTGTATGACATTAGTTTATATTCTGGTCAGTCCTGTAGACATTTTTGGTGCACCTCTAAAGAATACATAAAAATTTGCATGCAATTATGGTTGTTGCAGACTTGCAGTTCATGAAATGAGAGAAATGGACAACCTAGCCACACCAGCAACTAGACAGTCTCTTGATTGCATGTTTTGGTAAATCCAGACCTCCAATAGACAGGGATTATGTATTTGTAAATTTCTGAGAAGATTCCATATAGAATCCCACAATTCATCAAGATTCGTAGCCAATTCACCATTCATAGGAATAAAAAATAAAGAGGTAAACAAAAAAGGACAGGCTTTATGTAAATCAATGAGACTCATTTGCGGCAGTCCTTTTTTTTTTCTGCTTTCTCAATCTAAGGAATATTATTAATATTGAAATTAACTATGGAAAGATTGTAATGGAAAATGAGAACATAACAAAAATTCAGTTAATTTTTCTTGCCATGTAAAAATTTCAGGACATTCTCGAACACAATAAATGTTATTGAAGCAGCAGGAGCATTTTTCAAAAGGTTTGCCGTGATGCCCTTGTAAAAACCTCGTAAACCTTCAAACCTGCAAGCCAAGAAAGAAAAACATTAAGGCATGAAGAGAGAAAAATAACTCACTGGTTTATCAACATCTGAAATTCGGAAACAATAAGTTTTGTCATTTGCTAGAAATGAGCTTATATGTATTCATTGGCAAAGAGTTTAATATGTTTCCTCCATTGGCAATTAAAAAAAGATAACATTTTCCACTGCTAAAGAAGTCCGGCAAGAGAGCATTTCCCAGGGAAACAGAAGCAAAGTGAAGATTTAATTGTTTTCCCCTACATATATTTTAAACAAATCCAAAGTTTTGTGCTGAAAATCAGTCTCACCTTGCAGTTTCCCTCACAACATGCCAGCTATCCATATATCTGGGGATCCCATCATTAGGTCTTTGCTGCGGACATAGAAGATATTACCGAAAACCAGTCATTAATAAGAGAGACAAGTAAAGTGACAAGCTAGACAGTGTCTCATTAAGCAAGTTTGATTGCTACTGTCCCCAAAATTAGTTGGGAAACTATATAAACTGATGAAGAAGACTACAGCCCATCTTAACAAACCTAGCAGAGTAGCAGCTGTATACAGGGGAGGAGCACATTTTTTTTTTCTTGAAAAAGAACATCCATGTTTATAAATTAAGTTTTTTATACACACATTTTGAATATTTCCCCAGAAATACAAAAGGAGTTATTTACTTTTTGTTTTCCCTAGAGCATATCTGTCCCTCTCTTTTGTTCCTTTTTGTAAATAAATTTTCATTATGGAAAGTTCTGTTTCTGATTGAAAATTATTAAATATTACCTACTTCCCCACTAAGACATAATTCTTACAATATGACTACCCTAAATCCAAATCTGTGGCTTTGTCCTTGAACCCTGATGCTCTATAACAGCTTGGGATTAAACATTTTAAAATTTTCAACAATCAACAACTAAAATATTACATACAGACAGATTTCAAAACCACCTATACCTGCAGGCGAGCTCGAATAACCTGAAAAAAAGAACAAATTACGAAAGATCAGCAAATAGATAAAATGACCATATATACAAGAACTACACAATGAGAATAATGCCGACCTGAAATGGATAAGTCATAAGAATAGCAGCAACTTTAGAAGAACCCCCAAGGATTGCATAATCTACCGAATTCTGAGGAAATATGCTAGAGACTGTTAGAAGTTGTATACCAACACAGACTGACCATTGAAAAGATTAACTTTTACAGAGCAAAAAATCAGAACTGACATCTTATATCGATATGGAAAGCTGTGACTTCACATGAGTAAAGTGAAAACGGGAAAGCAACCCATGTAAATTTGATTATGATATGAGTCACTGCATATACAAATCTGGACTAGTTCACATGAGTACTTTATTGAAGTAAAAATATGCAAATAAACATCTCATTTACTCAACAAAAAAAAAACCTTATACTTTAATGGCTATTTATAAGCTTTAGTGAATATCAGATGCACGCACATCTAACATATGTATGCTCACCAAATTTCTTGTTCTTCACTTCTTCCTATTTATTTATTTTAAGAAAAGAGAAGGGAGTGGGAAGGAATTGACACAGTAAATGATTTATAAAAAAATGGATTGGAATGGATAAGTAATAAAGATCCTTAGAAACGAGCATAATATTTCTGATTGTATAAAACATAAGCACGGCAAGAGAGTGAGAGGTGAACAAACAACCATCTGACACACATTTCCTTGATATAAGGAATATCCTACATATCATGAATGACACCCCAAATTAGTTGTCTAAAGAATTATGTTATGCAGTGTCAGGGGTATGTAAAAACGCTCAGGAAATAGGCATCCATTTAGCCCAACCACAAAAGTCTGTATATGGATGAAAAATTTCAGCAGCAAATCAAAATGTTCAATGTTGAGTTCTCCTAGTTTTTCAAGACTTGCCAATAAATTATCAGCTCCATCAGTATTTTGTTTCCTTTGTTTAAAGTGAACAATAACTTTACGAAGTTCCTCATATGCAGTGAACTGAATAGCTCCATGAGAAACCTGCTGAAGCAACAGAAAAATGAGTGAGTTGAAAAAATCTAGAACAACAAAACTATGATATTTGATTACTCAGCTTTTTTTAATATGAGATATTTAATTATTTAACTGATACAGTTATCATTAGTTCAGCTCTTTGATCTTTCCATTTCAAGACCATGTAATCATTAGACTGAATTTCCATGGACTCAAGTGGACTCACAAATGTGCTGCTAATATGCTTGCCCTTAATTACTCTCTTTGTTCAATTGATATAACCACATGAAACTCTAACCACTTTTGACATTATATTGATTACAAGCAAAGGTTCAAAAGAAATTGGACGAATAACATCATCATTACAGTTGCATAACAATAAAATAATTGTAAGCAAAGGAGAAAGTAAGAAACTCACCAGAAAATATAATAAACATAAAAATATAATAAAATAATTGTAAGCAAAGGAGAAAGTAAGAAATTTACCAGAAAAAGGCTGGGGACAAACCCTTTATAAAGTCCTCTCCACCCTTCCTCTCTCATTATGGTTCTTACGGCATCTGAAGTTCGATGACACATTAAAGAGGGCTGTATTATTAGTAAGCAACAATGAAGATAAATAGTGAATTTAAGCACATAAAACAAAAACTAGTCAGCTTAGCATGTGGAATGTCCTTGAAAGTCAGTCTTAATCTTATAAATGAATTCCAGATTTACTAAGCTTTCTTAACTATAGGGTTCTTTTATTTTTCATATGCTATAGTTTATATCTGGTACAGAGTAAACTATGTAGCTCCTGTGTAGTCAATTAAAAAGGCATTACCTAATTATCAACCAAAATTCTTGATAACCAAAATCAAATGAAAATATGCTGGTATCAAAGTTCTGACATGTTTGACATCCTTACTTGGCACTAACTCTGGATTTTCATCTAAACACAAGCAAACCATATGGAAATTTTAACACCAACAAAATGAAAGTGAGGGTTGTCAACGAAAAATTAAGAACTGAACATTTAAGAAAATGGCCATTCTTCGAAGTCTAATAGTCAGCATCACTAGATTAATCTTTCATTCACGAGTTAAGCAATCACTTGATTTGATTCCTAATTTACAGAGTCGAAGTGGTATGACTCACAAGGAAATACGATATCTCAGAGCAGATTATTAGCATATTAATGTAAGATGCGGAGCAGACCATTAAGCCCAGAATACGGCTGAGTTTGATGAAGAGGTGTCTGAAGCTGCAATCTTGTTTTTACAAGCCAGAGAGGATTTGTGCACAAACAAACCTGATAATGCCACAAGATTTTAGTTATCAAAAGTTATAACACACCCCAAATCACAAAGAAAAAAAAAGAGGAGCATTCTATCTTCTGTAAAAGCAAATTTGAAACTAAAGCTGCAAGCATCACTAGTAATAATACAGCAACTGTCACCAAAAGTATATTCCAACTGCGCCAACACTTATAAAAGTGATAACACTTAAATGGCAGCATGGAAATCTTTGTGATATGCCACCGTACTGCACATGCTGCTCATACACAGCCATCTGTATTCTTCTTCATTTTTTTAGCTCTCATTTGATTTATTTACTTTTTTCAACAGATCTTTTTCTACACCTTCATGAGAGTATGAGACCATTATATCTATTTATACTACACTTTCAAGTCATATAATTAGAAATTAAAGTACTCACCAAAGCTCCAGCTTCTGCAGCAGAAGCTAGATGAAGACCAGGACTCAGCTTCTCCTGCCCCATTTTTGGAATACCTCTGTTTGGCTCTACCATAGCTAGAAAAAAGAGAAGGATGAACCTTTAACTCAATGAACTGAATGAAAACATTATTTCTAGAAAAAGGAACTGACAGATGAGCAAGACGATTGAATTTAATTGTCACTTACAAGAAGAAATACAAACCCCAAGAAACAGTTGATCCGATAACTGCAGGAGAGAAACCAGCATAAAGCCCCCTCAGACCCTGCAGTACAAAGTATTGAGGTTGTTGACAACATTCTATCATGAAGATGGGGCACACAGGAAAACATTTCAGAAGAAAAAGATAGGTAATCTTAAATAGCCTTTGACCCATGGATGTATAACCGAAAAAACAGTATTATTTAACTGCAGTTGTAACTTTCAAAAGACAACAAGCATCTCCCTTTAGAAGAGGCTACATATCAATTCACACACTATCAATTTACGCAGCACATTATAGCCTCAAAAAAATATTGAATCAAAACGTCCTTTACCTGACACAAAAGGTGCATCAAAACTTAACATGCATTGATCCCAAACCCTATGCCACTTTGAAAATCAATACTACCATAGTGAATCTAGATATGTCTCCACAAATTCCTTCACTGAACATTTTCATCTTATGCATTGAACTCATAGAATGGAATTACAACTCTGAACTCTGGAATTAAGTGGAATCGGAGATTCAGCAGAAAATGACCTCTAATTCTCCTTTCCAATTTCAGTTCTAATAACAAGTTCAAGATAGACACTCTACTTTCTTCACACTTTTATCAGTTGTACACTATTATTTATAACTAATAATTATCAAAATACAAGAAAAGCTAAGCTAGAATAAGAGGACCAAAAAATTGCAGCAACAGAAATGACAAACCTCCAAGCGAGCAATGGTTAAAATAGCGTGTGCAGTGTTCTTGTAGGTTGGAAGATTGGATACTCGACCATCGTTAACTAGTGTTCATTCAATCGCAACAAATCAAATCCATTAAACACTTTCGTATTTATTTTCTTTTAATGGCATTAAATAAATAAGTAAGAAGAAGAAGAAGAGAACCTTGAAACCTAGTACGGACGACGTCGAGGGGGTGGGTAGCGGCGACGGTGGCGAAGCCAGCGACGGCGCCGGCCGTGGCGTTTTCCCATTGCCACCGCCTCCCTGACTGCTGCGACGGTGACTCGGACATTATTATGCGTGACGGACTAACTTGTTCATTTGAACAGTTTCGGCTAAACACCAGGTCCCTTCTCCGTCGGGTCTGTCGATTTGATTCTAAGGGCCGTGTTGTTAATTTGTTATAATGTTCTGCAACTTATGAAGTTTGAATCCTTATGAAGTTTCGTCGTCGCAACTACGCTCCCAAAACGGCATCGTTTTGCAGAATCGGGCGGGATTTGTCAGACTCGTTTCCCACATGAAAGTAAAAGTGTAAAACTATATACGGAATACGAATACACCTAGCATGGAAAACTTCCGGTCTACACTTTATGCTATTTGACCCACTTTGACCTTCGCAATACCTAAAATGCCCTTCTATAATTCACACCAATTTCTAACAGTTTTATTAATAAAATATGGAAAACACAAAAACTGACACTTAAGTGTTTGTTGTTAAAATGTTAAATGGATCGCCGTGAACTTCCAGGAAAGTGCATCAAAGCCAAACCACAGGGGTCCAGTGTAATTTCCCCAACTATATAATTAAATTTTAGATTGATAAATAAACTTTGGTTTTAATAAACTAAAAAAAATAAAATAGAAATAAAAAATGAACAAACAAATAACATCTCATTCTTGCATTTTGATGTCTCTCAAATACTTGGTTGATTTATGGCCTCCACTTCTAAATTCTAATCTTGTGAGGGTTAGTGCGTGGGCTGTTCTTTTTCCTATACAACAAATTTGTAACATCCATGAGCCACTGATTATTTTTGCTTCACTCAAATGAGCAAACATGCCATTGATTTACTACTCTTATTGATATTAAGATGAGAAAAAATTGCTACATAAATTCCTGTCCAACACAATTCATAACACAATTTTCTGGGTTCGTTATAAGATGAACCTGGTCAGAGTTGATTCTATAACAGGTGTTTGTACGCATAAAAACAAATAGTGAAACGACCAACTTGCGAAATTCGAAAAATTTTGAACTAGACCTCAGATATGCTTCTTCTAACTCAGAAGAATAAGCAATCAGTTCTATATATCAAAGAATGTCCTGCGTTAAGATGGAAACCTACTTTTATCATCGTCACTTGCAAGTAATCCCAGCAGCGTAATACATCAATATTGAAAACTGTCAATCCATGCCACTGAGGCCTTGAGCTTCACATTCTTTGTCCTTTTTTTTTTCCTTTGAGAAAGTAAGGCTGAAAACAAAAACCAAATTTTGTTAGGCGTCAAAATTGCACAACATCATCTAAACAAGTACAGAATACTAGCATTACAGTAGCATTTCACAGAATAATCATCCTCACTTCCCCAACATGCACATGACCCGAAAACTAAAGAGTCTAACTGTCCAAGCTGTATATCAATTTTGTTTCAACCTCAAAAACTCAGATGCTGCACTAACCAAGAGGCCAGTAACTCCACTTTGTCTTCAATAAAAACTATATATCTCGTTGCTCTTCTAGTTTTCTTACCATGCTCCAGTTCTATTCTTCACCACCATCAATATACAAAAACAGCCAACTTGAAACTATATTGTCACCTACAGTGGCCCTCACTGACTCTTTCTTTTCAGCAACTATTCTATCCGGAAATGCTTCAGATGCCAATCCAATGAAACTTCAAGTTACTTGCCTTAATTGTTCATTGTTAGGTTCCAACATTCATAAAAAAAATACAAATAAAGATAGTTCTTGGTTCTGACTCATAAGATACATATAAACAAATGCATCCATTTACAAGAGAGCTTAAGGTACTATCCTTTTGTTATATCTCCCTTCCAGTTCTCCTCCTCAAAAAATAACTTTATTTTGAACTATGTATCTAATATCTGATTTTTTTTCCAATAAAAAAACGAACTATATAATAGTTATTTACCTGCAGCATGGACAATCTATAAAATCCGAAAACTAATATAAACATGATCTTTGCACCCTGAACCCACATAGGATCTTTTTTTCCCTCTTCTACCTAGTGCCATTAGTTCGAAATTCAGCTCCCCTGTCAATCTAATAATCAACCATGAAACAGAATAAGAACTGCATCAAGATTAACTCTTCTCCCTCCAAATGATAGTAACCACAATGCTTACGTTATCAAACTTTCATAATTGAATTTACGTCTTGAAACCAGCTCCCTCTAAGTCATCGTATTGCAGAATTTCAACTCTCTTCGTACTTGCCCGTCAAAAAAGCAAGCATCATTTCCAGTTGCCAATATCACATAGTATTAGTATAATAACTCCTTGAGATCAATTAATAGTCATTTTCTTGATAGGATTAACCTGATACATTCTTAAAATACCCGAATTGTTCTCAAGTCTTTCGGGATCCAAAGCAGGCAAGACTAAGAATTGGATTCAAACATAAACACAACACAATTTCACGAATTTCCCATTTACAAACAAATTCATTCAATTGCACAACTTGCAAATACATTCAACATAAGAAAGAAAAATAAAAACATAATGATTATATAAATGTACCTCACTCCATGGAGACTTTGGCGCCAACCTCCTTCATTTTAGCAATAATCGTCTCGGCCTCCTCTTTCGTGACGCCTTTCTTCAACAAAGTCGGCGCTTTCTCCACCAAATCCTTGGCCTCCTTCAACCCTAAAGCCGTAAAAGCTCTCACTTCCTTGATCACCTTAATCTTCGCCGCCGCGTCGAAGCCATCAAGCTTCACATCGAAAGCAGTTTTCTCCTCTTTCACCTCCGCCTTTCCTGGCCCACCACCTCCGGCTTTAACGCCGGCGCCTTTCAATGAGAAGCCCATCCCAGGCATCATCACGAACATGTTCGGCATCTCCTTGATCCCCAGCTTCTGACGGAGGGCTTCGCTGAGGTCCGAGACCTCAAGGATAGTGAGACCCGATATCTCGTCGACGATTGCGGCGACTTTCTCGGATTTCTGTTGAGAGGGAGTGCAGTACTGGCGCGTCGAAATCGGATTTCTAGGGTTTTGAGGGACGGATTTGAGATTACGAGATAAATGTGGATAAATGGAGCGTAAATTCCTCATTTTCTAAATAGTTTCTATCGAAATTTGGAGATTTTTGATTCTTTGTTTTGTTTTGTTTTTTTTTACATGGAAATAGCGAGGGAAGGAATTGAATTGAGTTGCATAAACCCTACCTACAGATTACAGTGGGGAAGAAAGAGGACTGAGGTGGTGAGTAGTTGCGCAATTACAATTTTACCCCTGATGATGGGCCTGAGCTTTGAAATGTTAATTTATGCTCGAGTAAACCGATACAGGTTTACTTTCGGATTAACCTTGAACCGAAGCACAAAAACACTTCGGTTTGGATGGTATATCCGTTCGGGGTAAACTGCTGCAAGTTTTGCTTCGGTTTACCTCAAACCGGGGAGCTGGCCATGGCTATGTCCTAAAAAGAAATTATAAATTTGTTATTAAATTTAAATCTTTTTCACTTTGGTTCTCCAAATTTTTATTTTTATTTTTATAATGGCTCCACCCTTGCTACGAACCAACGGAATAATGCACATCGGTTCAAGGTGAAGGGAGGTGTTTTTGTGATTCGGTTCAGGACCCGAACCGAATCACTGGTCCCGAACCGAATCACAAAAACCAAGTTTTATTTGATGTTATTATGAACCGGATGTTTCATACTACCTAGAGACTAGAGAGTGATGGAGTAGACCGAATTCATTTTCTTATGCAGATATGGTCAGGCAAATTGAGATCACATGAAAAGATATCACAAGAGTCTCCCAATGCTGGCATTTGCCAACTTTGCACAGGTAATGTTGTTGCAATATCTCAGGATATTATAAGGTGGATCAATTCAACAAAAAATTGACATTCTGATTCCCACTTGCACAAGAATAACATAAAATTCAATTAAACACAAACACAAAATTACACAGAATTCAATTATGAAAGTCCCCTGAAGAGAATTACACTCATTTAACTTGTCAACTGGAGAGAATAACACACATTTAACTTATTTTATTGGTGCCATATATAGTAATATAATTTTAACTGTTAATCTTCCTGCAGTACTTTCTAATCTCTCCCTTTGAACCTGTCAATGGAGAGATGTTACCCATCTTAACCATGGACGCGGCAAATTGCTCGAAAAAGAGCTCATTGTTGTATGCATATTTCTTCACTAGCTCCATTGATGCTTCATTCTTTGTCACGAGAACTTGGTCAGAGTTCAACAAGCCCTTTGAAGCCAACAAGAGTTTGAAGTAGCTGTTATCAAACTTTGTTGGGCTGACAAAGTCCAAGAAGAACAGGTTCTGGTCACCACCGGATTTCGGGCACCGGGTTCTTAGTTGAGCAGCATATGACTGATCTAGACTGTAGTCTGGTTGTCCATTGCCTGACTGGTTGTACAGCCTCTGCCTGAAGCTCACGCAACGCGAATTTCCAATTGTGTGGCTCCCTGCATAAAAAAAAATTTGTTAACAAACTTTAAGAGTGCGTCTGGTAGGCGTTTCTCGTTTGTTTTTCGAAATCCGAAAACGCATCCGATAGCATATTATGACAACTGTATTTTGAAAACAGTTTTGAAGAGAACCAATTTAAGGGTATGAATCAGTTAATTATTTTACCAGATAGAGCTACGAGATCGACAACGTTGAGGCCTTGCAACTCGAACTTGGTGAGAATGGTTTGGAAAGTGTTGTTAGGAGCAGGAATGTTGTTGTTAGAGCCACTCAAGCTAGCACCTTTAGAGTCTCTTCTTCCTAATGGAACTTCCCAGCTAGGTCCACCAGCCTGTTTTGTTGCAAATATAAAAAATTATGGTCAGATGATTTGTGATTTGGTCATGTTAATGACAAAAACAGAGAAATTTTTAATTTTGATTTTGATTTTAATGGTTACCAAAACAGTTGAATCTCTAGCAGATAGAGCCATAATATCAGCACAAGACACTGTGTGAGGACATTCTTTCTCTAGAGCAGATTTGATATCATCAATGACTTCAAATCCTCTAGCAGAATTCCGGTTAGGATTAGACATCTTCTCACTAATTATGCTGCCGCTGCTGTCCAACAAAATTGATGCATCACAACCCTGTAACATGTATAAAAAAAACATAGTAAGAATTTAATTAAGCATTTCACTACTATATTATAAAAATGTTGAAATTAATGACTAGCAAAACCTTGACAAAACAGTCATGGAAATGGAGCCTGAGCAATGAAGCAGCCATGCGGGTTTCTTTTGCGACAGCTTTGGCGACAACGGACTTCACAATCTGCTGAGCATTCGGGCAAGAGTGATCGTAAAATTGCGGATAGAGGTACCCATAATTAGACTTGGTACAAAAGCAAAGTGGTGCAAAGGCAATCAAAGAAACAACAAGAAGAAGAAAGTTCACAAACTGAGCCATTAGTTAGTTGCTTGCTAATGATACCAAGACTTCTATAGAACAAACACTTCAAGTATGGAAATGAGAGACTTTTCCAAGCTTGCTATGATTTGATTATGAGAGTTCACAAGGATAGTTCTGGCTATTTATAGGAGAGACCCTGTAGAGTGGTCTTTGCAGAAAAGATAAAAAAAATGGAAGGAAATCGAAAGAAAACAAAAAAGTAGAAGTTGGTAACTAATAGCTTCACCCGACATCATCCATCTAACAAACACCAAGTAAACAATGGAAGGCTAGAGTTGTTAGCTTTTCATGCAGGTTGACCAAGTTCACCAATGTCTTATATAGCTGCTAGCTGATATATATAAATATAAATATATATATACACCATAAATGAGAGTACAATCACTCAAACTTACAGTATTATTCGACCGAATAAACGTTCTTTACCATCAAACGATGTTGAGGGTGGTTAACTGGTTGTAATTAAACTTGCCATTTTTTCTTGCTTAGAGTGAACCAGCATAAGTTTTGGAGTAGAAAATAATGTCAGTACTTGAAATGGAAATGAGTTAGCACGTTTTATTCTTTTTTTTCACCTTGATTTGAACAAACATAACATAATTATTATGCCCTTGAAAACTTGTAACTTACTCCTAAATGATACCCACACCACTATTGATCATGCTTAATTTTTCTAATACGTCAGATTCTGTACTTCATTAAATATAAATGTAGCTATCAAGTTTTGTCTATGCGTGTGATACTGTGATTGAACCTTTTTCTACGATTGTATAAATGAACTTTATCTCCATTAATGATGGAGATACTTTTTCATCAAAAAAACTCTAATGATTTGATAACTATCGTCTAATGAGATGTATCAAACTATAATTTAATAATATATATTTATATTTTTAAAATAAATTGTATAATTTTATTGGAGTAGAAATAGTGATATATGTCACATTTTCCAACTGACGTTGTACCCATGCCACTACTTTAATAACTTATGTTTAAAAGATACATATTATGGAATTGCCCTTAAATAATCATTTTTTATTCGGTTTGTACTTTCATCTCCACACTTAGAACACTGAACTCAGTAACTCCTCTCTTTCTCTCTCTACAACAACCTTGTCTGAAAATAAACTTCTCGACGTTCTTCAGCACAACAAGGTAATATATTTCTGAAATACTTCTTTTTTAATCCTGCATTTCTGAGTCTCGTAACGCTTTAACCGTTCGTTTTGTAAACATGAAGCTGGTTTTGTTAAGTTTGAATCTGTGAAGTTTGAATCTCCGAGACTTGTAATATAGTTTCCGAGACTTTTTTCAAAGGATTCGAACCTTTTTCCAAAGGATCCGAGACTTTTTCTAAAGGCTCCGAGACTTTTTCCAAAGGCTCCGAGACTTTTTCCTTGCCAAAGGCTCCGAGCCTTTTAGTAAAGGATCCGAGTCTTTTGCTAAAGGCTCCGAGACTTTTTCTAAAGGCTCCGAGACTTTTGCCTTGCCAAAGGCTCCGAACCTTTTAATAAAGGATCCGAGTCTTTTTCTAAAAGCTCCGAGACTTTTTCCAAAGGCTTCGAGTCCTTTAATAAAGGATCCGATACTTTTTCCAAAGGCTCCGAGACTGTTGGTGAAGTGTCCGAGACTTTTTAAATAGTCTCCTAGCCTTTTAAATACCTGACCCGAGCCTTTTGTATAAACCTTTTCCTGAGCCTATTGTTATCATCTTATTGAGACATCTGTGAAAATATTAAAATAATTTTTATTAATACTAGTTTGTGATGATGAATTTGACAGGAGAATGAACCGGGGGAGAATAGTAATATCTTACAACGGTCGATGGGAGCAGTTACCCGACGGAAGTCAGAGGTTTGTTGGATCCGATAACCAAGGAATGTATGTGTCAAAGAATATGACTTACGAAGAATTGATGTCGATCGTGCATACCATTGTGAAGTATAATGTAAACAAATACAATGTTGATCTACAGTCAATATCAATCGTTCCTGGCGCTACATGTCGCACATTTTTAAGAAATGACGATGATGTTCATTTTATGCTAGGGGAAGATCGGGTGATCCCTCAAGTATGTGTTAGTATATATGAGAGGGTAGTTGGAGATGGGATAGGGAACGAGATTCGTCCTCATGAAAATACCTAACAATTTGGATTCGCTAGTGGTAGCAACCAAGTGTTCACACAAAGGAGTGCCACAGAAGATGGGGGAAATGGGGGAAACATATGTGCTATCCCACCGGTAGTGGTCGACGATTGTAACCCACCGGTAGTTGAACCTCAATTCGACGATGTTTTTGGTTGTCGAATTGAGATGTACAATGACATATACAATGAGCTGAACACTGAACCTAACGTTGGGTCGAACGAGGAGGTGGATAATGAGGCAAATATTCATCCGGTAGATCAGGTAGAGAACACTAATGAAGAGCCTGCCCAAATTCAAAGACGTGGAACACGTGTACAAGGAGTTAGTTACACTGCAAGAGATATGGCTGGTACTTCTGAGGTCCGCCATAATGTATCTGCTGATGATTCTGATAATGCCACAATGTGGGTTATTCCCGGAGCATATTCATACTCGTTTGGGATAGGTAGAAGTAGCACATTGGTAGCAGAATAAACTAGAATCATGATTTATAAAGGGCAGTTATTTCCGACTAAAAAGGATTTGAAGAGACTAGTTGGCATTTTTGCAATGCGGCAGAACTTTGAATGAAAGGTGAAAAGGTTCAATAAGACAACGTTACATCTGGTTTGTTTGATTGACAATTGTACATGGAAGTTAAGAGCAGTGAGGAGAGATGAAGGGACGTACTTCCAAGTAAGAAGTTTTGTCAACGAACACAGTTGTCCCTTAGAGGAGATTCACTGTCGCCACCGACAAACTAGTGCAATCATAATTGGAGAAGTTGTTGCACCTAGACTTCAACAACAAGATGGTTGCCTCAGTGCTTCCTAAAGACATAATCGCCAATATGAAAACAATGTATGGCATCCAAATTATGTACAGTAAGGCACATCAAGCACTGCATTATGCGTTGTCACTGACCTATGGAACACATGAAGAAACCTTCCAACTACTGCCCTCCTTTGGTTACGTGCTAGAACAACAAAATCCTGGCATAATCACTGACCTACAGTGCACTGACGATGGTAAATTTATGTACTTTTTCATGTCGTTAGGTGCCTCACTTAGAGGTTTCCGGAGGTGCATGCATCATATTATTGCAGTTGATGGTACCCATTTGAAGGAAAGATTCGGGGGTACAATGTTTGTTGCAACTGCACAAGATGGAAACGAACAGGTGTATCCAATTGCTTTTGGGTACGGCGACTCAGAAAATAACCTTTCATGGGAATGGTTTTTGGATTGCTTGAATGGTGCTTTTGGTCATATAGATGATCTGGTTTTCATTTCCGATCGACATGAAAGCATTGAAGCAGGGATTTCTAAAGTGTTCCCTTATGCAACCCATACCATATGTTCCTGGCACTTTACTGAAAATGTTAAAAAGCCGATTTTACAGAAAGGATGTTGCCTCCATAATGGACAAAGCAGCTAGAGCGTACACTGAATTGAAATATAACCGGTACATGGGCGAGTTACGTAACCTGTACAAGAATGCATTCGATTATGTTGAAGCTTCCGGTCCACACAAATGGTCCCCGTGTACATTGTCGCAAACGAAGTTACATGGTGATGACAACAAATGTTGTAGAGTGCATAAACTCATGCCTGAAATTTGCACGGCAACTCCCTATGTTGACACTGGTAGAGTTCATTAGGAATATGTTACAACGCTGGTTTCACGATCGCCATCGAGCTGCACAGTCCATGCGTCATCAGTTGACCAACGCAGCATATCTAATGATACTGGAACATGTGACGAAATGCAATTATATGACCGTCAATCCAGTTGACTGGAACATATTTTCCGTCAAACGGTCCGGAAAGCAGTGGACTGTTGACTTTACCCGGAAGACTTGCACATGCAACAAATTCCAAATTGACCATTTTCCGTGTTCTCACGCACTCGCAACGGCAAGGTACATTAAAAGTTAAAGTTCGTATTATATTAAGCAAACGTGAATCTCACATCTGGTTTGTTATTGCAGGGAACGAAACGTGGATTTCACATCCCTGTGTGCAGACTACTACAAGAGACAAATACTTATTAATGCATACTCAGTTCCTATTATGCATGTTGGCCATCCTTCTTCATGGATAGTGCCATCCGATATCACTGAGCAGGTGGTTTTATATCCAAAGTCCAAGAGGCAATCAGGTCGCCCGATGGAAGGCCGACATACCTCGTGTTCGGAGAGGACAACCACACAATCGTGTAGAAGATGTGGACAATCAGGTCATAACAGTAGGAGGTGTTCTAATCCACCTTAGATTAATGAATGTCCGAGCGAATTTATTCCCGAGGAATACCATCGCAAGTGTAGCATATGCCATTCAGTTGGACATAACAAACAGACGTGCCCTGACAAGGACATTACCGTAGAATGAATGAACCTGTTGATATTAATGATGTAATTTGTATTATTATGAATGTAATGACTTGTTCATTTAAATCTAGTTGTTTACTTATTCATGTAATGTGGTTACTTGTTCATTACAATTATTTTGCAAGGTATGGAACAATTCTTTACCTCAGTTATTAAAAAATGTAAAATTTTATTACTTAAACTTTCATTACTTAAATGTTATGTACATGAACTAGTAACGAAAAACTGGCTTGGAGTTACAAAAAACCTTCACAGCCATCTTCTCCCAGATGGTGCCCATGTCGCTTTCTGTCCAGTCGAACTCTGCCCTGTTCGCGAGGAGGTACTCTGCAAGTCTCAATGTATGGGCACCACAGTTACCCCTGCAATTCACCATATGAAGGAACCGTTAGATTGGAAATGTTATTAAAACCAAACGTGATATAATAATATATTGAAACAGTCATACACTGTGGTCTGTTGGGGCACACGTGATGTAGACACGATGCTCATCCGAAAGTGCTTATCCTGTAGGGGGTTCGTCGTATCTGCCAGCCGCCTCTTTGCGTGAAACTGGATCTCATGCAACATCGACGGTAAAAACCACCTTAAGCTCGCGATCTGCTCTGACCTGATGTGGGATGGGACTTCATGTCTGAACGTGTGTAACAAGTAGATCTTCCCCACATTCAGGTTGACGCTGGCCAGGAGCCAATGCTGTCGTCCAATGTTGCAAGGAATTAGAACCTGTATATTTTTCAACAAAGTGTTATCACCCAAACCATTGTCAATTTTATGTAACATATTGAAATTTAAACCATGTCAATTAAACACTGACCCAGTCAACTTCGTGCCATGGTCGGGTTCCTAACGGTGTCAACCCACGCACCACCATAAGGTCATCATCGGACCACTGGTACTTCAGCATAGACCAACCCTTTGGGGGTTTGCTACAGACCCCGGTAGGCATAATTCTACTCCACTGAATATGTGATAATGACTGTACAAAGAAAATTTACCAACACGTTAGGTAACAGATGTATGAGACAAAGTAATGCACAATCGAAAACCGTACAATAAAAACACTTACATAGAACTGGGAATCCAGTATGTTGATCCTCTGGTCGTAGACTGTGGGGTATGTTCACTGACGCTTCCGCGGAATATTACAGTACGGGTCGATATGCTGGCAATTCCAACAATAAAAATTATTAGGATGGAACCGTAACTGAAGTTGGACAAATAATACATGTATGGTAGGATGAACATACCGTATCCTCAAAGTCCATGAAGTTGGTTTGAAACCGCTGGAACCATGTCACACCAACTGCCTCATGTAGATCTACATCACGTCTGCATAATTATTTAATAAGTTAGATAACCAACCAGATTTATTTAGATGTTCCTTAAAACTAAAAATAGATTTTACTTACAATTCCCTCGTCGTGTTCCGCTTGTAGGCTTTGTAAGCCCTAAGTTGGTCACCATCTACCAATTCATGCGGCCTAAAACTATGTGCTGATGTAGCTGGCAGTGTCCTTAGCCTCTTCAACCGACAGGGGTCAGTGTATGGGCTCAGCAGCTGCCAACCTCGCTTGCGAACCCGTATATGTCCCTGTGGATCGACTGGAGGTGGACGATGAGAGGACAAACTCTGTCCTCGGGGATCACCTAGAGGTGTGTGAAGAGAGGACGAACTATGTCCCCGTGGATCGCCTAGAGATGGACGATGAGAGGATGAACTCTGTCCCCGGGGATCGCCTGGAGGTGTGCAAAGAGAGGACGAACTTTGTCCCTGTAGATCGCCAGGAGGTGGACGATGAGAGGACGAACTCTGTCCCCGGGGATCGCTTGGAGGTGTACGAAGAGAGGACGAACTCTGTCCCCACTGATCGCTTGGAGGTGTCCCCGAGGATCTATTGGTGGCCTCGACTGTATGGGCAAGCTATGGTGAGGGACTCTGTCCCGGCGGATCGACTGGAGGGGTGCGCTCCGATGATGGGTGCGCTGTTGGAGGTGGAGGTCTCTACTGATCATGCCCGGTCTCCGGGTCTGTCCCCTCGTGATGACTAAGCTCTCGGTAATCTGAAGGTGGACCATCCCAAACCGGTGGACCATCCCCATCCCCTAGAGGCGGACCATCCATATCCTATGGACCATCAATATCCTATGGACCATCACCATCCGGTAGACAACCCATATCATGTGTCTGGGACTGCGACTGCGACGTCGAACCCTGAAGCACTTGGATCATGTCCACCAACTCATTATGCTTTTGATATCGGTCCTCATTACTCTTTTGGAGATCCTCACGTAAATCTCAGATGACATCCATCACTTCACCAAGTTTACATTCCCATGGCTCCTGAAAGGATTTCAAAATTGTCAGAACTAACACCGTTCACTTTATTGGGATTAAATAATGCAATAGAAATGTTGTTACGTACTTGTACATGTCCTCTAATGCCTCTTGAATCCCCCCCCCCCCAGTTCTATCTGCGGGCGTCTCGAATAGAACCCGTTATGCCTCACGGGAGTCCCATCGTGAGCCTCCGGCTCAGAACCCTCGGAATCACTGGTCACGGGAGTACCACCGCCTACCTCCGATTCAGAACCCTCGGTATCAGGTACCGCAACGCGAACTCTGCCCTGTTCGCCAGTATACAGACTGCCTCTCTCGTCTATGCCCTCATAGTACCGTTCAGCCCTCTCAACTTCCGTCGGCACCAATGCAGTCGCCGCAAACATCTGAAATCATAGTTAGACCATTGTAATTGTATACATACTAATAAGTATAAACATTAAGACAATATATACTTACCCTTGCTTTGAAAATCTTTGCCAGCCTGTCCGGCCTTGGTCGGTTAATCAACATCCATTTCAGAATACGGGGAGACAAGTCAACCTCCCTGCGGGTCCCTAAATTTGGTCCCAAGCTCTAGGATAACCTCAAATACATAAATCTGCTGTAAACAAAAAGTACGATAGGAATCCAATACATTTATAAAAACATTTAACAGTTAGTAGTATATATTGACATTCTAAATTATTACCAGGAGTGCGTGAGCTAGACTGTATATGTTGTACGTCTCCTTAGTGTGTACGTCAGCGCCCTTTGTTTGTTGTCTTCTCTCGAACCGCTCACGACTGACTGTCTAACGCATGCTTGAAACCATAAATGGACTGCCTATAAACATGTGCACCCCACGGGAACACATCAAAAGCGTCCAAGTCCTCGACTAGCCTAAACTGCCATACTGGAACTTTCTCTCTCTCTCGTCCACTCCCATCAATATCCAGTTCAGCATATACAAGAGGCACAGCTTCACCGCATCATACTGTTGGTCAAAAATACCACGATGCAGAACAGCCCTAAGGTGTTCATACTCCACCTCCTCTTGACCTTCAAAATACCGCTTATATATCCCGTTCGGTACTGTCTGATACGTCGTCGTGTCGGGAATCACTCTGAATTTCAATCCGGTTATGAGATAGAACTCAACCTTAGAGAACCGGACCGAATGATGACCTAACATAAATCTCATCTCATCCTCCAGCCCATCGTGATGCAACTCGCGCAGAAAGCAGCCAATGGACTATGCCAGCCGAAACTGCATCTCCCGATGCATCAGAAGTAAATGACCGAAACAAGACTCTGTATACCGACGTCGATCTTCGATAGCGAGATCTTCAGGTACCCTGTTCAATGCGTCGTCGATATCTTGAAGGTCGTTGAAATGGTCATACCGAGTTATTTTTGCATCATACCATTCACCCACTGGAGTTTTAAGGAAATCCTTTAGCTGATTACTCATATGCATTTGTCACATAAATAAAGCATAAAGTATTAGTAAAGTGTAAAAGTCTCGGGCAATAAAGTAAAAGACTCGGGCAGTAAAGTAAAAGGCTCGAGGGGTTAAGTATAAGGCTGGGGGAGTTAAGTAAAAGGCTTGGGCATTTTACCAAAAGGCTCGGGCATTATACCAAAAGGCTCAGAAAGCGTTAAATAATGCTCGAATACAGTGTTAAATAAGGCTCGGAAAGCGTTAAATAAGGCTCAGATACAGTGTTAAATAAGGCTCGGAAAGCGTTAAATAAGGCTCGGATACAGTGTTAAAAGTCTCGGAAACCCTATCATCACAAATTTTTCATATTTTAAAACCTAACCAACAAAGCTTGGAGAACGATTGAAAATGCTCGAAAAGCGTTAAATAAGGCTCGGATACAGTGTTAAAAGTCTCGGAAACCCATATCATCACAAATTTTTCATAATTTAAAACATAACCAAAAAAGCTCGGAGAAATTTTAAAAAGGCTCGGACAGTGTTAAACAAGGCTCGGCAAGCGTTAGATAAGGCTCAGATCCACTTTTAAAAGTCTCGGAAACCCAGATCTTCATCTCTTATACCAATTTTTTTCAAAAAATAAAACCCTAACCTAACCCAGAACCATATTTGGGGATCTAATTAAAAATAATCTACAAGTCTAAACAACATTCAACATCAATCACACACATAAACTAAGAAAGAACAAAAACGAAAACTACTTACCACTATAAATTGCAATCTCGTCTGAAATGTCGACTTCAGGAATGTGATGCAACCACCGGTTTCTTCGCCGTCAAATTTTCAAGCCGATGCTTTTACGGACGATACATTTCTCTCTCTCTCTCTCTCTCTCTCTCTCTCTACTGTTTCGCTAAACGACAAGAGGAAAGTGACTTTTTACGGGGGTATTTTTGTCTGGTCACCTAAATTGGTGCCTTTTAAACATGAATTAGTAATGTGGTGCTATTTGCACAACACCGACCTCAAATAGTGCTATTTATTTTTTGACCCCTTTCATCGGAACAGTCTTGTTAAGGGTCTGTCATGTAAGCGTTTTTCGTTGACTATTTTTTAAAAAGAAAACTGAAAATGAAAACAGTGTTTTTTGTTTCAATTTCGAAATCTAAAAACGCGTGCTGGTAGCATATGGTAAAAGCTGGATTCTAAAAATAAAAACAGAAAAAACGTGTCTGGTAGGTTAACCGAAAAATATCAAAAACTATAATTTTCATATTATTTTGTTTAATTTGAATAAAAAAGTGATTCAATAACTTATCAAATATATTATAATTGAGAAATAAATATTAATTTCTTACTAAAAAAAATTAAAGTCTTTCGATTGGAAAAAAAGAAAAAGAAAAGAGTGAACTTTTTTCGATTTGGATCAGGTGCTTTTTTTCTTTTAACTGGTATATTTTTTGAAGATCTAGTTCGGGTGAGTTATGTGTGGACTCGTCCACTGGTTTGAGACTCATTTTCTGGTTTGAGACCTTCCAGGTTCTTGTTTCCACCTGCTCGAATCGTTTCAAGATTCTTTAATTCCCAAATTGAACTGGAATTCGATCACCAAGTTTGTTATCGTATATGATTAAATCCTTCAAGCACGTTTAAGTACTTAAATTGAACTGGAATGGAACCATACTAGTCATTGTTGAACTGGCAAATCGAAATACCTCAACTGTAACATCTCAACTTCATTGTTGGAATTGCATACAACACCATACCAATCTCTAACCAAACAAATCCAAGAACTTCAATTATTTTCTATAATCCAAAACCCAAATCAGAATTTCGAAAACTCACAAATCAAAAACCATCACAAATCAAAACCTAAAATTTCAATTTGTGGAAAAAACTGTGAATGGTTTGTTTTTGTTCTTGAATTCGATCGGCCTTGGAGGATCAGAGAAAAAGATATGTTCTTTCATGGAGTCACATGGTAAGAATGAGAAGATGAAGAAGAAAACGAGAAGAAGAAGAGTAGAAGAAGAACGGCTATGGATGAGCAGATGGAAGAACCGGTGAACAAGAACAGTGATATCGAAAGAAGATGAAGATGGCGAGCGGCGAAGCAAATTAGATCGGCAGCGAAGAAGAGTAAATCGGGGGGCAAATCGACGGAGGAGAAGAGTAGATCGGGGGGCCGATCGGCGGCGAAGAAGAAAAGCATATCGGCGGGCCGATCGACGAGAAGAATAAGGGTGTCAGTGGAGAAGAAGAAGAAGATAATGAAAAAGTCTGGAAGAAGATGAAGAAGAACAGTGACATGAAGATGTAAAGAAGAAGAGAAAAGTAAAAAAAGAATCACATTAAAAAAAATGAAAAACAAAAACAAAAACGAAAAACAAGTTTGTTTTTTGTTTTTCAAATAGTTCACTGTTAACACTAGTTTTGTTTTTCATTTTTTTTTTCGTTTTTTGAAAAAAAAAATGAAAAACGGTTAACGAACGTGAATTCAAAATCGTTTTTGGAAAACAAAAACGAAAACGGACTGAAAAACAGCTGCAGGACGGAGCCTAAATTTTTATGAAACCGTCTTGTTAAAGATTTTCTCCTTCTTCAAAGATAGAGCCTGGTCATACTTCTAGAGAAAACTTATGTACTTCTTAATTCTTATCTTGAAGCCACGTATGTATCTTTCCTTAGCCGTCCGCTCGACATCATTTAAGACAGGGTAAAAAAGTAAAATTCAGATTTTTTGTATCAAATATTAATTTACTAATTTTTATAATAAAAATATGGGTAAATCGTATTTTAGTCCCTGTAGTTTGCTCTAATCTGCGTTTAGTCTATGGTTTTTTGGTATTGTAATTTTTAGTCCTTCTGTAACAGAATCCGTCAAAATGACAGATTCTGACATGGCAGAGGTGTAAAATGACATTGCTACCCCTGATGAATACTGCTCCCTCGGAAAAGACTATAATACCCTTATAAACAACATAATTGTATTTGAAAAATAAAAACCCTAAAATTAATATATAAATACAAATTAAAAATTATAAACAAAAACAAAAATTCCATAAAATTAGAATTTTAATATAAAAATTCATTAATCTTTTTTAGTAGATCTGGGAACGTTTCTAGATCCATGAATATGAAAAATTTTCATTAACATATTTTTAAAACAAAAGAAAAAATTAAGGAAAAAACATTCTTTGGATTTCATCACCTTCGTCTTCAATTAGCAACATTAATCCCAACTTCTCCAGCATCATCATCAATTAAAGATTTTTTTTTTCAGGTTTTAACAGATCCAACCCCAACTCAGAAAAATAAAACCCACAACATCATCAAAATCCATAAAAAAAAAATTCTAACATAAACCTCTACAACATCCATCTTGAAGACCCAGATTCCAGGAACCAAATCATCAAAACCACCAAAATCATTAACACCAAACCAAAATAAAAAAAAACTGAAAAATAAAATAAAAATAAATCAAAAAACTCAATTCCAACACCAAACCACCATCATCATCGCTAACATCAAGCCAATAAAAACCATACCCAGAACTCCTCAAACACATACCTAGAACACAACACAACCACTCATTCATCAAACACCACCGATTCACCACACACCACATCCACCAAAAACCCAATCCAGAAAACCCAAAATAAAAATATATATAAATATATTTAAAATTAATCGACCCACACCCGAAACCTTACCGGTGCTCGATCTCACCAAATCGCCAAACTGATCTTCTAAAACGGGAAGAAGAGAGCGATTTACAGAAGAAAGAGATTTTTATTTTGACTAGGGTTCGACAAGAGAGAGAGAGAGAGAGAGAGAGAGAGAGAGAGAGAGTGTGTGTGTGTGTGTGTGTGTGTGTGTGTGTGTGTGTGTGTGTGTGTGTGACGGCGAAGAAGAATATCTGGTGACGGCGGCCCTTGACCTGCAAGCTCTGGAAAAGAGAGAGGCAGGTTAACGAGAGAGAGAGAGAGAGAGAGAGAGAGAGAGCGTTGAGAGAGTTAAGAGAGAGAGATTGCGTTGAGAGAGTTGGGATAGATTTTGTATTTGTTTTTATTTTTTATTTTATTTAATTTTTTTGATAATAATACTAATAATAATTTAATTTAATAATATTTATTTATTTATTTAATTTATTTATAAATTACTATTATACATTTTATTTATATAAGATTCTAGAACATCTGATGTTATTTTACTGTTACTCGTTGACTTGACGGAACTCTAACAGAATTGGACGGTATGGACTAAAATACATATTGTCAGAGAAATTATGGACTAAAAATTACAATACCAAAAAATCGTGGACTAAACGTAAATTAAGATAAACTATGGGGACTAAAATACGATTTACTCTAAAAATATTGTATTTATAATTTAATCATATTTACTTTATGAAAAAGAATCGAAGCATTCTAATTGAAGTTTGACCAATTTACTTTATAATCTTTAAAATTGGCGATGACTTTGACCAGATACGTTTAAAGATTAGTTTATTTGGACTAATAGATGATTTGATTTGTTTATAATTTAGTTTATAATTAGCTCATGTAACCAGTGAGATCATGATATAAATAAGACCTAGATAAGTTTTAAGCTTGAGAAGCACTCAAAAGAAACCGTCAGAGTCGAATTGGGTCAACTTTGTACTATTTGTTGTACTATTTGTTATTTATTGACAAGCAAGGGACAGACTCACATAGAAAGAGGCAGGAGTAGGAGTAGACTTACCTGCTCTTTGAAAAATTTATCATTTCACTACAATTGTCTATCATTTTCCATGCTAATGAGTAATGATGGCCTTATTCTTCTTCTTTTTTTAAAATTATAATAATGACCATATTCAAAGTCTGAATATGTGTGAAAACTATGGCAATCCATAGTTTCATACACCCATTTGCTAGTAGAGAATATATTTATCACCTTAATATTATAAATAGGGTTATTGACACTGGTCCTCTGATGTTTTGAGTTTCTGCATGTTATGGGCTTGGGCCGGACGTTATGGTTGGGCTTCGAAATTTTAATTTGTTCTGTCCACTTCGGTTCACTCCTGAACCGAAGCACAAAAACACCTCGGTTCGGATTAGTGGTGTAAATCTAGGCCAGGTCCAAAGGAGCTGGCACGTCCAGCCTGTCAAGGAAGGCAAGTCGTGCCAGGCAGGGCCAGCAAGGTGGGAGTGTCTTGTCTGGCCCGGCACGTATGCGTGCCGCATGCAGGGCCTTAGTATTAGGGTTCGTCGTGCCGGCCGGCACGACACGCCAAGCCGGCGTGCCAACCGTTGGGCCCGGCACAATTCGAATTTTCTTATAAATACTCCTACCAATTCCATTTATATTCACTCTCTCTTTCTCTCATTCCCTCAATCTCTCCAATTCTCTATTCTCCAATTCTCTACATAATTTCATAATTTCATTCTTACTCTCGCCCTCTATACAATTTCTAATATTTAATTATTAATTTCCTATTATCTATCTATTATTCTCTAAATTTCCACCAGCACACCAAAGTTTAAAGGTAATTTTTTCTTTAAATGTTATTATTTAATTTTATGTTTTGATTTTTAAATTTTGGTCAGTAGATTTATAATTTTATGTTTAGACTTTAATTATTAATTTTAATATTTTTGTTTAGTTAGTAAATTATTCATTTTATGTTTATACTTATTTTAATATTATTGTTTAGTTAGTAAATTCGTTTAAATTTTTGTGGTTAGTTAATTTAAATATATATTTTTAGTAAATTAAGCATTTTATATGTAGTAGTTAATTTAAATGTTTTTTAGTTAGCAAATTAATCATTTTAATGTGTAGTACTGTAGTAGTTAATTTAAATATATTTTTTTAGTAAATTAATCATTTTTATATGTAGTAGTTAATTTAAGTAGTTAATTTAAATATATTTTGGTAGTAAATTAATCATTTTTATATGTAGTAGTTAATTTAAATACATTTTGTTAGTAAATTAATCGTTTTTATATGTAGTAGTTAATTTAAATACATTTTGTTAGTAAATTACTCATTTTTATATGTAGTAGTGAATTTAAATACATTGTGTTAGTAAATTAATCATTTTTATATGTAGTAGTGAATTTAAATATATTTAATTAGTAAATTAATCATTTTATGTGTAGTAGCGAATTTAAATATATTTTGTTAGTAAATTAATCATTTTTATGTGTAGTAGCGAATTTAAATATATTTTGACAGTAAATCAATCATTTTTATATGTAATAATGAATTTAAATATATTTTGATGGTAAATCAATCATTTTTATATATAGTTGTGAATTTAAATATATTTTATTAGTAAATCAATCGTTTTTATATGTAGTAGTTAATTTAAATATATTTTGTTAGTAAATCTATGAATTTAAATATATTTTTTAGTAAATTAATCATTTTTATATGTAATAGTGAATTTAAATATATTTTGTAAAATTAATCATTTTTATATGTAGTAGTTAATTTAGATATATTTTGTTAGTAAATTAATCATTTTTATATGTAGTAGTTAATTTAAATGTATTTTGTTAGTAAATTAATCATTTTTATATGTAGTAGTGAATTTAAATATTTTTTTAGTTAGTAAATTAATCATTTTATGTGTAGTAGTGAATTTAAATATATTTTGTTAGTAAATTAATCATTTTTGATATGTAGTAGTGGATTTAAATATATTTTGTTGGTAAATTAATCATCTTTATATGTAGTAGTTAATTTAAATATTGTTTAGTTAGTAAATTAATCATTTTTATATGTAGCAGTTAATTTAAATATATTTTATTAGTAAATTAATCATTTTATGTGTAGTTATTAATGACTAATTAATGAGTTAATATTTGTATTTTAGGAAATAGATTCTAACCACCCTTAATTTTCGGACAGTTTGAACATACTCAACGATGATTTGGATCTTTCCCGATAAACGGAAACCTAAGCAGGACCTTCCGGTTCTGCGGTTACACAGACATCACGTCCCAAAAGGTTTACATCAAATGTCTGGCAGTGTTTTGACATAGTACAAATGACACTCTCGCCCGAGAGCTAAATGTAAGTTTTGTCATAAGGACTATTCTAGTAGTAGGCATAGAGCTGGTCATTTGAGAAGGCATATAAAGAAATGCATGGCTGCACACAGACAGGTAGACATTACAACCCAGGCACAACTACAACGGCACCCAGTCGGGTCCGTTACGACTTGGATTTACGACCCCGGACGTGCTAGAGATTGCTTGGCATGCTAAATTGCACAAACTGATCAATCGATTAATTTTTGTGACAATGTTTTTTTTTTCAGAAATTTATCAACGATGCATTCAACCTATAATTTCAAACTGTTTCTAGAACCACCACTAGGAACGATTTGATAAGATTGTTAAACACCCAATGAGATGAATTGATGGCTGAATTACAGCATCTAAATGTCTCTATTGCATTAACTTCTGATATTTGAAACGTATGTTCCAAACAGGTCTATTTATGTGTCACGGGGCACTATTTAGATTTCGATTGGAAGTTCACAAAAAAAAATTCTTGGTTTTTGTCCTATGGAATTTGCACATACCGTAAAAAATATTTTTAATGTCATTCTTTCAGTTTTAGAAACTTATGGAATAACTAATCGCATCATTTCTATCATATTAGATAATGCATATGCAAATACTAGCTCTATTGAATTGTTTACTGAAAGAAATATCCCGCAAGCTGGGGGTTATTTATTCCATCAACGGTGTGCATGTCATATCATAAATTTAGTTGTACAATCTGGTTTGAAGGAAGTAATTGCTCGTATAGATCGCAACAGATATGTCATTTCTTGAATTAGGAGCTTTAATCCAAGATTTCGAGAATTCGGAAGACACTGTACATTAAACGGTCTACAACACCGACGATTCCAAACTAATATACCGGTAAGGTTGAACTCTACTTACTTAATGCTGTAAAATTGTTTGGACTATGATACAATTATTACAGGTTTCTTAACATGAAATTCGCCGAAATTGGCCATTCACAAGCACAAGCACTTACCTCAGACGATTGGTATGTGGCAAGGGTTTTTGTTGAATTTTTAAAGATTTTTTTACAATGGATTTTTTTATAAGTAACTCTTTCCGGGGTCTATTACCCTACGTCTTCTCAGGCAATCCATCAGATAGTGGAAATGTCTGAAGTGTTAAACACCTATAGAACAGATACTATCTTAGGCACTGCAGTTGTTGCCATGGAGACAAAGTTGAAAAAAATATTGATCTACGATTCCTTTTCTTTATGCCTTAAGTCTTATAGTAGATCCTAGGGTAAAATTATTTGGTTTAGAATATTTGCTTGAGTTTATTGGTACTAATTTGACAATAGATTATTCAAAACAGATTACTGACATTCGAAACAAGTTGTTCGAAGTTTTTAGTATTTATAAGCGCGGGTTTGACGACGTTGACAAGCAACCATCAGCAGAACCGGAGACACTACCGATGCAGACAAGTTGGAGCATTCTGAAACTGCGAAAAAAAGACAAATCATCAAGTTCTTCTTCAGCGCAACGATCTGCTGCATCTTCTGGAACCGAACTGAATAGGTGCCTTGAAGCACAGTTCGATGCATGGGAAGACACGGAGAAATTTGATTTGTTCTTATGGTGGAAGACCTATAGATACTAGGGGTGGGCACTAAGTTCGGAACCGAACCGAGCCGAACCGAAAAAAAGGTGTTCGGTTCGGTTCGTATAATTAATTCCGTTTAAACCGGTTTAAAAATTGAAAACCGAAAAAGTTTTCGGTTCAAACCGGTTTGCTTTTCTGAAAACCGGTTTGAACCAATTAAACCCCCTATCAAACTATATAAAAAAAACCTCTAATATTTATAGTGTTCTTTCTCTTACACAACCACACAACATCTCAGTTCTATTTATTTTTGGGGAGGTATTATTATGTAGTGTACTATTATTAACATATTTTGAACTTTTATTTACGAGTTCGGATTTTAGAATGTATTAATATGTTTTTTATATTTTGGAACGGATTTGTTATTAACTTATTATTATGTATTAGTATGTTTTGGAATGTATTAATATGTTTTTTATATTATGTAATATGTTGTTTTGGCTTTGGGCTATTCAAATGACCAAAATTAGGCCCATTAAGCTATTCATTAATTTTAAAACAAATTAAAAAGACCCATTATGTTATCCGGCCCATTAGGCCCAAAACCAAATTGAACCGAACCGAACCGAACCGATTAAAATCAGTTCAGTTCAGTTCGGTTCCCATTTCTTATTCGGTTTAATTTTGGATGAACCGAAATATTTTCGGTTCAATTCGATTTTGCCCAAAACCGAACCGAACCGAACCGTGCCCACCCCTAATAGATACAGGTATCCGGTCCTGTCACACTTAGCACGTAACGTACTGGTTATCCCCGTGTCTACTATATCTTCAAAACAAGCATGCAACCCGAGCGGACGAATTATTGAACCAAGAAGAAGTTGTTTGACTCCAGAGATGGTGGAGGTATTAACATGCGTTCAGGATTGGGAGCATTCTCGAAAGAGGTTGCAAAATGAAACGATAGACGGAAAATTTATTCAAAATTTCTCCAATTTATTTGTTGATGAGACTTCTCGTAGTAACCAGGTCCCGTACTAGATTATACATGTACATTTACTTGTAATACGATTTCACTCTTTTTCCCTTACCAAGTTTTTATTGATAAGGGTTTTAATGAGGGAAAAATGTAATTATGTAATACTGAATTCTGAAAGTCAGAAATAATTAAATAATTCTCCATTTCATATTTTCATAACATCATGTCTTCATCTATTTTTTATTTTCTTTAATACTTTATCTATATCCATTCTTTGAATTATTTTACTAACAAACATAATATTTCTATCTATCACCAACAATTTTTTATTACACTAAAATTTTAATTAAGATAAACAAATTGCAATGAAAATTGGATTATTACATTGTTAAAACAATATTATATAACTTGACACATACATTTATACAATTAATTTAAAAAAAATTTAAAAAATAAAAATAAAAATAACGGGACCGGCCCATTTGGCACACTGGTACCGACTGGTGTTCCGGCACGGCACACCTATACCGTGCTACGTGCCGTGCCGGACCACAGTTTTTCCAACATACCGGGCCTGGCACGGCATACCAATCTGGGTGTATAGTGCCAGGCCTGGCCCATTTTGAAAAACGGGCCCTAGCAAGCCGGGCCACTCCATATTTCCACCATTAGTTCGGAGGTTTACCCCAAATAGCGGAGCTGGCGAGGCCATGTCCGTGTTCTAACAAAAATTTTAAATTAAATTTAAAATATTATAAGATTGTTATCAAATTTTTAATCCTTTTCATTTTGGTTCCCCTACTTTTATTTTTTTTGGTATAATGGCTCCACCCCTGCTACGAACCAACAGAATAATAAACATCAGTTCGAGGTGAAGGGAGGCGTTTTGCGTTTTTGTGCACCCCGAACCGAATCACAAAAACCAGGTTTTATTTGATGTTATTATGAACCTGATATTTCATACTAGTTAGAGACTAGAGAGTGATGGAGTATTGGAGTAGACCGAATTCATTTTCTTATGTAGATACCTTAAGGCAAATTGAGATCACATGAAAATATAGCACAAGAGTCTCCCAATGCTGGCATTTGCCAACTTTGCACAAGGTAATGTTGTTGCAATATCACTGAATATAAAATTCAATTAAACACAAACACAGAATCAATTATGCAAGTCCCCTGGAGAGAATAACACACATTTAAACTTATTTTATTGGTGCCATATATAGTAATACAATTTTAACTGTTAATCTTCCTGCAGTGCTTTCTAATCTCTCCCTTTGAACCTGTCAATGGAGAGATGTTACCCATCTTAACCATGGACGCAGCAAATTGCTTGAAAAAGAGCTCATTGTTGTATGCATATTTCTTCACTAGCTCCATTGATGCTTCATTCTTTGTCACGAGTACTTGGTCAGAGTTCAACAAGCCCTTTGAAGCTAACAAGAGTTTGAAGTAGCTGTTATCAAACTTTGTTGGGCTGACAAAGTCCAAGAAGAACAGGTTCTGGTCACCACCGGATCTCGGGCACCGGGTTCTTAGTTGAGCAGCATATGACTGATCTAGACTGTAGTCTGGTTGTCCATTGCCTGACTGGTTGTACAGCCTCTGCCTGAAGCTCACGCAACGCGAATTTCCAATTGTATGGCTCCCTGCATCAAAAACAATTGTTAAAAAACTTTAAGGTGCGTCCGGTAGGCATTTATCATTTGCTGTTTCGAAATCTAAAAAAGCGTCTCAACCATTTTGAAGAGAACCTATTTAAGGGCATGAATGAATTAATGATTTACCGGATAGAGCTACGAGATCGACAACGTTAAGGCCTTGCAACTTGAACTTGGTGAGAATGGTTTGGAAAGTGTTGTTTGGAGCAGGAATGTTGTTGTTAGAGCCACTCAAGCTAGCACCTTTAGAGTCTCTTCTTCCTAATGGAACTTCCCAGCTTGGTCCACCAGCCTGTTTTGTTACGAATAATAAGAAATTATGGTCAGATGATTTGGTCATGTTAATGACAAAAACAGAGAAATTTTGATTTTAATGGTTACCAAAACAGTTGAATCTCTAGCAGATAGAGCCATAATATCAGCACAAGACACTGTGTGAGGACACTCTTTCTCAAGAGCAGATTTGATATCATCAATGACTTCAAATCCTCTAGCAGAATTCCGGTTAGGATTAGACCTCTTCTCACTGATTATGCTGCCAGTGCTGTCCAACAAAATTGATGCATCACAACCCTGTAACATGTATATAAAAAAAAAAAAAGTAGTGAGAATTTAATTAAGCAATTCAATACTATATTATAAAAATGTTGAAATTAATGACTAGCAAAACCTTGACAAAACAATCATGGAAATGGAGCCTGAGCAATGAAGCAGCCATGCGGGTTTCTTTTGCGACAGCTTTGGCGACAACGGACTTCACAATCTGCTGAGCATTCGGGCAAGAGTGATCGTAAAATTGCGGATAGAGGTACCCATAATTAGACTTGGTACAGAAGCAAAGTGGTGCAAAGGCAATCAAAGAAACAACAACAAGAAGAAGAAAGTTCACAAACTGAGCCATTAGTTAATTGCTTGCTAATGATACCAAGACTTCTATAGCACAAACACTTCAAGTATTGAAATGACTAACGAGAGACTTTTCAAAGCTTACTATGTTTATGAGAGTTAACAAGGCTATTTATAGGAGAGGCCCTGTAGAGTGGTCTTTGAGGAAAAGATAAAAAAATAAAATAGAAAAATTGAAAGAAAACAAAAAAAGGTTGGAGTTGGTAACTAATAGCTTCACACAACATCATCCATCCGACAAAAACCAAGTAAACAATGGAAGGCTAGAGTTGTTAGCTTTTCATGCATAGGTTGACCAAGTCCACCAATGTCTTATATAGCGGCATGCTAGCTGTAATATATATATATATATATATATATAAATTTTCTATTGTCATATCTTCATTTTTATATTAAGACGAAGAATGATAACCATTAGATTTACATATTTTGACTCAAAGTATATGTATTTATTAAAATTTCTCCATAATCTGTGGTTCATATTCTTTGTCCTGATATAAAATATATCAGAATGAACTGACAGTAGAAAGAATAGTATATATATATTCCTTTTCTCCTAAGTGCGCACCGATATAAAATACGAATCGTATGTCGACAATAGATTATAGATAAACACTGATAAATGCATACAGACTGAATCAAATCAGTTGAATCTAATAGTTCACGTGCAACGTACTGATAAATATTTATTAATACGTATCGAGATACAAAGTTTTATATATATATATATATATTATACAACATGAGGTATGGTGATTCAAATCTACGATATTATCTAACTGAAAAGCGTTTTTACTATCAAACCACTACGAGCGATGGTCTACTAGTTGCGATTAAACTTGTCATTTTTTCTTGCTTAGAGTGAACCAGCAGAAGTTTTGGAGTAGAAAATAATGTTAGTAGTTGAAATGGAAATGAGTTAGCACGTTTTATTCTTTTTTTCACCTTGATTCGTACAAACCTAACATAATTATTATGCCCTTGAAAACTTGTAACCTAATCCTAAATGATTCCCACACCACTATTGATCATGCTTAATTTTTCCAATGTGTCAGAGTGAGTACTTTTCATTAAATATTTAATGGACCTGTCAAGTTTTGTCTATGCGTATGATTGAAACCTTTTCTACTTGTATACATAAACTTATCTCCATTATTGATGGAGAATTGGAGATACTTATTCAAAGATGGAACCTAGTCTTGCTTCTAGCAAAAACATCTATATATTTATTATCTCGAAGCCATGTAGGTATCTTTCCTTGAGAGCCTAAAAAAGTAAAATTAAGACTTTTTGTATCAAATATTAATTTACAAATTTTTAGAATAAAAATATTGTATTTATAATTTAATCTTATTTACTTTATGATCAAAAAGAATCTAAGCATTGTAATTGAAGTTTTTGTTTTAATTCTTAAAAAACCTTTGATTCTCACAATAAAATTACACAATAAATATTATTAAAAAAAAACATATTTCATGATATTTTATAAGTAGGAAAATATTTTTGTGATTATTTATTATCATCATGTTGCAATGTGGTGTGATCCATAATAATAATAAAAACTTTAAATTATTTTTTCGCTAAATTTTAGTATGAGTAATTTCTTTTGGTTAATTTCAACTATGATATTTTTAGTATATGTAAAACAAATAATTGGAAAATGAATACCATCATTTAGTTAAATAATAATATACTATTTTATGATATTTTCTAAAACACTAAAAGCATAAATAAAATTAAACATTAAAAAAAAATTGAAGCCTTTGTAAAATGAGATACGCAAGTGAGATCATAGGCATATGCCTCACTTGCCTAGCAGTTGAGCAGGCCATGCATTCATTAATTACATGATGTATGAATGTTAATTAGAAAAATCTTAATTCTCTTCAAGTTCGTTATAGAAAAGTTGAAACTATTCGATATAATCTTTAAAATTGGCGATGACTTTGACCAGGTACGTTTAAAGATTAGTTTATTTGGACTAATAGATGATTTGATTAGTTTATAATTAGCTCATGTAACCGGTGAGATTATGATATAAATAAGACCTAGATAAGTTTTAAGCTTGAGAAGCATTCAAAAGAAACCTTGAGAGTTGAGCTGGGTCAACTTTGTACTATTTGTTATTTATGGACAAGCAAGGGACAGACTCACAAAGAAAGATGCAGGAGTAGGAGTAGACTTACCTGCTCTTTGAAAAAATGTATCATTTCACTACAAGTGTATCATTTTCCATGCTAATGAGTAATGATGACCTTATTCTTTTTTTCATTTTTTTTAAATAATAATAATGGACATATTCAAAGTCTGAATATGTGTGAAAATTGAAAACTATGGCATACTTTCATGCACCCATTTGCCGGTAGAGATTATATTTATCACCTTAGTATTATAAATAGGGTTATTGACACTAGTTCACTTAACTATACGTGAGTTTGTATTTTATCCTTTTTAACTTTTTTTTAGATATTAAATCCAATAAACTTATATTTTTTAATAAAATCTGACTGTAGATACTCATCAAACAAGCGTTCAGAGGAAAATAAACGAGAGTTCAGAAGATTTAATGCTTTAAAAAAAAATTCAATAGGTAAAATATAAACTCAAGTAAAGTTTAAGAAGGACTAGTGCTGATAACCCTTATAAATAACCTTTTTTTTTTATCCTTTTCTTTGTCTTTATTTACCATTTCTCTTTCATTCTCCATGTTATTTATTTTAATTTTAAATCTAGAACTTAATTGATCAAGGATCTGTTATGATCTATCGAGATCAAACATTATATATACTATTTGGATATTTATGTTTATAACAGGAAAATATCTACTTTTCCACAACACCAAGAAATACACGTATTTCGTATATCTATTTTCATAATCGAAATATATCTATTACCTTAATAATAACCGAGAAATAAACTATTTACATATGCTAGTAAAATATATAAAATGGAATTCGAACATCTACCCTTAACTTGTGATGGAGACACACATTACATGAGCTAAAAGCATATACGATATCGGTGTCGGTGCGGCTTTTGATAGATATCAAAATCAATGTTACCACAGTGGGGTTTTTTTTGTTTGATTGATTGATTTAAATGTTGGAAGTTGAGAAATCTAATCTATAAAGCAGGATATGAGCTTTGTTTATCAAAAAAAAAATAAAAAGCAGGATATGAGAAAAGAATATTAGGTTAATCAAATTAAACCAATAATATTATAAAGATGAAATAAAATTATATATCTAGCTAGGGTTGGACAACTACTCCTCTATTTAAAGCATCCAAAAATAAAATTAAAATATGATCCTTCGAATGGAAGTGATCTTCTTTTTATTTTTATTTTTATTTTTTGTATTAGCATCTTTAATTTTTTGAGAATATTACTTGTCTATGCTCGACCTTTTGACTTTCCATTATAGAAACATTTGTCGTCTTGACAATTGACAAAGAACAATGTTTATGTGGCATGATCTGATTGAACCGTCATTCTTCTTTTTTTTTTTCGATTATAAAATTATGGTGGCCGTACACGCGGCAACTACAATTGATCCCGTGAATTGATCCATGCATGTAGTGCGTAGCAAGATTTATTTTATTTTAAAAAAAAAGAAAAATGAATATCTGTTGCATGATTTAATGATTTGGACTTTGGACTTTTCGAGAGACCACTTTGAATTTGTAATTTTGTTTCAATCAATCAAAAACCTTTAGAATCACTTTTCTTGTTTGACAGTGTTGTGTGCTTTGTCAATGTTCATGGCTTTCTATTATTCTATATGAATCATGATGATAAAAACATAGCCGCCGTGTTATTATTGGCTTAAACGGTGGGTTTGTTAAAAAGATATCTACCATCACATTAGAGAGTCACAGATGCTTATATTATGTTGACGATGAAAGTCGAACATATCACCGCAAACATGAAAATAAAGGTACACACACTTGGCAGATGGCACATGCAGATCAGCTGTATATAAAATTCATATTTATTATTACATTACAAATATAAATCATTTTATTCACTTTTACAATTTTAGCAGCCATTTGTCAAAAGCATGTTTCAAAATCTAAGTAAGAACAAAAATTGCTTTCATTATTTTTTGTGAGGATATATCATATATCCAAACTAATATCCAAATTAACATCCAAAACAATATATTCATCAGGTTATAAAACATGTTTTTACATCATCTATCAACACTTCCCGAATGATTTCTAATTTAGGGATGACAAAATAACTCACGGATACGGAAGCCACAGGTACCTACACTTATAGGGTGGGGACTGGGGATGAGTTTCAATTTAGTGAAAATGAGATAGGGATGAGGATAGATAGTAAAACTTGTAATGGGTATGGAACTGGGATAGGTTTTATAATCCCCAGCCCGCCCCGTTTAAAATATAAAATCTATTTTTTATTATATAGTTTTTTTTCTTTTAATGTTATGTTAAAAAATTATTGAATTTATTTGTTTTGCTGTGAGATTTAAGTTTATTTTTAATGTTTATGAGATGATTTTGAATAATTTTTTGGAATTACTTTATATATTATATGATTTATATCATATTCATTATATTATTATAATAAATAATTTTGATAAATCGGGTAAATGGATAAATGGGTAAGGGATGGGTAAAGCATACCCCGCCCCTCCCCGCACCGCTCCATATATTGTGGGGTTTTATGTAAGGATGGGGTTTCAAAAAATATACGGTGCAGGTTGCGAGGAGGGTCACCCCCACCCCCCCCGCCCGGGAACCCGCCGCATTACCATCCCTAGTTTCTATGCAGTAAAAACTTTCCTACATATATGATTCATATCATATCACACCATCCCTTAAAAAATGAGTCAATCGATTTATTGTCAAAGGTTGATGAAACAAATCTTCCTCTCAATTTAGAGGGACAAAAAATAAAAGAAATGCCAAACATTATGAGTTCGAAGAACATATCTATCTTACAAACTATTGCTTCAAGTTTCATTACTAGCAAAAAACTTATGTCAAAAAAGTTTGTATAGTTTTCTAATCTCCAATATCTATAAAAGATAATACATGTAAATTTGCTTTAGGAAAGTTCACTGAAATGTAAAAGTACTTAGCTGAAATTCTGAAAATTGCTAAGTAGGTTGAAGTTCAAATGGTGCCGTATTTTCGTCCATTCGGTTTTCCTATTCCTTGAGGAGGAACAGACGGGCGTTCCCAAGAGGCTTCGTTGGTAAAGGCGCTGTTGAGGTCTTCTGGTCGCGTGTAGCCTTGCCGTCCTGCTGCTGCTCCACCCACCTATTATTACATCCAAAAACTCAACCAAATGTTAGTAATATTGCACACCAGGTGAAAGAATGTATTCCAATTGAAGTTGTCAGAATTCCTGGTTGGAAATCGACTGAGCTGAATCACTTCATTTAGCATAGTTCCATGCTATTTATAATAAGAAAATTAGAGAGGACTTTAAATTGTGAGCAAAATATTATGCAAAACTCCCTAAAAAAAGAGTGGGAAAAAAGGCATTTTTCTAGACGAATAACACCAACAGCATCAAATTCATCAAATTTCATGGAGTAGAATACGATGTACTTTTTGCTATCATATCGCAGAGCCTCCATCAAGGAGGAGATTGATCTTGCCTATGAACAATTTCAACCTGATAATATCAAACTTCGGCCAAATTGACCAGTCCCAACGGAGACTCAAGTTTCAGGTGTAGAGAATGTTAACAAAGCCAAAAATAGACCATTAAGCCCAAGACTTTCGATATATAATTACTTACAGTTTCTAAGCACGCGGAAAGAATCGTCATGCCTGGCAATGCATCAATGCCTCGCTGCATCCATTGAAATTAGAAGATAAGAAGACACTTCTTTCGGAAAACTGGACAAATACTAAAAACAGACTACCAAACAGCCTACCAGTCGTTCAAATCGTGTCCTGTAAATGAAACCTCCACAACAAAAGAGAGTTGAACTGACAATTAATCTGCTCCACAGAAATTCAGTAAATATAAAAAGTTAGAACAAACAAAGCAACACCCTTGCATTTTACCTCAGATGGCAAGGAATTATTTATTTAATGAGTAGTAGTAAAGTAAAGAGATGGGGTGGAGTTACGTTTGGTCTATGCTTCAAATCTTAACAACCAGAAGAAACTCAGAACAAATAGATGGGAATCCAATTTTACAGGGTCAGACACGGAATTAAACAAAGTGAAAGGCTTTGCGATGGAATAGTTTAGGATATGGCACTTTTATGATTTATCCAGTAAATCACTAAATCTTCCTCATGGAAGTTAAAAAAGAAAACAAGAAAGTCAAGAGATAAAAAAGTTATTATGATAATTTAAGAGTCAACAAAGGGTCAAACTGAAGAACACTAATCATTGCCCACATAATCTCCTATAAACACTCTACATTATTAAGTGAAACATTATTCACTTTGACCTCCCCACTTCACATTTCTCTTTTCCACCCTCCCTGTCCCTTCTTCTCTCCTTTATTTCCCTTTCATAGGGTCTATTTCCTTTACAAACAATAGAGTATGTCTTTTAGCTAGTATAATAACTAAGATATATTGGATAATATATTTGTCGGCAAAAACCTATAGTTTACAAGTTAGACTGCACTGCGTGTGACACAAATGCTCACATTATATGTAATAAATTACCTTATTTTGCATTATCAAATCATGCTCTTAGTACTTTCATCAGTTTTTTTTGACCAAGTACTTTCATCATGTCAAGACACAAGATTATTAGGGATTTTGACATAGTGACATACATGCAAGATATCACCCCGAATATAGCCCACCCTCTTGTAGAGTCTCCTTCTTTATTCTGCCTATATTCTGCAAATTCAAAAAAAAACAAGGAAGAGTTAATAAAATTAGAACACTGGACATGAACCATCAACCAGAAACTGTAAACTGAAGTTGAAGGCAATGTAAGCTTTTGGCTGACATTGCACACAACAATTATTAGCACCTAAAACCAACAAATTTTACCCTTTATATCACCTTTTCTCATTGCCAAATTGTAGAAAAATGCATTCCTGTTGAAAATTATGATATATCTAGAAACTTGTTTACATATTTGGTGGATTTTAAGGATATATTAAAATGTCACATCAACTGACAAGTGCTACAGAAAAAATAATTACAATGACCATAAAATAAGATACTGTTAAGAAAGGATTTAACTGTTGATGAAGCCTACAAGTAGGACGAGAGAGAGCCACTCCGGTTAGTTAAAGAAAGATGAGCTTACCACAGGTTTTTGTAAGAAAAAATTGAATGGGTTCATAACCCTCCACTGGTATACTAACATTAACTTCATAAGGAGTATCACGAGCTGTCTCACCTGAAAAGGTGAACAATGAACGTTCAGATGATAATATATATATATATATATATATATATATATATAATATTGTTAACATTGAAAGAAGTGATAGAATACATCTCCAATCCACAGTCATCATTGTGGGTGACAAAGTTGTAGGAGGGCTCCCGGCTGCCGCTGATCCTAATAACCTAACCTCGAGCCCTTTTTCTGGAAAAACCTAAAAAGCAACTCAAATAGACAAAGAAAATTAATAAGAAAATTACTCGGTACTAATAAATTCACATTGATTAGACTGATAGGAAGTATATATACCTTAAAACTAGGTTTGCGCACCAAAGTGGAAACAGAAGCAATTGCAGTCATGTAAAGGGCCACTTGAGTCTGTTCGGTCCCGAAGCTGCATGGTGAGACAATATATAGAAAAAAAAAAGGTGGGCAATGAATCAAATTATACACTACCACTGATGAAAGAAACAAAAAACAAAAAATGACAATCCAAACGAACCATAAACAGATTGCATACCTGAAATCGTGGCGAGACTTTTCAAAACCTGGTTGAGTCATGCCGTTGTAGACCTTAAAATCAATAAAGAATGTTCGTTCATCAAATACTTTTCTTTTCTCCGTACAAATTAGCATATTTCTGTGAGGGTTATAGAGTTCCTTACAATTTCCCAAGATCGTGGATGAAAACCAACAGTGAAGCCCTCAAATACCCTTAGACCTGGTTTCTCACATGGAATTGCAAGTTCCACAAAAACTCTGCAACAGTTGAAACAGCCAGCATTTAGAGAAGTTACAACAGTTTTGGCAAATTTAATGATAAATGGCTTGATCATTGTCTCAAAATAATAGAACAATCTATATTGAAGCAATTTTGCAACTCTACTTTGTTGTGTAGATGACTTGAATAAAATTTTGATTTTTGAAGAGCTCTCATACTTACAAGTAATGTTAAGATGTAAGCAATGGTATGTAACTAGGTTATGTAGTTTAGTCCCATGGCCAAACACATCTCAATCAAACTTGAAAAACTACTTGACAGATTAATTTACTTACAAAGTTTCACATTTTCAGCACATCATTCTCAAAACTTTCCATATAACAGGCCTCAAATTAAGTCTACATATCTAGCGTTGATATCATAGAAGGGTCTTGAAGTTTATTACGTAAGTTTGTACTCTACATTACAGTAAAAATGAAAAATGATATGGAACTCAAGGTGCTGCAAAGAAGACCTGCAAGTTGAATCGTAACTAACATTGCAAATGCATCCAAGTCCACCTGGGAAAAGACAAGAAAGAAGGTCTTTAAAAGAAGGTCTTAAATTACCTTGAGTTAATTCATGTCCCATCAAAAGATTATTAAAACGTAAAGCAACAGCTTCCAGCTTAGAAGCAAGTTAAAAAAGGAAATGAAAAGCACTATAAAAGAAGGGTAATCAACTCCTAGCATACAAAGTGACAAGATGTTACAACTCAAACATGAAGAGCTGACCAACCTTTGCATTGACCGTTTAAACAGTTGCCGCAAATAACATTTACCTGAGGTTATACACAACAATATTTATAAGTTGCGTATATTACTACAATTGGGGAAGATGATGCATGATTAGAAAAAAGGTCATATAATTTGTGAACATACAAAAATGTCAGGCAATACTCAAATTTTGTATAACAAACCTGAGCTGTACGTCCCATTTTATCATAACTATGCTCACAATTCACAAGGTCACCGCTGTAAAAACCCTAGACGTACAGAGAAATTTAAATTTATCAGGTCATACAGATTTTATGATCAATCACTGTCAAAACTTTAAGTTTTCACGGAAATGATGCAGAAAACTTGCACATTCAAGTTTACAGAGTGGCATCAATTTTAACCTGTTACCTGTCTAAAAGGGGTGGGTGTCAGTTGGTTTGGGTTGGTTATAGAGTGCTCAAAGCCTCTAATCAACCGAAAACAAAAATTAATTGGATTGTGAAATTGAAACCCAAACCAACCCAATTAAAAGGCTCAAACCAAACCAACAGATGTCGAGTTGCTTAGAATTGGGCTTAACCCCAATAGTAGTTTACTGTGAAAACTGGATATATTATATAACTTAGTTTGACTTTTGAGCCTAATTAAAAATTGTAATTATATTAATAACTAATCTATTCTTCTTATAAAGGCACGAACCTCATCTACTAACTTGCAACTCGAGTATACATGATCAAAGATAATTAGGACTTTTAAAAGATAGAGAAAGAGTATTCTACAGAGCCATTCCTACCCATTGCATCAAAAGAAATTGCACTGCAAAGAAAGTGCCACTTACTTCACTTATGAATACTAAGTTTGTAAATTCTGTTTGAGCAGAGCTTCCTGAACAATTCACTTATGAATACTCAGTTTGCAAATTCTGTTTGAGCAAGGCTTACCTGAACAAAGTCGACATGTCCTGAACCAGCAACAAAGTGGTTGAACTTATCAAATCTGCCAAAATCTACATATCCCTGTATAGTTATGAGCATGTTACCACTATCTAAAATTATAATTAATATCACCAAATAGATTATGCATGTAAACACAAAACTTAATTACTATTTATCACATAAAAAACTAAGATCGTATGTAACTTTAAAGTTGGTTAGTGATAGGATCAAAATGGAAGACATCTCCAAATATTAATAAGTTAGAATCAACGCACATAAGAATAGAAGTACAATGCTCTCTTAGTGCAGAGAGTTTCCACTGCAATAAGGAAACTCCGAATCATCCATTTTTCCTTTTTCCTTTTCTTTACCATGATATGCATAATGCTTCTAGAAATTAGAATTGCTCGTCACTAATCATATCTTATCATGTAAGAAAGATATCTTATATGACAGAAAGAAATACGACATTGATCATCTCTGCTGAAAAATAAACCAACCGCAAGCTTGAATCTCTTTCTTCAAACTTGTTGCATATTTATTGTTTAGTCTTTAACTTGCTGGAGTACAGTATCAACATTTGGACTTTCAGGTACATTTAAAAATGCATTCTAACACGTCACTAGCCCATGCCACCAAAGTAAGGGTATCGAGCATACAGAACAGATGCCTAGTTTCTAATGCTTTCATGATAAACAGATAAAGTAAGAAGAATAGAGAAAATAAGATGGAAAGAAACACAATCAAGTACAATGCAAGAACTTAATTAAGATTCAGTTACACCAAGGGAACTTTTCTGTGACTTTGATGACACGATAATTGTTAATGAAACTGTTCTCTATAGACTTCATCAGTTTCCCAGCAACTAGTAGCATTCTTATTAAGGAGGGATCAAGCTATATATCTAAAGTTACAAAAAAAACAACTAGGACTTCCCTAAAAATATATTTCAAGACAATCATATATCTATTATTTTTCCCAATTTAAAGATAGCAGTGTTCAACTACACAATTGGGATTCTTATGTAAATGCATAGAGTTCATTTCTCTAATTAAGCACGTTTAAATAATAACAAGGAAAGAAAAAGCACTATGATTTAGTACTTGAGAACATGGTGTTATGGACTACCGTTTGTGATCTACTCTCCACATCTTTGCAAAACCGAACCACCAAGTCGGAGTCCTGTATCATTACAAGCTTCAGCTTCAGATGTCACACTCTCAGAACACCCAAAATCTATAAACCGAACACTCAGCATAATCTAAGCAGTTGGCTTTTATTGCTATTGTAACAGTAATGTGAGGAAATCACCTTATCTTCGTATGTAAAAGGCTGTCCGATCCAGCTACTCTGATCAACAACTTAAGTGAAAACAATTTCACTAAAAACGGAAGGCAAATTTTTAAGTGAATGATTAGTTATTAGTAGCAGATAATAAAGTAACTAATTCAACCCCATTTTCTCCAATCTTCAACAAAGATTCTAATCGCAGGACCTCCACAGTATAATTACCAGAGCTTATTTACTCAATTTTAAAGTAATGTAGGATACAAAATCAACAATGCGACTGGAATTATCAATAGCATAGCAATTGGATCTCGGTACCACAACTGCGACAGCCACAAGTCCATTTAACACGACAGCTGAAAAGAAAATCAATAGTTTATAATCATTTTATACTAATATAATCTACACATCAGGAAGCTAAAAAAAAAAAGCAAAAAAAAAAAATCAAAATGACAATCTCACCTGTGCCTACTAAAATGAAGTACTCCAATACACGCACGATTGAAGAACATCCCGCACTTCGCATAGCTTCAATGCACAAAAAGAGAATACATTTACACATAGAGATTCTACTTAAATTTTCAATTTCTATAATACTGCGTACAAATGCAAGGTCTCCACAATCACGGAAACTGAATCCGATTCAACAAACACACTAGCAGTAAAATGAAAAAAAAAAAAAACGCGAACAATCGGTTTGAAATTACAATGTGCAGCTACAGAACTAAAAGATGACGTTGGCTGCGAGTGATTGCAGAGAAATTACCTGAATGACTGTGGAGATATTCGCCGGAGCTGCAGCGAAAAGCTCTGTGAGATTTATTTTTTTATTTTTTTTGGGAATTTTATATTTTCAGTGACGCGACTGTCCTTTATCAGTTTATCACTTTTTCTCGAAAAAGAATGTTATTAGTGTGTTTCGTCTGTCCTTTTAAAAAAAGAAAAAAAAAATAGTGTGTTTCGTCTTCTAGATGTGATGGTTGTCTATGTAACCCGAACCCGACGTTGTAAAATGAGTAACCGACACACGGGGATCGTTAATGTTTAATTTAAGCTCTAGATTTTGAATTTCCTCTTAATCGAGTGTTTATGCGAACCGGATTATTATTAAAAAAATCCCCTAGTTTAAGATATTATCCATTTGACACCCTCTAGTTTGAGAAATGGTCATTTTTTACCCTGCCGTTTGAATTAATTATTATTTTCTATCCTGTTATTTCAATTAATTGTCATTTTCCACACTCCTGTGTCTAGTAAAGGAATATTGCTTTCAAATTTTTTTTTTGCAGTAATTGGTAAAAGACGGGTAAGTGGGGTAACATTAACGACAATAAATCAATCCTAAATCTAAATGTAAAAATGCAATACAAGATGCAACAATTGTTGGGTTGTAAAGTGAATCAGTACTAGAGTATCTCCGATGTAAATGTGGCTTGTGAAAAAAAAAAGATGTCACGTAGGATAAATATACATTCTGTAAATAATTGCGTCTCCAATGCAACCGTACATATCCAACCTCAAGCTGACGTGGCAAAAAAAAATAATAGACATTGTGAACATGACCGTCCACTTTCATACGACATGTTGCACATCCTTTTTTTATATTGACTCACCAAACATTTAAAATTGACATTAATTTTCATCTATTTTTGGTAAGGAAATAAAATAAAAAAGAAAATAGGAAATAAAATTGGACACATCATTAAAACAAAATGTGTTTTAAACGGAAGTATTAGAGACCAAATTTTAAGTTGACTGTCTATCAAGTCCATAATTGTGCCACATAGGAAGCAAGTCTCTTGACATTGTTGTCATGTCAACAATTATTCATATGCAAACCATTTTTGCATTGAAGATACTCTTATTGTGCTACGTTGAGGTGTCACGAGGTCGGGCTCTAGGGTTTTCTCATATTTTTTTTATTTAAACTCTGTATTCTTAGGGTTTTTTTAGAGAGAGATGTATATAGGGTACGGATATTGACACCCATAAAAAATATATTAGTACACCCCTTTTTATAAGTACACATATCAAATATTACTATAAACACCCATCAAAATGCCAATAATACCCTCATTGAAATAAATATAATCATTTTAATACATATTATTTATAACACAATGGTCTTAAATTATTATCACACCCAATTTATAAAAAAATCATATTATTTTTGGAATTAAATCCTCTTTAATGATGGTCCAATTTACTTTTAGAAATATCTCGAATTTATGAACCTTATAAAAGGGAATATAAGGAACCGTATATGGGGTCAATAGATTTTCATTATGGAATTCTCTTATTTATACAGCTATCGTAAAAAAAACTTATTGATATCTACGGTTATCTTAAAAAAAACTTGTTGATATCTATAGTTATCGTTAAAAAATAAATATTTTGTTTATTGATATAGCTCATAACTATACATAAACGAAAGACACAAAACAATATGATAATCATGTGATGATGAGAACGTTTGATACTTGAAATAAAATTAGAGTTTAATTATGATTTATCATAAAAATTTGGGTTTATCATAATTTTTTTTTTAAAGGTAAGTTTTTTTTTAATAAAAAAATGTAATTGAAGATATGAGTGTAAGTAATGAGTATATATAGTATTTCGTTTATTTTTAATTAAAGTAATTTGTCTTTATTGATAATTTTTTTGTAATTTTTTTTTTATAAAATATGGGTGTGTTGATAAGTTTTATAGGTATCAATATTGGCACCCTATAAATATATATATATATATATATATATATTAATGCCGATATTAACATTCATTAAACTTATTAGTACACCATATTTTATTAAAAAAATTATTACAAAAATATCCCAATAGAAATTTACCAATAAGGACAAATTACTTTAATTAAAAATAACTTAAATACTATATACACTTATTAATTACACGCATATCTTCAACTATAGTTCTTTATTAAAAAAAAATTTACCTTGCAAAAAAAACTTATGATAAACCCTAACGTATAATAACCCCCAATTTTTATGATAAACTCTAATTAAATTCTAATTTTATTTCAAGTATCAAACTTTCTCATCATTATATGATAATCATATTGTTTTTGTCTTTCTTTTATGCATATTTATGAACTCTATCAATAAACAATTTTTTGTTTTTTAACAATAGTTGTCGATATGAACAATTTTTTTTTTAAGATAATTGTAGATATCAATAATTTTTTTTAAAGATAGCTGTATAAATAAGAGAATTCCAGATTGAAAATCTTTTGACCTTATATACGGTTCCACATATTCCCTTTTACAAGGCTTCTACATTCGAGATATTTTCAAAAGTAAATTGAATCATCATTAAAAGAGAATTTGATTTCAAAAATAATATGAAAGTGGTGTTATTGACACACCTCCTATATGTCTATTTATGCCCAACCTTTTAAAATTTTGATTAAATTAAATTAAATTAAATGATTTTATTAATTTTTTTGATTTTTTTACAAAACTACAATTTTTTACTTATTTTTCAAACTTCATACATATCATTCTATCTCTGTATAAAATCTTTCATGGATCCGTCTCACATATGATGTTGGTGGGACGGACCCAATAGAAGAGTGTCACGTGGCACCAACATTTAACAAAAATCAAATAAAGTTATTCTAAATTTTTACACCAATCATATTCTGCCACATAGCCATTTTTTAAAAAAATAAAAATATTTTGCTTATAATCAGAAACATCTAAAAACTTGATTATGTATGAAATTTTAGCATTTTAACTTTCATAAAACATAAATCTATTCAATTTCTATGGTTGATTTTTAGATTTGCATGATATAAATGTCAAATAAACACAAGAAATATTTAAATCTTGCTACAATCTCGTAAATTGGTTCGAAAAAGAGAAGAAATTAATTTTTAGGTGAAACTATTAATATCTAAATAAATCTTCAGTCAATCTCAAGTTCTACCAAAACAATACCTAAATGGCAAGAGCCAATTCCTTCCAATTCAAAAGAGTAACAATAGTTTCATATTAGTCGGAACATTGATACTAATACCACACGAAATGACAAGGTTCAAGTTGTTAAATATTAAAGGGGATGTTACCTACTAGACTCAAATTTGACATACCGCTCAAATAATTCATTAAACATTGAGTCTTTTATTTATTTAATTTTTATCAGCAAAAGTTGTATGAAAATGAAATTGGTAATTGGAAATTTACCACTAATCAAGACCTTTATATATCATTAGTTAGCATGCGGTGTTGACCGTTATTTGATTTAGTAATTTTAAAATCAAAATACACCAAATAAATGAGAACCATGTTTGGAAAGTAAAATAAACACTAAGTTTAATTTCGTGGTGGATGAGAAGTGACACATAGTGGGTTAGAAAAGGGTTTTTTTTTTTAAATATAAAATTGGAAATTATTAAAATGGGTGTGTTAGAAAGAGGTTGTTGGAATGGATTTTTATATAGTTATAATAAGGGAAATTATTAAAATCCCCATATAAAATGCACTATTCTCTAAATTTATAATCATAAACTAATGGAACCATAACTAGCTATGTGACATCCATATATGCTTTGGTCCATTAATTATTTCTTATATAGTATGAAGTATCCTATTTAAAGTTGTTGTTTAGTTATATAATATGAAGAGTCCTTATGAATTATAATACATAATTTAATACTTATAAAAATGATATCATATTAATTACATAATACTTATATTATATTACATAATATGAATACATGAATACATAATATGAAGAGTCTTTATTAAATATAATATGGTAATATGAAAAGTACTTATTATATGGAGTGTCTCTATTTAATAATGTTCATTCATTATATAATATAATGAGTCTCTACTAATTATAAGATATATAATATGATAATATGAAGTGTCCCTACAATTATATAGCTATAATTCATATTTAATACTCTACTGATTATGAGAAATAAATTATTATTTTTCATCACTGATGCATCCAATATCTTGAACCAATAACTTAAATCATGACCATTTAAATTATTGTTGCGTACATTTTATAATACACACACATCATATAAGATACAATCTAGTCATATTTAATATTTAAAGTTTTTTTTTAAAATAATTATGGCACACATGTTGCCCCATATGTTGGCCCATAGACCGACACGACACTAGCACGATATATATATATATATATATATATATATATATATATATATCCATTTTAACACATACACTCACACTCTAGTTTCATGTCGGTTGCCAGCTGAAACCACTATTCTCTTCTCTTCTTTTATCTTCTCCTCATACGCTTCTAATTAAGTTTTAACTAGCTTATATTTTCCTTTCTTTTTTTATCACACAAAAGTGCTTATCAACACAATCATTTTTTCTCTATTTTTATAGGCACTGCTTTATTGGTTGTGGTGTTACATGAATTGTGTAACTCTTACTAAAGCTCTCAAAACATGCCGGCACTACCCCTTAAGGTCCGTCGGTCTTAACGCGTCGTGTTGTGGTGGCCCGGCATGTGAAGGTGTCGTGTCGTATCGTGCACGGCACATTAAGGATACAAGGGGCACGACACAACCCCAATGGGCAGTGCCGTGCCTTGCCGGCAAGCCGAGCCGGCCTGACAGGTTTTAACAGGACCCGATTTCGTACAAGCCTAGCACAATACGACATGGTAATTGTTAGGTCGTGTTTTGGCACGACCAAATAATATAGTGTGTTGGGCTGAGGTTTGTGGCACATTGGGCTGGCACGACACGTAAAAAGCACGATCCGAATATGGCCCGAATGGGCACGACACAAATTTGACACGGATGATACATATCCAATTTTTTAAAGGTGAGACCTGAAAGATTATATAGTTAAATTTTGGAAAGTGGAAAATATAAATACTTGACTAAATCGAAAATTTTAAATCACAATAAATTGATCGATTTTGAAAGCATTTATTGTGATTCGTAATTGTAAGTGATCAAAAGAAAATTAGTTGTACACTTGAATTGACCAGAGTCACCTGAATAAATGTGTGATGTTGTAATGTAATACTAAAAATAAGTAAACATGTAATTAATATTAAATAATTGCTTTTTGTTATATATTTTTTATTTAATAATAAAAAATTGGAATTTAAATATAATATCATATTTAATATTGTAAGTTTTTTTTAAATAACTATGGTATATGGTCGTACCACATGTTGTCCCATGGCTCGGCACGACACAAACACGATATATATCGCGTCGTGTCGACACACAGGTGGTGTTGGGTCATATTTATAATTATCTTGCCGTCTCTGACCGTGACACGGTACTATTTTGTATCGTGTATAGCACGACCCATTTTACATTTCTACTTACAAGTCAAAATACAAAAGTTAAAAAAATACGTGTATTAATTTAAAGCTATTTCAAATGGCTGATTTAAATGATTTATTTGTGTGATATTTATTATAAGATAATGGATAATATGATAATTACATATTATTATTTTGTACGGAAAAATTAGTTACATTATTTTGAGTAGATTTTAAGCAAAAAAAACAAAAAACAAAATAAGTAAAATATTACTCACCATTTGCATTATGGACTAAACTAATTTTGATTTTAAAGGATTTAATATGCATTATCAATTCTTGATTAAGTGGTTTTGGTGACAATTCAAATAACATTTACCAAAATAATTATTAAACAAAAACTTTTTAAATTATAAATACTCTTATAGTCTTATGTGGTAAGCACATTGAAATTCCCATTAAAAAATGATTTATATTTTGAACATATTATATATTATACGTAAGCATACTCATCAATCACCCTACACAGTAGCTGGTCCCAGCATTAACAGTCTATCAGTCTATCACTATCACTAATCACTTTAAGGAAACAAAAAAAAAAAAAAACACAGAATCTGCGTTTGAATTTATTCAATTTCATTCTATTCTATTCCTCCCAATTGTGTACTGTCCACTGTGTAGGAAATTTCACTGTCGAACCAAAAACCCAAAACCCAAAAAACAAAAATCAAATTCAAATTCAAATTCCAATCAAATCTCCACGAACCTCGTATTTACAAGTGTCACTGCTAGAGAAGCCAAATGTACGCAATCCACCGCCGCGATAATCCAAACCTGAAGCCACAATTCGAAACCCTAACATGCCGATTCTCTTAAAGCCAACAACAAACCTCACAACAGACTCCTTCAACGTCAGTTACACAACAACGAAGAGTAATAGTAGCAGAGATGGCGAAGCACTCGGGTGGTTGGTGGGTCCCGCTGCTGCAGAATCGGTATCTGTTGGCTCTTCTGGTCATGCTCTCCGTCTCCACGCTGGTCGCTTTCTTCGTTAGAGCTAGCTTGGAGGCCTGCGACCGCAATACCGATGTCGTCGACAAACAGGTCAAGTCCGTCCCGCAAATCACCGCCAAACCTAGTCCTCTCAGCTTCATGAAGTCCAAGCGTGTGCTCCTGGTCTCGCACCAGCTCTCTCTTTCAGGTATTTTTCAATATATTAGTAATATAGTGGTTCTGTGTTTTATTTCTGGACTATTTGCTGATTAAATGTAGTATGCATGATCAGAGATTGTGTAGTTAGTTGAGTTGTCGATGTAGTTTATTGTAACTAACAAATCTTTGTGTATTGATGCTTCCACGAGTCTGCTGTTGGTGCTTTAGTTTAGTTAAAGTTTAAGTAGTTGAAGTAGAGATGTTCCGCAGAGAAGCTTCAGTTATCAATTAAGACGTATAAAAGTTCAAGATAGTTTATTACTTAATATTGAGTTTATTTAAAAATGGTATCTGGACACATAATTATGAACTCATTCAATGGCGAAACTAGGGCAACGTGTGTGAATAGTAGCTGGTGGTCCTCCCTGTTACTTCAGGTTTATTTGTAATACGTTTTAATGCATGATTTTTAGACTATCTCCCTGTGAGCAGCGTGTCACCATTACGTAAAAGTAAAGTTTCATCAATTTTGAGATTTCAGAAGCAGGCAATTCCAAGATTATGTGGCAATGCATTGACACATTTTCCCACTTATTGAAACAATTATATTTGAAACCCTTGTCGTTTTGTCAATCCTATTGTAACAACTTCACCGTTTCGGGTTTTATGTATTTCTTACATACGCTTTTTACATGCTTAAGGAGTGCAAGTCATCAGAACCCTAGATCTTGAAAGGGAAATAAGTTTTACAATGGATGACAATAATGTGAGAAGTATGTATACTACCTGCAAGTGGTTGCAATTTAAAGCTGCACTTGCATTTTGTTATTACTTCATATTAATATTTAGGCTTTACCATTTACTATGTGTGCATGTGCAAATATAGAGAAAAAAACATTAATTCTATAGTCACATGTAAGATAAATTTTCCTTAGGATGTTGTAGTAGCACGTGTCATTTAAAGATTTTCCAATGTTCATGTTGTCATCCTTCCATGAGAGATGAGAGACACTTTGAGTGGATAATCTAACTGGTGTCAATACACAAAATAACATGTTTTCCAACTGTCAATTGGTTAGTTTTCTTCAATCAAGCTGTTATATAATGGAAATGACTATGTGAGAAACCACCTCTTTCTTTTTTGGGGTGATCGGATGGGGATTTGCCATGCAATCCTACTATTTGAAATTTGTACTCTGTATAATAATAATAGAAAAAACTATGCATAATATATATTTCATTCATTTGAAGTAGATATATATATATAATGAATGATATATAATGTTTTATTAATTTTCTTTCCATACGAGAGATATTTAATGAGAAAATCTTCCTCTTTTTTAGTTTTGTTTGTCTAATCTTATGTTTTTCTTGTAACATTTTCTTAGGTGGACCATTGTTGCTAATGGAGCTAGCATTTCTATTAAGGATTGTTGGTGCTGAGGTTTACTGGATTACAATCCAGAAGCCATCTGAAGAAGATGAGGTGACATACAGTTTGGAGCATAAGATGTTGGACCGAGGAGTACAGGTTTGCTTTCTGGATTCCTGAAGCAGTGTTTTGTTCAGTGTACTTAGATTTTGTTTTACCATATGATAGTTCGTCACATATGATTGATCAGCACACTTTCACTTTTCATGAGAGCTTGAAAAGATGTGAAAATTTGTGTCTAGCTTTTAACGGTGCCTTTATACACATTATTAGGTTTTCTCTGCAAAGGGTAAAGAAGCTATAGATGCTGCTCTTAAAGCAGATCTGGTTGTTCTGAACACTGCGGTTGCTGGGAAATGGCTGGATGTTGTTCTTAAGGAAGATGTTTCGCAAGTTCTTCAAAAGGTACTCTGGTGGATCCATGAAATGCGAGGGCATTACTTCAAATTGGACTATGTCAAGCACCTTCCTTCCGTTGCTGGTGCCATGATTGATTCACATGTAACAGCAGAATACTGGAAGAATAGGACTCAAGAGCGCTTGAGGTGAACTTCTAAAACTTGTATGTCTTCTCGTTTACTGCCTTTATAAATACAATTTTTAGTAACAGTAGAATATATATTTTCATCTGTTTGCATTTGGAGACGTTTCTCAAATAATATAATAAGAGTTCAGCGAATTAAATGTTGATCAGAAATCACCCACCATTATCATGGCATGCATGTATACCCAATCTTACCTCTGGCTGAAATCTTTACACAAATTTTGGTCTTCATCTTAAATCATTTTCTCTCTGCAGGATTAAAATGCCTGAGACTTATGTAGTTCACCTTGGAAATAGCAAGGAACTTATGGAAGTTGCTGAAGACAGTGTGGCAAAAAGAGTTCTGCGTGAGCATGTCCGGGAGTCTCTTGGAGTGCGAAACGAAGATTTACTCTTTGCCATAATTAACAGTATGTTTTAAATGTTGAATCGTTGATGATGTCATATTTTATAGAATTTTGCTGCTCTGCCCGTTTTTTAATATCAATTTATACGATCTTACTTAAAATGGATGATCCAGTCCAATTCAGCATGTATATAAGTTTGCTGCACCAGTTCTGCTCATTCAGTTGTAGTGTTACACTGTTACCAATATTGTGTGGAATTGTGGATTTGCTCAATTGAAGAAGGCTAAGAATTGTAGTGCAGTTCTTCGGTTCACTTTCTGGTTCTGAATTGTATTTCCCCTTTCACTCATCATTTTCATTCTTATTGAATTCCCTCCCAACCCTTGCCCCATCACCTCCCATTTCTTCATATTGAAAAAATGAAAGAGGAAAAAGAAAAGTGGAAAGTTTTCTGGGTATTTGGTTAAGTTCATGCTATTAATTTATGGATTACATTTTAAGACAACTGAAGTACTATTAACTTCAGGTGTTTCACGTGGAAAGGGGCAGGATCTATTTCTACGTTCCTTCTTTGAGAGCTTGCAATTAATCCAAGGAAAGAAGCTGCAGGTGCCAACGATGCATGCAGTGATTGTAGGAAGTGACTTGAATGCTCAGACTAAGTTTGAGTCTGAATTACGGAACTATGTTATAGAGAAGAAAATTCAAGACCGTGTTCACTTTGTAAATAAAACTCTGACTGTTGCCCCATATCTAGCTGCAATAGATGTTCTTGTTCAAAACTCACAGGTAACTCTTTTGTTTGTGCCTGTAGCATTCTTTTATTTCGTAGTTATATTTTGTGCCAAACATTTGATCAGTTGATAACATCATTTCTTATCTTACTGGTATTCGTTTGGCACCTTCTTTATCTTTTTTATTTATTTTTTTGTTGTTGAAAGGTGCACCTTATTTATCTTGTTCAGTAGGTCCTTGTTTTAATAATCTTATTGGATGTTTATCTGGTAATCCAAGTGAGAAAAATTCAAAACTTTTTTGGCTTACCAATATTGGTTCTCTGGTGGTAGCAGGAATTACTGTTGTGTTACAATACAACTTCCACAAGTTGTGATTGTATTTGTTATTCAAATGTTGTGCTAGGAAGTAGGAACAAGACGGCCTTGCAGCCAGCAAAACATTTGAAAGCATATGAGCTTAAAACGAATTGAATCCATCTACAAATGTGGACATTTAGGCATCATATATGTGCATCTGAATTGCAGATTGTGTTATTATTTGTTTTTTTTTTTTAAAATAAAGAGTTGTTTGTGCCAACAATGTTAAAATAAGTGGTTGTCTGTGCCAACAATGTTGAATATTTTACCTGTGCTTCTGGTTATCACCATAATGATTTGTTTTGGATTCTATCTTCGCTATAGAGGATTTTGTTGTATAAAGTCCTAATGAACCTTTTCGCCTTCTTCACTCCCTGCAGGCACGGGGAGAATGCTTTGGGAGGATAACCATCGAAGCTATGGCATTTCAGTTGCCTGTACTGGTACTTTAGTAAACCTTCCCCTCGAAATTCTATTAGTGTCCTGTTTACATTAGGTTATATGCACAAGAGCTGGGTTTTTAATGCCAACTATTTTCTTTTATCTCCAAAACCTTGAATCAGGGAACGGCTGCAGGTGGCACTACAGAAATTGTAGTAAACGGGACAACAGGTTTGTTGCATCCTGCTGGTAAAGGAGGAGTTATTCCTCTCGCGAAAAACATAGTCAAACTTGCAACTCATGTCGAGAGGAGGCTTACGATGGGTAAGAGAGGCTATGGGAAGGTCAAAGAAATGTTTCTGGAACAGCACATGGCAGAAAGAATCGCTGCAGTACTGAAAGAAGTCCTGAAGAAATCTAACAACTAGATTCAATTTTAAGCGCCCCTATAAACATCAAGTAGATCCAGTTTCAACAAGAGCTTCAGCGGTTGATCACTATACAAACTGATATATGATATATGGCTACAACGAGAGGTCAAACGCCGGTACCCAAAATGAAATTTCAGTTTTGGCTGTTGTTTCTGATGTAAATTATGTACATACTCGGGCATCTTTCTTAGTGGTCTTTTCTATATGTTTTGTTTAATCTCCATGGATGACAAGTTTTCTTGTTATAGCATTTAACATTTTGGCATCTAGAGCAATGATATTGTAGATTCACAAAGGGAGACTAAACAAATTATGGTTTCAACTAAAAAAATTATAAAACTGGTTTTTATTTTGAATCAAATTCTATGGTTTAACAAGATGTATCTCGTATGAGTGGAGAGTAACACCGATTTTTTTAATCAAAATAATTATGCCCATTTAAGTAATTCAGCATATGATTTATTTTAGTAACAATGAAACAACCTATGATGGAAATATATTACACTGAAACCTGAAAGTAACACATCACAAAGTAGTGGAGTGCAATCTCAAGGCAGCTTCGGTTTAGAAGAAGAAACATTAACTGGTTTTGTTGGGTTGGTGTTGATGTTGAAGTTGTTGGGTTTTGTGAACCAAGTTGTGTACAGAAATTGCTTGTGAGGACCGACATGGTTGCAAACAAGCCTGAGTTTTTGTCTCTCCCTCATCCATCTCAACACTACTTTCATGTGACTTTTCCCCATCAATCCTCTCAATCCAACTTCCTGAAAACATTTCAATTTCCATATAAAATTTCCTGAAACTGAAAAAAAAAAACTAAAATTGATAAAGATTTTGAACAAACCTTGACGCGATCCCAAGTTTGAGCAACAGTGAGAGGTCCATGTTCTTTGACAATGTCAAATATAACTCTTGTGATGGTCTGAGTCTGCTCCGGTGGCATCCTTAGCTCTATGGGCTTCATCGCCGGCTTTGGCTTCGTCGAAAAGTATCTCAAAAACATTTTCCCCCAAAATCACAACACAGCAGAGACCTATCTAATAAAAAAAATGTCAAAACAATTAAAAAACAGAAACAGAAACCCTAGGAAAATCTCAAGATCATATCGAAATCCCTAATTAAAAGAAAACCACTAAATTCCTGGTTTTGACTCGATGCACAGCGTAGGAGTAGGCCACTTCGCAGTTTGGAAACGTTAATTTCACTCATCAATGCGAATTTCAAAAACGAAATTTACACCGTTCAAATGTAATTCCAAATACGATCTCTGAATTCACTTTCATCCAACTGCATTGCAGCCTCTAACTTTAAGAATCAGCCTGAGCAATTAAAGACAATTAAAATCATATCGAATAAGAAAAAAAGAAAGAAAGCATACACTTGATAGCGGCAGCTCAACTTCGGCCGGAAAGTTTCCTGTTGAAGGCTGCGGCGGTTGATTATTCGTGTGTGGTGGTGGCACCTGCGACCAGCTACTTCCACCGGAGATTACGACTATCTAGAGGGTATGAACAGCGGCGCGTGGCTTGTGTCGAAACAAAACACCGTCTGAAAGCGAAACCGCGATGCATGGCGATGACGAGGCAGAAATGAGAAAATATATTTGATTTTTTTAAATTTATCATACACGTGTCAAAATCTGCATGTTCCAAATCAAATGACGAAACTAACCCTCTTAAATTTAAATTGAAATTGAAATTGAAATTGGCCATATTATTTCTATAAATGAAACGCTGTCGTTTTGATTTCTGCCTTCAAATATATGTTCTTTGTCAGTGTCCGTGTATGTTTGCGCGCGCAATCGTAGAGGGAAACTTTGAACTGTGTAACAGTAATGAGAGCTCTCACAATCGCACGCGAATTCTCGACGGCTCGGTCTCTCATTTATGCACCAAAACAATTCAGTCAGCAATTACAACAACAATCAAAAGCAACCGAAGAAACTTTTGTTCCTTTCAGTCAACTTCAACAGCAAAAGAAGCTCTTAGAATCCGAATTGATAACCATACTCGACGGCTGCAATGATCTTCACCAAATCAAACAAGTCCACGCTCGAATTCTCTACAATGGCCTCGATCAATGCTGCTATGTTCTCACCAAGCTTATTCGCATGCTCGCGAAATTTAACATCCCGATGGAATCCTACCCTCGTCTTGTTTTTGATCAGGTGAGATATAGAAATCCGTTTCTTTGGACTGCTCTGATTCGGGGTTATTTGTTGCAAGGGTCATTGAGAGAGTCGGTTGTGTTGTATGGTTCCATGAGGAAAGAGTGCATCGATCCTGTTTCTTTCACGTTCTCGGCGCTTTTCAAGGCTTGTTCTGAGGTTCTTGATGTGAGTTTGGGTAGGCAGATACATGCTCAGACGATTTTGGTTGGTGGGTTTACGTCTGATTTGTATGTTGGGAACACTTTGATTGATATGTATGTGAAATGCGGGTGTTTGGGTTGCGGGCGCAAGGTGTTCGATGAAATGCCGGCCAAAGACGTGATTTCTTGGACCGAGTTGATTGTTGGGTACGCGAAGGGTGGGGATATGGAGTCTGCTGCTGCACTGTTTGATGGGTTGCCTTTGAAGGATATGGTGGCGTGGACAGCCATGGTCACAGGCTATGCACAGAATGCTAAGCCTGGAGAAGCGATCCAGTATTTTGAGAGAATGCAAAATGCAGGCATTGAAACGGATGATGTTACGTTGGTTGGTGTTATTTCGGCATGTGCTCAATTGGGTGCGGTTAAATATGCGAATTGGGTTTGCCATACAGCTGAGAGATCAGGATTTATAAATAATGTTGTTGTGGGATCTGCGTTGATCGATATGTACTCAAAATGTGGGAGTGTGGAGGATGCATTTAGGGTTTTTGAGGGAATGAAGGAGAGGAATGTGTATTCTTATAGTTCAATGATCGTTGGCTTTGCAATGCACGGTCAAGGTCATGAAGCATTGAAGTTATTTCATGAGATGGTAGAAACGGATATAAGGCCTAATAGGGTTACCTTTGTGGGAGTACTTACGGCTTGTAGCCACATGGGATTGGTAGAACAGGGCCGGCAGTTATTTGCAAGCATGGAGAAATGTTATGGCGTTGCTCCAGCTGCTGATCACTATGCTTGCATGGTTGATCTTTTAGGTCGAGCTGGCCACTTGGAAGAATCACTCGAGCTTGCTCAAACAATGCCTGTAGATCCCCATGCAGGGGTGTGGGGAGCACTTCTCGGAGCATGTCACATTCATGGGAATCCAGACATTGCTCAGATTGCTGCTAGCCATTTATTTGAGCTGGAACCAGATGGTATTGGAAACTACATAGTGCTTTCTAACATATACGCATTGGCAGGAAGGTGGGACGATGTTTCAAGAGTAAGAAAGCTAATGAAAAGGAAGGGTCTAAAAAAGAATCCTGGTTATAGCTGGGTGGAAGGGAAGAACGGAGTAATCCATGAGTTTGTTGCTAATGATTTGACCCATTCAAAATCTAGTGAGATTAGGCCGGTGTTGGAGGACATTCTGGATAGATTGAAGGCTCGTGGGTACCAGCCGAATCTCAGTTGTGTGCCTCGCGATGTGAGTGATGAAGAGAAGGAACGTATCCTGATGACTCACAGCGAGAAGTTAGCTCTAGCATTTGCAATGCTTACTACAAGTGTTGGTTGCACCATAAGGATCATGAAAAACCTCAGAATATGTGAAGATTGTCACTTGTTCATGTGTGGTGCATCTCAAATTATCGAGAGGGAGATTGTTGTCAGAGATAACTTGAGATTCCACCATTTCCGGGATGGCAAATGTACCTGTGGTAATTTCTGGTGATTGAAGGTGGGGACTTGAATGCTGTTTCAGGTGCGATCTCAATTCTCAACCTCATTTGCATCCTTTATTAATGAAGAGAGCTGGTTATGATGTAGTTGTTGACGAACCAACAGTTTTGAAGTCTTGGTATTATGCAAGTGGGTGGGCATAAATAGTGGCAATATTTTTGAACTTGCAACAAAATCAACTGTTTTTTGTCAAGATGGCCTAAGGGTATGTTGGTTATTGAATGATTTAGTTGCTATTGCCTGCCTGAATTCTTTCCGGGTCGAAATATTTGATGGAAATAATAAGTTATAGTTGGCCACTTCTCAATAATACTTGAGATCCTATTGATGTCTCTCCCCGTAGAGGACACTTAGCTGCTATTCAACACTGACTTTTGTACTCAGGAGGTTGTAAATTCCAGAATAGAAAAATATCGAAATCCAACACTCAATTTTCATCTGGTAATGTATAGTTAAGTTGGGGCCATCGCCTTCAGAGGAATATTTTGTTGATCTAGTGAGCTTAACAAATGGACGTTAACGTATGTAGCTAGCCAAAGAGTTATATTATATACATTATGTATGTGTGAATTGTGACTTTGTGGCATTTTGCTTGTCTGAAAGAATGCATTTTGCTGGTCACATTCTGAGGGCTTTTCAGTTTTATCACATTTAGCCACTTTTTTAAAAAACATTGTATTTATAGCCAAAATCAGTCTTCAAAAACCACTTATTGCCAATACAGGTCTTAAAATGCCCCTAAACTGAGGCACAATCTATCACATTTCCACAAAAAAAAAAGAAAAAAGCATTCCATTACGTAACTCACATGCATATTCTGTGATCCATTCATACATTCTCATTCGTACACTCCATACATCTTACGTGATTAAAAAACACATTTGTGTTCTAATGAAATGCATTTTTGTATGATTATGTTTTTCTTGATCATGAACCGATCAAAAACGATCTTTTTTTAAATTACCGTCTATACCTAATTTTTGTAAATTATATTTAGTTAAAAATAGTCACCCCTAATTTATATCCATAAGAGATTCAAAGATAGCGGCAACTACATGAGACATGGACAGTCAACTTCCTCTTAATCGTCCGAGTTTATCTGTTTTGATGGAATCGGATAAACACATTGCACCCCTACCAGATTTAAATCTGCAACCATACATACCAGATGCCATCAATACTTCATCCAACCAACTGAAGATTTTTTCCAGATGGAGCCAACTTGCCAAAGCAACCACAATCCCATTCAAATATAGAAAGATATGGGTTCATTTCTCTAACAATCAAAATGGCAGAAACCGGCTGCTCCTTTTCCGCAACTTGACATTATAATCAGGACTCACTAAATATTTCTTCAAAACCAGTAAATAAATTATGCGAGTAGGAAACCGTGGGCCGTGCCTCTAGACTGAGTTCCTGTCCATTCCTGGAAATAGTAACCGGGATGGTGCTTAATTGAGACACCTATTCTCCACTTCTGCAAATATATTAGCTTCACAATAAACATGAATGAATGACACCCTAGACTTGCTACATTCTTCCAGCAACCCGGTTTCAATGCACAGCTAATAGCTCTGGATTCTTGATTGATTACAATGCAAGCCCAAAGGACTAGCACATTGGTGATTGTAGAACACAACGAAATGACAAATGGTCTCTAAAAGCCTGCCAGCTTTGTCTACTTTGAAGCATCATTAATGCATTTAAATTCTAGTATATACATATTAAGCATCTTTCCTTAACAAAAGGAAAAATAAACTAACAATTATAGTAATACTACCTAGGTCAAACAGGCCTGTGCAGATGCTTACATTGATTGAAAAACACTTGAAAAGCTATTTACTTGCCAGGAGAAGTCAGCTTATTTTCCTCTGAATCATGTTTTGATGAAGCATCCCCACCCATCAGTTCCTGGAAACCATCAACCTTCACCGGTGGAGCTCTAACAACACCCATAGGCCTGCATGCAAACAACTTCTTTCAGAATTTCCGCAGGTTATTCTTTTCTTGGTAATATAAGTAAAAATTCATTCCTTCTCTAAATTTTCCTTACGGTGTATGCATTTGAGGAATTTGGACAGACATTGACGACCTAAACTGATTGTTTGATTGCGCATGGAAAGTTGACACTGCATTGAGTTGTTGCTGCCGGAACTGCATTTGGGATGGTCTAGTATTGATAGCATTAACTGGATCCATCGGCAGTTCCGATCGATTTTCCATATTGACTTGTAGCATGGCTTGTTCCTTATCCATATCCATACCAGGGCGAAGGGTGGATGCTTGGCCCCTGTGCATCCTTTCTGACTGTTGCTGCTGCATCTGCTGGAAAGCCAACTGCTGATGCATTTGCCTTTGCATCTGCAGCTTCACCATAGATTGAAACAGAATCATGTGCAAATGTCAATATTAAAAACATTTGTGGTCTACAGCATAAGCTACACAAAGTCGGTAACTCTCCTCTAAGCTCACAATTTATTTATTTCTGTATTTAATTTTATTACCGATAAATCATTCAACTTTTCTTTATTAAATTCTACATAAAGACTAATGCTGAATCTTACAACCTTATTAGTCAGGACACTCATCCAAGCTGACACTTTAACCCCTAAGCCCTGCTGATGGCATGAGTCACAGTCTCAGGCACCATCTCTCAAGATTTGCAACAAATGAGCCATAAACTTCAACAATAAAAATCAATAACAAGCTGGAACTTTATAAAGTTCAGGATCTGCATCAAGAAAACCAGCTAACTGATAATAACCTAAACTTCGGTCTAAACGATTTTGCTCAGAAAGCACAAAAGGACCACACATGCATTAATTTTCACAATTTCTTTTCTTTTAAACACTGCCTAAGGGGGAATGACAGATTTTATTCTGATATTCTGTTGATGACCAGGGTATAGTTTGGTTGGAACTAAAACAGCTAGATATGATTCTGTTTGAAGAACAATCTTCCAAAATCCAACCAAATCCTATTTGTACAAGAAAACAAATTCAGATGCACGTACCTGCTGGGGTATTCGAATGGAGCTTTGTTGCTGCAACTGCATTCCGTGTACTTGTTCCTGAGTTGGTTGTCGAATGGAGCTTTGCTGCTGCAACTGCATTCCATGTACTTGTTCCTGAGCTGGTTGCACAGTGGTCCTAGTGCCATCTTTAACAAGCTCGGCTAAACTGCCAATATTACTATTAGAAAAAGAGAAATATGTTAGATAATTGACACAACAAAACACAAAGTGAGAGAGAGAATGCGGTGAAAAACACACACAAATGGACTGAAAGCCATGCTAATTAAAAGACAGTTCCCGTTCATTTGGAAAATAATCACAATTTACATTATCCTTGAAACAGAGAAATTATATGCTGTAAGAGAGAAATGGAGTCTCTTAATTTACTAAATTAGCACAAACATAACGTTTTTCGAGCTCACGTGCTTTATTTCGTCCCCCTTTGTATTACAAGACATATAAAAATGGTAAATAAGTGGACTGTTTTTATATTTGAAAACATAAGTATCATGAATCAGTCATATAATAATATTGTCAGAACCCCATGAAACAAATGTAAATAACATATAAAAACATGACTTTATACTGAAAATTAACATTTATAATGACATTTATTGGGTGGGGGAAATGAAGCAAAAGTTAACCGATGTAAAAATTAATATAAAAAGAACTCTCAAACTTACCTAATTTCAGCTGCTTGAAGAAACATTTTAATTATTTCAACGGCAGAACACTGATATCTGTAACTAGCAGCAAGAACATTCAATTTACTGCCTAATTTATAAATATTACTACTGAGCAATTGAGAAAACACTTCCAATGGGACCTCAGTGGCACCTTCAAACCCGACACCTGTTAGTATGTGGGCTGTCACCTTTTGAGTTATTTGTGATGCCTGTTCTTCACCAAGGCATTTCTTGTTCCTTTCGGACCCATTTTTCCCGTGATGTAAACTTCCTCCTTGTTCCATGCCAAGGCGGTCAGCCCTTATACCAAGTCTCTCTACCATAACTGGACTCTTGACCATAACTGGAGGCAAGGTATCAAGAACTCCGTTGAACTCCACTTTCTGGTTAATGTTCGCTCTAGTTATTAGTGGGTTTGCAGTATCAGGTACACAGTTCAATGTGAACATTGTTTCAGGGAAAAATATATCACCGTCAGCTGAGTTACTAAATTCTAAAACAGAATTTGGATGCACATTAGATGTATTCTCTAGGACAGAATTTCCAAAACCCATGTACTGATTCTCCTGAATTGCTACATGCCTTCTCTTATTTTTCTCACGAATTCTAAGGTAAGCAGACATATCCTCAGGGGTGCGTTTGTCTGATTCTCGGTCCCCGTATGACAATTTATAAGGTCTGCTAAGTTTATACTTCTCAATGAACTGATCATACCATGTTTCTGGCAATTCTTCATTCTTAAATCTCTGGGATAGATTATCAAAAAAATCAGATTCACCATATCTTGATCCAGCATAAGCTGATTTGGATTGACTCTGTGCATCCAATCAATATAGTTAAACAACCAGAAATAAACAGTTCAAAAACAAATGCCATCTGTTAGTTTGTGAAAAAAAATTATTATGTCACCAAGTAATCATACAATGAACTGGAACAGAATTGATATCTGTTATTCTGTTTATAATCAAATAACAGATAGTCATAATTTAAATGAATAGACAAAATGCAAACATAAAGTTGGTGCATAAGTACCGATAGAACAAAATATTAAACCACACAAGCCAACCAAAAGTAGTCACATAAATAGTTCATTAATTTCAAATTATATGAGAGAGTATGTTGGTATTCAAGGCTCACTTTTAGTCATTTGTAAGGTTTTGGACTCCTTCGAGAATTAAGCAACCTCAATGATTAAGAAAACACAACTTCTTCAAAGAAATGTATTATGAATCCTTTTGGGAATAGAAAATCCTGATATACACTATACATAGAGATTATGAACCTTCAAGGATCTTGTTGGGCATCTGGATACCAAAGGGAGCTATATCAGACACCATTGGGTATAGGGATATCAAGTAAACTGGTGAGGAGCTTTGAGACTTTATTAGGTATTTGGTTACCAGTTAGGAGTTTTGTTTGGATTTATTTCATGTTAAGTTTTTATAGGATATTCCATACTCTTGTAATTTTATAATAACCCATTAATGTATTCACTCTCATCCATAGATGTAGACATAATGGTTGAACCACATATTGTTGTGTTCCTTGCGTGATTGTTATTTGATCATTCTATATAGTGATTTTTACTTGGGCTTTCATGGTTTTGAGCATTAGATGCATCCTGCGTGGAATTCAAGCTTTGTTTTTCTGTGATGTATATAACAACATTACAATTCCATGTTCTTTCATCATGCTCTAGAGTATCTCTTCTACCAAACTCAATCAATGTTTTAAAAATCGAATTGAAGTGGTGCCTCAGCCCCGCCTCAAGGCCAAAAGCCCCTTGAATCGACCGCCGCTCCCTTTATCTTGCTCAGTTCCGCCTCAATGTGCTTTTGGCCTTGAGGCGGCTGCAGCTGTGCGAGGCACTTAGATGCCTTACCTAAGAAGTTTCCAAAAAAAAATTTAAAAAAAATCCCGATTATTTAAACCCAAAAACCTTAACTTCTTATTTAGAACAGAAAGTTGATAAATAGGAACCTCTACCGTCACCTATCCCCCTAACTTCCTATTTAGAACAGAAAGTCGATACTTTATCCAAATAGGAACTCTACTCTCACTTATCCCCCTAACTTCCTATTTAGAACAAAAAGTCGAAACTTTCTGTCCAAATTGGAACCTCTACTCTCACTTATCCCAAACAGAAAGTCGATACTTTAGGTCCAAATAGGAACATCTACTCTTACCTATCCCCCCTAACTTCCTATTTAGAACAGAGAGGTCGAAACTTTCTGTCCCAACAGAAACCTCTATGGACACCTATCGAAGACTCCAAGAACCAAGACTGTCATACCCTATGTTCTTCTCTAGTACCATAATTTTTTTTGGCAGGACTATTTATTAAATGTTATGGATGATTTTCTATTTTAGTAGTTTTTATTTTTGTTTTTTGCATTATTTGTCATTTTCGAATTGAGGGACACAAACAGCCTAGCGAGGATATAACAGCTTTGCACATTTTAAAACATTGAACTCAATTACCCTAAAAAGTGTTATCTATCCAAATTCACATATAAAAACCAAAAAGATATATATATATATATATATATATATATATATATATATATATAAAACAATTTTTCTTAAGAAAAACAAATATTTCCATAAAATATGTTAAATTTAAAATCACCAAATCCATTTGCCTGCAATTTGCATTCCAAGGATTGAATATGTTTGGATTGTTCTTTGTAGAGATAATAAACTAGATTAAATTGTTTCTTTTACCCAAATAGCTAGATAGAAATAGCATTTGCAATCCAATCCATTCAATAAAAAATAAAATAAAATAAAATAACAATGCAATTAAGAAACCAAACCTTGAACGAAGCCGGTTGAACTCCGTCTTGCGAACCATTTTCAAGAGTAAAGTACAAGTCACTGCCGTTCAACTTAAAATCTAAACCATAAAAAAAACAGATCAGTTAACAACAACAAAAAATTCAAAAATCAAAAGGACCTAAAAAATAAACAGAGAGACTCACAATCGGCATTGAGGTTGGAGACGGAAACGGTAGAGGAAGTTGGAGCAGACGGAAGGAAGAGAGAGATGGCGGCTTTGTCGTACAAGAGTGCGCGTGCGCGGAGCTGGAGGTGGATGTGAGACTTGGACTTGGAATCGTCGACTCGCATGAAGGAGTCCCAAGAGGAGAGCGAAGCGAGGGAGTGAATGAAAGTGGAGTAGTAGTTGTCGCCGAGCCAGGCGCGCCAGACGCCGGATTCCTCCAGCTTCCGGGCGAGCTCGTAACCGAGACCGTCGTCGCCGAGAAGTGACATGGAATTGGATCGGGTCTAGGGTGGGAATTGAAATGTTGAAAATGTTGATCATTAAAAGAGTGGCGCCATTACTATTTATTTATTTTTATTGTCATTTCATTAAGTCTGCTGCAGATTTGCAGTGCCCAGGCAGGCAGTCAGTCACATCGGCGTTAAAGATGGGCTTCGGACTTTAATGGGCCTGTTAATGGACTTATGGTTGGGCCTATTGGACCGGGTCTGTCTACTAAAAAGGTTTTAAAATTAGATGGAGCAAATCTTGAATGAGTTTTTATATATACAGTATATATACTTAGTTGTCAATAGATTAGGAAAAGTCTAAAAAACCAAATGTAAGGAAAGAATTCTCTTTCGGATGCTTGTTCCACTTGAAATGGATCGTTGTTTGAAGAATTAGTTGTAGTTAAATACACTTAACATAGAAACTTTTCGAGAGGCGGAGTATTATATATCTTCAACGTGAAACCGGATTATCATTGAAAACATTTGGGTCGCAATATTTAGGGTTAATCTTGATATTTTATAGATTGTATAAAGTAAATTCTTAAATTTCAAAAAAAAAAAATTATCGTATGGGTAGTAAATAAGTGTGCGGAGAACTATTTTAGGTAGCAATAAATTAACCTGACTAAATATAAATAAATAATAATATATATATATATATATATATATATATATATGGTTCTCTGGTAAGGATGTACTGAAATTATAAGTTAAAACATCTAACACAACCATACATTCATATTGGGTGTGTGTATTTATTAATGTGGGGCTGTAGACCCACTGTGAATCTGTAGCTGTGGTTAGACGTCCTGAAATTATAAAGTCATGATGGTCCTGATTGGAGAAGTATTCATCATATATATATATATATATATATATATATATAATCTTTCTACTGTCAGTTCGTTCTAATATAAAATATATTTATATCAGGACGAATAATGTGGACCAATGATTACGGAGAAGTTTTAACAAGTCCACACTTTGATTCAAAGTATGTAAATCTAATGGTCCACATTCTTCATCCTGATATATTTTATATCAGGACGAACTGACAATAGAAAAATTGTATATATATATATATTGATTATATTCACAACATGAATCCCGATTATCATCGAAAATGAAGCTCGAATTGCAGGTCGTTATTCTTAAAAGAAAATGAAACAAAAAGCGAAACTTAATCAAAAAAGTCAGTCAAATACAGAAAACACTTTCGTTAATTATCTAAAAATATTTCAATGAAGCAACATCTAATGGTGGCAATTTGGGCCGGGCCCAAACGGGCCGTCCGGCCCGGCCCGGCCAGCCAGCTCAACGGGCCAGGTCCAAGCCCGTTTAGCTGGCGGGGCAGGCCGGGCCTGCTTTGAAAAAAAACTGGGACAGGCCCGTTTGGGCCCGCAATTGGAAAAAAATTCTTGGCGGGCCTTAACGGGCCGCCAAGAAATTTTTTTTCAATTTTGGGCCCGGCCCATGGGCGGCCCCGTCAAGGCCTGTCAGAAAATTTTTTCCAATTTTTTTCAAATTTGAATTTTTTTTTAAAAAATTTGAATTGAAGGGTGGCTTTTATAATTAGCCAGGTGACCGTTAGGGGGGGAAAATATTCAAAACTTTTAAAAATTACATTTTTTTTAATTTTTTACAATTTTAAAAAAAAATTCGTAGCCCGACGGGTCGGCCCGGCCTGCCCCCACACGGGCCTTGGGCCCGGGCCGGCCTGACCCGACCCGTTTTCCATGTCGGGCCGGGCCTGTCCCGGCCAGTTTAGCATACGGGCCTAACGGGCCGGGACGGCCCGTTTTGCCACCACTAGCAACATCCATACCTTGCATTGTACTGTTTATGTTTGAAGTGCGAGATTTAAGTATTTCAATGCACTTTAAACTTGACTTGGAGAGTGACCTCAGAGTGAATTTTAGTTCAAAATTTAGAGATCTTTCCCAAAATTATGGATAGAATTCATGCATTAGAACTTGATAAAATCGATTTAAATCCAGTTATTTGAAAATGAGTTTGATATATCAGTTTGGTTGACTGAGTAAATTTATAGTGCACGTATAAATGCAGAAGCTAGGAAAAAAGTTGTAGAGAAATTTAGTACAGAAGCTCAAAAGTGTTGGGGATTTGAACCTATGATAGCGGAAACGATATGTCTAATATACGCCTATAACTCATATCAATTAATAACGTTAATAGCAGAAAAATAAGATAAGAGAAAATAAACCAATCACAAGATAAGATATACGTAGAAAACCCAAATCAGGGTAAAAAACCAGGGGTTGTCAGGACGACAGAGAAAGTTTTCACTATATGATAAATTGATACAACTATATACTTCAGGATTCTCTCTCACACTTCAACCCCAAACCACGTTCACAAGATCCTTACCAAGAAAACCCACCCCCCCACCCAATATCCCCTAGGTCTCCCCATAATATCACCCACGAATCTCTTACTTGATCCACTGATATTCCCTTGGATCCTTCCTCGGATATTCCCTTGGGTCTCTCACCCGGATCTCACCACTCTTTGATGTTACATGGTGTTCTTTTGACTCCACACAAAATAACCTAATTATAAGGTCTATTTATACTAGTTATAGGGAGTTTAAGATAAAAGGAAATCCTACTCCTAAACATACAAGAATTACTTGTTCCACATAAATACTATTTCTTATTTATGACAAGTCTTTTGTTAAGGAGACATCATTTTCCTTCAAGCACATAACTTTCCTATTCTTCATGAAGAAAAATTCTTTTTCCTTTTCAATAAGCACAAGAACTTCCAGAAGAATTACTTTTCTTTTCCGCTGAATATTTCCGTTTCACGCATGCTTATGATTGACTAGGGTTCCGGTTACTGTTGGCCACCCGCTCCCTACACCGTTACAAGTCACTTGGAATGCACCGCGTTTCCTTCTAGAATCCGATTTTTCAGTTCTTCTTTGGTTTTCAAATCTCCCTCAAACACTATTTCCAACTTCCAAACGTTATCCCATGTCTCAAGGAAATTTCACATCAGTTGAGTCTCGTTTAGTTAATATCGAGTTCACTTGAGACTACGAGTCAAAACCTAACAAAAAGTAACATCTTTGTTTGGAAAAATCGATTTTAACTTAATAAACCGTCATTTAATCCAAATGAAAACCATTTTCTTTGTAAATATTGATAATTTTCCCTACTATTTTCAAAATTTTACAAATATAAATCTATATAATATATAAAAGCCGACCCTCACAGTGCCATATGTCGCCGTGAGGAGCTTTGGATATAAATAATAACCAAAATATTCTACCAATATTAATAAAACCAAAATAATAGGTATATGGATTTAATATTATTCCCACCTCCCCCCTTTTTTCGTCACCCTCCCTTGCTCTACTCTTCTTTCCTTTTTTTTAGTGTTTTGTCATTAAATTCAATATATTTATTACTTAATTATAATAACTAATTGATATTTCTTCATTTTTCTCTATTTTATTTTATATAACTTTAGATTTAAATGCATTAATGTATTTATTTGGAAGCATTGGTTTTAAATTATATATAGTTTTTTTATATTCATTTTAATTCTCCATTAATTAAACAACCCTTCAATTTTTTTGAACTAAAAAAAAACCATTGGTTTTCAAGGTTCATCTCCATTGCATAATATGATTTGTCCTATTTAATATATATTGTTAATTAGTCATATACCAATATAAGGTAATATGAAGAGTTCTAAAAGAATTCATTACAATATTTGGCTCATTCTCTCTAACATTTCTCTATATATAGGCCACCACCCCATATATTTGCCTCGAACTTTTAAGGTCCCCATCTCTCTATTTAATCGATGTTTTTCTTATGTTTTCTTTTACTTTATCAGGTACCATTTTCTCTTTTTTTATATTTTTTCTTTACAAAATTTGCATTTCTAATTTTTCTATATTATGTTGTGCAAATTAACTTATGTCTTTTGTGGGTTGATTTGCAGATTATAGTTTTTACTAGGAGCTGGCTTTTTAGGGATTAATTATGGTTAAGTTGACACAACCAAACAAGGTTCTCAATCTCTGAACGTACTTAGGTTCACAAAAGCAAGAATTTACAACATTTACCAATTCTAGCATCCAGCTTATTGTAAATAAGGGTTTAGTTATGGGTGTTTTATTCAATGGAGTTTTCTATGAATTTAAAAGGATAAGGAGTCCATTTTATATCGAAAAAAAAATTTAGATCAATTTTTCTGTGTTTTTTTACTGCATTTTGATGCATCCTCCATCTTTTTTATTTTATTTTTTGTGTTGTCATTTAATATATATTTAATATAATGCAAGGATGTTTTGGACTTCTTATAATCCATACTTGGTAACTTGATAGATTCTTCCATGATGTATTAATTTCTTAGGGATATCTCTATAAAATACCATTTTAGCTCATTTTAATGCAATAATGTCGAAAGTCAACCACGAAATTCTATCAAATATTTGGTATATTTATTTTATTATTATATTCATCAAATCAAGAGGCAATCTCATATTTGTTGGGATAATGATTATATTCTCTTAACCAATCTCTATTCCACTGTTATCTTATTTTTTTTTATCTTCTTTTATATGTTTTTTTTAATACTTCATAGATTTGGTATTTATTTTATTATTATATTCATCAAATCAAGAGGCAATCCCATATTTGTTGGGATAATGATTAAATTCTCTTAACCAATCTCTATTCCACTATTATCTCATTTCTTTAAATTCTTTTATATGTTTTTTTTAATATTTCATAGATTTAGTAAGAATAAAAGACTGTCAGAATTTTTTTTTAAATAACAGATCAATAGGTAATTAAAAGGCAATCTCAATGAGATAGTGAATAATTTATTTTTTTAATTATTACATTATTTGGGAAGTTTAAAAACAAGTCATAAATTTTTATTTTTTTTGCCAAAGATATTAAGTAGTTATTAATTGTTATAATTTTTAATAATTTAATTTTTTTTTCCCAAATATAGATAATCGAGAGGCAATCACATAATTAATGTGATAATGAATAGATTATTTTAATCAATCTCATAATTGAATTTAAAATTTTAATTATTATTATTATTATTTTAAATATTACATTATTTGGTATATTTTAAAGACAAGCAATAATTCTTTTTACCAAATCTTTTTTTGTTTTTTGTTTTTGTAAATAACAGATCAATAGTTAATCAAAAGGCAATCCCATAATCAATGGGATAGTGAATAACTTTTTTTTTTTTGAAGTATTACATTATTTGAGAAGTTTAAAAGACAACCATAAATTCTTTTTTTGGTTATTAATTGTAAAATATAATTTAATTTTTTTCTAAATCAAAAGACTATAGATATTCCAAAGGCAATCACATCATTAATGGGATAGTTAATAAATTATTTTAACGAATCTCATAATTGATTTTTAATTTTTTTATTTTTTTAAAGAAGTATTACATTACTTGGTAAGTTTAAAATACAAACCATAATTTCTCTTAGAGCTGTCTCTATAAAACACCATTTTAGCTTATCTTGATACAGTAATGTAGTAATATCACTAATCGGAATAGGTTTCATCATTAATTGAAAATTTGTATTAGGTGGGAAAGATTTTTATCATAAATCACAAATCGAGAGGCAATCAAATATTTATTGGGATAATGATTTAATTCTCTTCACCAATTTCTATTCCATTGTCATATCATCTTATTTTCTTTTATATTGTTTTTGATTTGTTTGAAAAGGTTAAAAAAAAAAATCCGATCTCTCCCTTGCTCTATAATATTTTTATAATGGAGGCACAAATGTAAAATATCTTGGCCATTAATTATTTTAAAAAAAATTAAATTAAATTATATTGAACATTTCAAAATGAAAAACACACTCAATTAATAGTTAATAAAATACATTAATCTATATCTATAGGTAATCAATAGGCAATCCCGTAATTAATGGGATGGTGAATAAATTCTCTTAACCCCAAAATCATAATTGAGCATTAATTATTATTATTGTTTAAATATTACATTATTTGGTAGGATTAAAAGACAAGTCAATTTTTTTTTTGAAATAACTTATCAATAGGTAATCAAAAGGCAATCCAGTAATCAATGGGATAGTGAATAATTTGTTTTTTTTTTTGAAGTACTACATTATTTGGGAAGTTTAAAGGAAAATCCATAAATTCTTTTTTTATTTACCAAAACTATTAAGTAGTTATTAAGTGTAATAATTTTGAATAGTTTTAAATTGTTTTCCTAAATCAAAAATTTATAGATAATCTGTTGGCAATCACGTAATTAATATGATAGTGAATAAATTATTTTAATCAATCGCATAATTGATTTTTAATTTTTAATAATTATTTTTTTAAGTATTACATTATTTGGTAAGTTTAAAAGACATGCCATAATTTTTTTTGTCACATTTTTTTGGTAAATAACAGATCAATAGGTAATCGGCAATCCCATTATCAATGAGATATTGAATATTTATTTATTTTTAAGTATTACATTATTTGGGAAGTTTAAAAGACAAGACATAATTTTTTTTTTCCTGGCTACTAAGTAGTTATTAATTGTAATAATTTTTAATAATTTAAGTTTTTTGTAAATAAAAAATCTATAGATATTCAAGAAGCAATCACGTAATTAATGAGATAGTTAATAAATTATTTTAACCAATTTCATAATTGATTTTTAATTTTTTTTTTAAGTATTACATTATTGGTAATTTAAAAGATAAGTCATAATTGTTTTTGCCAATAAGCCATAAATTCTTATTAATTATTATTTTTAAGTATTGTTAATTAGTTGTAATATTTCAAAAAAAGTGTTGTTAATTATTTATCTATATAATATATATTATAATATTTGATGAGTTATTAATTGTAATAATTTTAATATTATAATTTTTTTCCTAAATCAAAAACTAATGGTAATCAAGAGTCAATCAAGTAATTAATCGAATAGTGAATCTTAACCAATCTCATAATTTATTTTTAATTATTAAGTTTTTTTTTTGAAGCATTACATTATTTGGTAAGTTTAAAAGACAACCCATAAATATTTTTTTGCCAACAAGTCATAAATTTTATATTATTTAGTTTTTTTTCTTAAGTATTGTTAATTAGTAGCAATATTTCAAAAAAAAAGTATCTTTAATTAGTTATCTGCATAATATATATTATAATATTTGGTAAGTTATTAATTATAATAATTTTTAATAATTTTTTTAATAAATCAAAAATTAAAAGGTAGTGAAAAGGCATTCACGTAATTAATAGAATAGATTCTCTTAACCAATCTTATAATTGATTTTAATTATTAAGTACTATTTTCTTTTTGAAGTAGTGTTAACATGTGCCATATTAAAAACACAAAAGTTTATCTTATGCATATTAACTTTTAAGCTTTTTTTTTTGCTTCCACCGTAACTGCATGAAACTGAAAAAAAAAACAAATATAACATAACTTCATATCTTAATTTTGTAAAAACAAATGTCCATTTTAAATCATATAAACTTTTCTCTTCATCATTTTTTTTAAGTTACAAAAATGTTTTTATTTTTTAAGAATGCTTTGCCTTTTAAGAAAATCTTTGTTGGATATTCTTATTAGATCAATCTTTAAAAAATGGCATAGTATTAAGATAGATAAATCTAGAGTATGAATATTGATAAAATAAAATATGTAGTTTCTCTACCCAACTCATGAAGAGAGGCTTGAATGAGTAGTAGAAGAGAGAAAATTTGTTGCTAGCACCATGTATCGGCATATTATTGCCCTAGAACTGGTAGGGAACAATAAAGAAGAAAAAAAAAACATAAAAATAATTGCTAAGAGAGACAAAATGGTTAAATTTAATGGAGGGAGAGGGGTTAAATTTAATTCAAGAATTAATTAGAGAGCGAGAGGAGAGTGAATAAATCATAAAATCTAAACCTTTCAATATTATTAGATCCTAAGACTATAAAAATATGTCAAAATTTGTGTAAAAAACTGGGGCCATGAATCCTGTCCCGCAATTTACATTATATTATTTGCTAAGTTATTAATTGTAATAATTTTTAATAATATTTTTTTTCTTGAATCAAGATATAATCATGTAATTAATGGGTTAGTGAGTAAATTCTCTTAACCAATCTCTAAATTGATTTTTAATTATTATTATTATTATTATTATTTTGAAGTACTACATTATTTGGTAAATTTAAAAGATAAGACATAATTTTTTTTTCCAACAAACCATAAATTATTAGTTTTTTTAAGTATTGTAAATTTATTGTAATATTTCAAAAAAATAATATTGTTAATTATTTACCTATATAATATTTGGTAAGTTATTTTATTTTAAGTTCATTAAGGTAATTTATTGATTATCTCATTTGTTTTGGAAATTTTTTTAAGGGACATTTATTACGGAATTGACTTTTTATTTTTATTTATTATCCTATTAATTAATTAAAAATAAAAAATCATAAGCTAACATTTCATATTCAATTTAGTAAAAATATAAACATTTCATATTCAAGTTATCTCATTTATGTAACCTTTTATATAACTTTTGTTGAGTTTGAACGGTCAACAACATTTCTTCTCTTTTGCTATGTATATTTCTTTGTTTGTTTATCTTTCAATCCAAATACTCTTAACACCGATGATTATATGTCATCTTAGGATTTCTCCTCTTTTGGTCACCATCAGTCCAAACTAACTCTAATATTACATACAAAAATAAAAATAGAAGAATATACATAAAAAATTTTAAAATATAAATTTGATAATGATTACATTATATTTTAACGTGCTCGCACATCGTATGGGCTGCATACTAGTATTATAATATTATTGAATATCCTTTGAGGACAGCCAATATATTAATTAATGTGCCAATATATTAATTAATGTGTTTATATGGGAAAGTGAATGGAGAAATCATCAAACTATCTTTTTTTTTTTTTTTAAATGGGCACATTGTGGATTAGGGTCGGAACCTAATTTTATTAGGCTTTACAAGCATCATTTAAAATACAACTCACACTCAAATGGGATGAATCTTCCCATAATTTATGTTTTATTATACAAATATGGGCATGTATTTACAAATGATACCAGATTTGAACCCTAGGTGGTAGAAGGTCATTTTGAAATCACCAACCACCTAGTCAATTTAAACTATAAAATCACAAAAATTACTCCATATGAACACAAGATATAATATATCAATATATATAGGTATTTATTAGTATTCAAATCGAGAACATAACACAAAATACAACAGAACAAACAAAACAGTCCACACGAAACAACTCCGCATCACTTATATTTTGTGATCTATCTATCTATCTATCTATATATAAAAGTACTACAAACACACACATATATATATATATTTATTTATTTATTACAATATAAAAGATTTTTTTTTATAACTCAGTGGCCATGTTGTCCAGGAAGCTTCTCTTTGATCTTCTCCGTCATCCCTTTCTTCTGGTGGCCGTGCTCCTGCTGGTACTGTCCCTCACCGGACATGCCGCCATAACCGCCAGGAGTGGTGGTTGCGCTCACATGTTGAGGCCTGTCATCTTTGTGTCCGACACCCGGTATTTTCTCCTTTATCTTCTCCTTCATTCCCTTCTTCTTCCTTATCCCAGTTCCCTCGTCCTCCGACTGCAAGTTATTTTTCACGAACACAAATAAATTAAAATTCAGAGAGTTTTAATTTATATATAACAATACATATATTTAATGGATAATTTGAACAATACTTATAATATAAATAATTTTACATATTTCAAAATCTCTTAAATTAAAATTTTGGATCCTTTTGAAAGCCTTATTCCATAGTAGATATTTTAAAAGTAGAACTGTCTATAGGGAAGACATTGGTGATTGGTCATTTGATTATCAATTAAAAATATTTTTTTATTATGATTAAAAAAATACTAAAAATTATTAGTAAAAAAAACAAAATGCAATAGAGAGTTATATAAGGCACTTTAGTGTAACTTCAAAATGATCTACTTGAAAATTTCCAAAATTTGAATGGTTATCAATTAAAAAAACTTTTTATTATTATTATTATGATTAATAAAATATTAAAATATATTAGTAAAACAAAAACAAAATACAATAGACAGAATTATATAAGACATTTTAGTGTTATATATTGAAAGAACTTAAAAATAATCTACTTGAATTGAGTTTCTCTCCCATAGAAGCAAAATTGTGTTTGATCATACAAAAGCTCACTACTAGTCTACTACTGAATGACAATAGAACAATAAAACGACAAAAGAAATTACAAAAAAAAATAGAAACAATTTGACAAGTAGATAAACTTTCTAAACATGCACTTCAAAAACTAACAGTTATAAATACATAGTAGCTAGCATAACCCTAATTAAACAAATTCATGAATGAAACAGGAAGTCGTAATCACTTACAGAGCTGCTTGACGATGAGCCATCGTCACGATGAAGCCCGTGAAGCCCTCGGTTACGGTGGCCAGTGGCCACACCGGTACCAGTGCCGGTACCGATCCCACTACCGAAGCCAGCCTCATCTGTTTGGCGAACCATATTGCCGTGCTCATCAAACTGTGGATTAGTTGCACCGGGTTGGTTCTGATAGTGTGCCATTTTCAAATCCGATTAACAACAACAGCAGCAATAACGATGACAAAATCTAATGATAAAACAATAAGCTCTATATGTAAATACTTAGAAGATGATCAGTTGCAGAGGTGATTTGTGTTTAACAGTGCAATGGTTGGTTAGGGTTTATATATGCAGATAGAGAGATGCATATGGCACCTGGTTTCACATGGAACACGTGCCACGCAACTATTGGACTAATTTCATGGTGCTGTCTACATGATCAACACGTGTCTTTTTTCTTTTTCTTTCTTAAATACGTGTCTTTCCTTTTTCGGTGTAAGATAAGATTGATTAACTTTATATATATATATATATATATATATATATATATACAATAATGCTATACTTCCCGTCTAGTATCCCACTTTTTCCATCCCATCACATATGTCATTTTATAAAAATTAAATATTTATTATGTGAATAAGAGTTGTCAGTTGACTAAATAATACCACCACATACGATGACATATATAATGGAAAGAAAAAAATGGGATACTTGATGAAAAGTATGGCATTATTATAATGGGATACATGATGAAAAATATAGCATTATATATATATATATATATATATATATATATATATATATATAACAGATTCACCGGCTCACATGGTTATTTCTAAATTGAGGATTTAGATACTCTAAATTGTTGCCACGTGTGGATTAAAATAAAGTATTATTTTTTTAATTTATGAATTTGTCTTTTATCATTACGTGTTTTCAGTTTTTGAGGTTATGTCACGTACTCACTTAAGGATGGGCGTGGGTCCGATTGGTGAGAGGGCCCCGATCTCGGCTCTGACCTCGATCCCGACCAAGTTCTTAAAACATCCCCCAGACCTCATTCCTAAACCCTATCTGGGGGAAGTGGGAATGGGATATTTGGGGGAGGTTTCCCTGCCCCATCATTGTCTCTCATTTTTTATTCTTAATTTTTTTTTTAATTTGAAATCTAAAATTTAGAATTTGGGATTTGAAATTCGATCATTCTAATCGTTCGATTCATCTTGTTTCGATATTCAATCCAATAAATAATCTAAAATATAATACAAATAACTATATCAATATAGTATTACACATAAATATATATGGGGAAATGAGTAGATAGTAAATGAGTAATAGAGTAAAATTTTTTTTTTTAAGAAAATAAAAGTAAAAATATATAAATATATATATATGGGGAAATAGAGGAAATTGGGCTCCACCCCCATTCCCATTTGGGAGCAAAATTTGCCCCCACCCCCACCCCCACACCCAAACCCCATTTGGAAGCAAAATTTGCTCTCAAATGGGGATGGCCCCCCCGGGGGAAATGCCCATCCCTAATCAGGGCTGGCCCATGGGGGCAGCAAACCCAGCATTTTGCTGGTGCCTCCAATGGTCCAATATAGTTCTTCTTCTTCTAGGGCCTCAAGTCCAATTTATCTTAATTTAAGAAGGGTACAATTTCAAGCATTTCTTTACTTTTTTAACAAGGCTCAATTATCTATATCTAATTCAATCTAATAGAAATAAACATCAAAGCCCGATTGAATTCTAACATATCAGACTTAGTTTTATATCCTTTCAGTCAAAATTGTCTGAGTCAATTGAATTCTTTTTTTTTTTGAAAGGGAGTCCAATTGAATTGCTAACATTTCTTTGCTAACATAGTTAAAAATTATTATCATCATTTTTATGTTAATAATAATAATTTTTATATAGGCCTCGGTTTTTATTAATATCATTAAATGGCTAGGGCCCCAAAATGTCTGAGACGGCCCTGTCCCTACTCATATTTGATTAGAAGATTGTGAAATTTAATTTTATTATAATTAAAAAAAAACCCTTATAGGTTCATGCCTCGATCCTCATGAGTCATTATTTGTATATAGGCGGTTGGTAATTTTATATCAAGAAATCTTGATTTATCATAAAAAAATCTAGATTCATATTCATCAAAATTAGCTAGAAAAATATTCAATTAAAAATCATAAAAGCTATTTCAAAAATCACTTAAACAAGTCTAAAAATAGAACCCAAATCATTCTCAACACATTTCACATTCAAATCAAGAGATTCAAAAAAAAAAATTAATCACAAGAAAAGTGTAGAGAATATGATTTATTTACAAAATGATAAACACTTGATTAGCAAACCAAAAACTCTAGACTCCTATTAGCTCTCTAAACACTTGGGACTTGTTCTTCTTTGAAAAACGAAGATTTTGCTTTTTGAATCACCAAAATCGAATCTAAAATGTGTGAGATATCACAAAAATAAAAATGGACAAGTTCATAGAAATTTTTGCACAACTTTAAATTTAATTGAGAGGGAAATGATGTGGTATGTGAGGGACTACGGGAGAGGGAGCAGCCCGTGAAGGCGCGTAGCCTCCACGGGGGAAGAGGAGTGCATTTCCCGTGGAGGCGAATGGCCTCCACCGGAGATGGAGTGTTCTGGCAATTCATCACCCCTATTCCCCTTTCTTCCTTTTGTGCTCCTCTCACGTTCTTTGGCTTCAGAACTAGGAATTCGAATATGTTTTTGGATTATGAACCCTGACTCACTCATGGACAGGGACGTCTACAACAATTTTTTCAAAAACTTAGAATTCGACTCGATACACAAGAACGAAAACCATGCACGATAAACACAAGGAAAGTTTCATAAAATCTAATTCGGAACTCGGAAACTTATGAATGAGTAACCGAAACGATCGAAACTCAATAAGGAACAATATAAGAACATATTCATGATCGATTGGGACTCAATATGGGAAGAGTCTTAATCGGTCTACTTTACCAGAATCTCAATATGATTCTAATTAATGAACACATTACTTGTACGACAATAATTAGGGCAACCCTAGGTCGAACAATATAAATGCAACCATGTATTCAATGTAACGACACGAGCAATTAACGCTTACATGAGAGATATAGAGCAGAGTGTGTAACCGATTCTTCTTAGTGGAATAATTTTCTTACCATCACTTGCAAACTGTGGATGTTTTTTCAAAACTGGGGTTTTACCACATAAAACCATTGTGTTGCCTCTTTTATATTTCGTTCTATTTCTATTCATAGATCACACACATCAGCTTGTTGACTGTTTGTCTTTTTATAACCCAAAAATCACTATCAACAAATATAAACCTATCTAATAAGGAAATTAGATTAGATTTAATAAATTAAAATCATAAAATAATTAACTACGTATCTAAAGTCTATATATACATATATCTATAAGAAATAGAAATATAATAATATGCATTAATTAAAAAATATTTTTAAAACACCATATCTTCAATAAGGTAAGGATAATGTCAATCTCAAGCAGATAGCAAACTAAGCTGCAATCAACATATTAGCACAAGTCTTTGGAGTTTGGATTATCTTCGCAATATTAAGAGGATTCTTAGATGTTTCGAGTTGGCCGCAGGATTGAAAATTAATTTTCACAAGTCTTGTGTTGTTAAGGTGGGAAAAAATGGCAATACAGAGGAAGAATGGGCTAGTGTGCTTAATTGCAAGAGAGCCAACTTGCCGATCACCTACCTCAGTTTACCTATTGGAGCTAGATCGAGTTCGAAGGCTTTTTGGATCCCTTTACTCAACCGTATTAAGAAAAGATTAGCGCCATGGAAAAGGAAATTCTTGAATAAGAGAGGAAGGCTTACTCTAATCAAAGCAGTTCTGGCAAGCATTCCCTCTTATTTCATAGTCCGTTTTGAAAGTTCCAATCGGGGTGGCTAATGATATTGAGAAACTTCAAAGACAATTTTTTTTGGGTGATGGCGTTGAGAAGAGAAGACTTCATGCTGTTGATTGGAATACTTTATGCCTAAGTAAGAAACAATGTGGCTTGGGTATTGGTAAAATGATGATTAACAACAAGAGTCTCCTTGCTAAATGGGTTTAGAGATATGGAACAGAAGACAAAGCCCTTTGGAGAAAAGTTATCAGTGCTAGATATGGAACACTTAGTACTGACTTAATATGGGATTGGAAGTGTAACAATCATGCTTCAACTTTTGTCAAGGCAATGTCGAGTCTTTTTGTCCAAGGTTCCACTTCTAATAGAGTCCTCAAGGGAGGTCTGAGTGTTGTTATTGGAAATGGCTGCAAAGCTAATTTTTGGGACACAAATGATGGGGACACGATCAAACTTAAGGATGCCTGTCCAAGAATCTACGCTTTGGCGGTGAAAAAGCAAGGTGTGGTTTGTGACTTTGGGAGCTGGCAGGACAATCAGTGGGTTTGGAAGGGGATCTGCGTCGTCCTTTTTTCTATTGGGAGAGGGCTCAATGGAGTGTTTTTCTGAATTTTCTTGAAACCATAACCATCTCGAGAACAATTCAAGATACTTTGGCCTGGTCTCATCGTCCTAATGGTAAGTTTTCTGTGGGATCGTTTCTTTATTGTATGGAAGACACTCGGACCGTCGGTGTGGTGGATCACAAATTTATTTAGCAAGGGTGTTGTCCACCAAAGGTTGAGATTTTTCTGTGGCAAGTCCTAAAAGGTCGAGTTATGGTTCGAAAGGTGCTGCAGAATTTTGGTGTTCTTCACGATCTCTCTCTGGTTTGTCTGTTATGCGACTCGGAGACGGAGACGGTTGATCATATTTTTATCCTTTGTCCATGGTCTTGGAAGCTTTGGACAGTTTGTATGGATTGGTGGGGGGTGTCTAGTTGTGCTAACAATACCATGAAAGCTTGGTTTCTTGGGTGGTCAGGTCTATGCTCTTCGATCAAGTTCAGATGTGGCTGGGATACTCTGTTTTTCGACATAATCTGGACCATATGAGAGGCTAGAAATCAGAAAATTTTCAAAGATGTTGCAACACCGGTTTTTCAAGCTGCTGATATAGTTAAATTTAAAGTTGCTTGGTGGTATAAATATCATGGTGTTGGTTCAAAGCTCGCGATCTCTACAATGCTCTTAAATATAAAAGATAGTTGTATTGATTCTAATTCAGCTAAGAATCGAAAAGAGGAAGTCTGGACCCCTTCTACTGGTTAGTTTAACGTTGACGGTTCGGCGAGAGGAAATCCAGGTAATGTGGGGATATGAGGTGTTCTCAGAGATAGTTCTGGTAAGGTCTTGGGGTTGTTTTCAGCTTATGTGGGGATCAAGGACTCTAACGCTGCAGAAATTTTAGCCATTCATAGGGCTGTTACTTTGTGTGCTGGAACGACAAGTTTAGTGGGGAGGGAGATTGATATAATTAGTGATTCCAAAGCTGCAGTAACGTGGGTTAATTCTGAAGGTCTGGGCAGTTTCAAGCATGTCAAAGTCATTTATGATATCCGTAATCTCATGTCTTTCCTTGGCAATACTCGGGTTTCTTTCATCTCAAGGGCTAGTAACACTTTTGCTGACAGCTTAGCTAAAAAAGGTTCTGCTATGGAAGGGGATTGTCAGATATGGGAGGTGTTTTGACACACTATATTTTTTTCCTCATGCTCTGTTTGTGCTTCCTGTTGGTTTTCTGCTTGTTTTTTTGACTTTCGTTGGGGAGCTGGTTATGTAGCCAGTTTGTTTTGTTTGAATCTTATTGTTCTTTTGCTGGATCTTCGAATGTCCGCAGTGTGTGTTGTTTGGTTTTCGTTTTTGTCGAGTTTTTTGGCTGTTCCAAAAAAAAAACATACTAGCACAAAATCTACTAGCACATGGTTTTGTCCTTTATCCGTGTAGTTTTGAGTTTGGCGGTGTTAGCTGCTCCATTTGTTTTGTTTGGTAATGAGTTAGGTCTTGCAATGACACTTGCTTTGGAGACTTGGAGTCTATGAATACTATTAATCGGCCAAACTGACCATTTTCTGTTGATTTACTTCAATTCAAATATTTAATGTACATGAATATATGGTATTTTTAATTGATTCTTCAAGCCTTCATGCAATTCCACAACAATCAATATTGGTATTTATGAGCTGCTTTAACGACATGAAAATATCTCAATTACCTTTTTTGTATCTCTGCTTGATTTTCTCCTTTACTTTTAACCGGAATTTATTTATTAATTTGTTCAATTGCAAGAAACATTTATTTATATTATCAATATCGAATACAATTATAAGAGCATTTTCAATATAAGAGTAATTTGTGGAAAAAAAAACCGCGTGGATTAAATAGACAATCGGTTAATAAATGTATATCTACTGTAGCTATGCACATTCAACCTCACGTTGATATGGTAAAAAAAATTAGAAATTATCAACATGACCGTAAATATTTTTCGGTTGACTCAGTAAGTATTTAAAATTTACATTAACTTTTCATCTTTTTTGTAAGGGAATAAAATAAAAAAAGAAATTTGGAAAAAAAAAGTACACATGTCATTAAAAAAATGTTTTAAATATAAGCATTAGATACCAAATTTTGAGTTAATTGTCTATCAAGTCTATCTTCGTGCCACATAGGAAGCAAGTCTCCTGACATTATTTTAGTGTCAACTATTATTAGTATGCAAACCACTTTTGCATTAGAATGGTTTGTGAAAAAAAAGATACCACGTATGATAAATAGACATTATGTAAATAAATAGTATCTTCAATGTAGTTGTTATATTCAATCTCAGGTTGATGTGGCAAAATAAATATTAGACGTTATCAACATTACTGTCTATTTTCAGATAGTCTGTTGTACATCTATTTTTTTGGTTGGCTCAACAATTATTTAAAATTGATATTAATTTTTTTATTTATTTTTGGTAAGGAAATAAAATAAAAAAGAAAATAAGAAAAAATTGGACACGTCACTAAAAATAAATGTGTTTTAAACAGACCAAACAGAAGCAAGTTTTTTGACATTATTGTCATGTCAATGGTTATTGGTATGCAAGTCACTTTTGTATTGAAGATGCTCTAAGAAATAAAATCATATGTTTTAAGCTTATCACATTAAATAATATTATCATATAGAGGTAAGTAATCAAAATGGTTGGATCTTGAGGGGATAGCAACTAGTTTATAATTTAATAATTTTTAACACCAAAGTATGTAATGGGATAAAAATACCATTGACTTTCACTTTTCTTTCTTCTTTCTCTCTCTCTCTCTCTCTCTCTCTAGAAAAACAATTTTTTACATCACTTTTTCTCAAGAAATAAGAAGAATCTCTTAAGAAAGTTGTTGAGGAATTATGATTTTATCTCTTTCGTAAATAGGGGCATACCCATGATTATTTTTCTAGGGTGAGCTAAAATAAAACTATATACATATATATATATATATATATATATATTATAGTAAGTGAACTTCGACGGTACTAGAAAATTTTATTAATCAGCAAACTTAAACCCGGTATGTAACATTACATGGAGAACTTGATCCATTTCCACCTGGTGATTGATTTTGTTTCTTCCAAAGTATGAAACCATAGTTTTTCTTGACTTTGATGTATGATTGTTTGACATTGGAACCTATAATTATCAAACAATTTAGTTAAAATGACTAATTTATAAATTATAATATAACAATAAAAATAAGAAATTGCAGTCAGAAAATAAATTCATAAAAAAAATAACAAAACACTAACTTAAAATTATAAATAACAAATTTAAAACACTAACTTAGAAAAATACCAGAATTGAATAAGATGAATATTTTTTTATATTAAATTGTATTTGAGAATTTTAAGGTGGGACGGATATAATTGTTAATTGGAAAAAGAGGGAATTGGGTATGTGAGAGAGAGAATTAGGAGTTGGGACTGGTGAGAGAGAGATTTAGAAATAGAATGAACATTGTTACGTTGATGTGACCGTGACATAGAAAGAAGTGAATCAATAGACTCCTACGTACGATCTAACTCTACTTGTGGATTAATTAAATTAATATTAAAATAATTTTAAATTTTGTTTGTTTGTAAAAAGCTGATCGGGCTCTAGCCCGGGTCAGTCCCCACAACTGTCCGTCCCTTTTTGTAAGTGTTTGAGACGAATGAGAGAAATTGAAGGGAATAGTGAACAAAAAAAAATTGCAATCACATGGAAAAAAAAAAACAAAGAAACGATTTTGAAAAAAAATTCTAGAAAATAAGTTTCGAATTCAGGAAAATAAGTCTCATAAACTTATGTTGGTCTTTCCGATACTTAGCTTACCGGTGATAATGTAAAAAAAATAAAAATTGGTTGAGCAATAAGTCTCGAGTGTCTAACCGAAACCTATTGCCTAAGGAAATAAGTCTCAGTTGGACACCTGAGACTTATTTCCAATCCCAATTGTTTTTTAATCTTTCTTCATCAGCCTCCATCGGAGGCCTTTTTGACTTTCGTAAAAGCTTGTTCAAACTCTATTGATGGAGGTTTTTGGAAAACAAAAATTCAAAGAAAAAAGGGATAGAAAAAAGTAATAAAAGTTAAAAATGGGGGCAATTTTGTCCGTCACAATATTTTGGTGCAATTTTAACTTAAATTATTAAGTTGGTGCTAGTCGCAAAAGTAGAGAAGCAAAGAGTGCTTTAAAGTTAAAGACCTCTATTTTATATATATATATATATATATATATATATAATGGTTGAATTTTTTTTCAAATTTTATATATAATTAAATTTCATTGAACTTATCATCAACGTAAAAAATCAAATCAAAATTCATTAAAATTGATGAATTTCAATACGATCCTTACTTTATATCAAAATGAGTTAAGAAATTAAGTGGTTAATTAAGTTGGTCAAATTGAAGTTATACATAAGTTGGTTCATAGTTAGTGAAATCTTATCGATTTTCTAACAATAAAAATGTAGATACGGTATGATATGTTCTTTTAACAAGGCTCGTTCATGGAACATTAGGATTGTCACTAAAAAAAAAAAAACCAATATTAAAATTTGTATTGATCAAGCAGCCAGTAAGAATTTAAACAATTTTTTTTTTTTTTTGCATGCAGTAGCTTTTGCTTGACGACTTAAAATAACACCATGTTTTATTATTTATTAATGGACTCAACGTTTAAAACAACATTTTAAAAACATGAATAAATGTAAAGGTAAATGGTCAGTTTGTTTTTTTGTCTGAAGACCTGAACAGTCCTGAATTTTTTCTGAAAACTGAACAGGGACTGAAATTTGAATCTGAATGACATGTTTGTTTGTTTTTTTCCTTACATCTGAATGTATTGTCAACACGTTTATTTTTAAAAAGTAAAACTGTCTAAAACTAAGTAATTTTATATTTATACCCATGCTAAACAATTATACATATAATATGGAATAAAAACAATCCAAAAATAATAATTATATATGAACACATGTTCATGATCTTTAATTACAAATAAACTTCAGTTTTACTAAGAAAAGAAAATGTTTTTTTTTTCAAAAAACAAAAAGAGCAGAAGGAAAACTCACACAAAACACTCTAAAAAATAAATATATAAATACATCACCCTAATATCATAATAAAATATTGATATTAAACACCAATATGAGAAGTGATTAGGGTTCTTTTTTATTTTTAAAGCTACTTAAAATAAGCAATATATTAAAATAAAGATTCATATACCATATATAATTATGATAAAATTAGAAATATGTTGTATATAAGGGATAGTATCAGAAAAAAAGATTTTAGATTACATTAAATGCAATTCAGTGATTTGTAATTAAGTGAAAAGTCAGAATTTTTTACTGTTTATTTTAAATTGTTTTTTAGTATATTTAAGTTGTTTGACCACTTAAAAAAACAAACGAAACAACTTAATAATTATGATTCAGACCCATTAAGTTTTAAACGGAAAAAACAAAAGACCCCTAACTCACATTACAAACCCAATAATAACCTAACCCATGGGTCAAATGGGTGATAACAAAACGTTAAAGTTATTATTATAATTTGAAATAAAGCAAAGGACGATGAGTTGACTCAGCTACAGTCGACTGGGTGTTGAGGACTTGCCCATGGAATTTGCAATCTGTCTCAACACAAACTTCTGGATTTTTCCGGTTGAAGTCTTGGGCAGTTCATCCAGAAACACCACCGTTTTGGGGACCATGAAGTGCGGCAACTTGGCTCTGCAATACTCTATGATCTCCTTCTCGCTAGGTTTGGTGGTCAACCAAGTCTTGAAGCAAACAAAGGCACAAGGTGTCTCACCCCAATACTCATCCGGACGAGCCACCACAGCTGCCTCGTTAATGGCTGGATACGTATACAGCACAGACTCAACCTCCACGCTGCTCAAGTTCTCCCCACCGCTGATAATAACATCCTTGGATCGATCTTTGATCTCTAAATAACCATCGGGATGCATAACACCAACGTCTCCTGTGTAGAACCAACCCTCCTCACTCAAGCATTTGCGAGTACCAAGTGGGTCTTTGAGATAACCGAGCATTATGGACCCTCCTCTCGACACAATTTCACCCATTGATGACCCGTCACGTTTCACACTCACTCCACTCACGGGATCCACCACGTCCACTTCAATTGACGCACCAACCTTCACTCCTTGTCTCGCTTTCAGCCTAGCTCTTTCCGCTGCTGGCAACAAATTCCAATGCGGTTTCCAAGCGCATGACACCAATATTCCTGCAGTTTCCGTCAAGCCATACCCGTGACTGACAATAAAACCCATTGACTCCGCCCTAAGGAGTACGGGTGCCGGTGGTGGAGCTCCGCCAGTCAAAATATGAACCGGGTTTTGGAGGGGTTTGTTGTCAGGAGAGTTTGAAAGCATGTTGAGTATGACGGGAGCACCACACATGTGAGTGACACCGTGTTTTCTAATCAAAGCGTATATAGTAGAAGCATCGAGCTTACGGAGACAGATATTGGTGCCGCCGCCGGCAGCTATGCCCCACGGCAGACACCATCCGTTGGCGTGAAACATGGGCAAGGTCCATAAGTAGACAGGCTGTTTGGGTACCGACCAATCAATCAAAGTATCAACCACGATGCTGTAGATCCCACGGTGGCAGTGAACCACGCCTTTCGGAGCCGATGTGGTACCTAAATCATGAATCAGAGAAATTATTGGTAAAATTAGTATCATACTATTAAAAAAATTAAGATTGAAATTTACTTTTTAAAAATGGTGTTTAAATTTATATTTGACCAACCAAATTGTAATATATATTATAAAAAAAAATGAATTAAAAATAAAAATAAATATAATCATGTATTCTAAGTTCTAACTATTTTTGACAGCCAATCAGAGTATAAAAAATTGTTATAGTTTACCTGAGGTGTAGTTTAATACAATTGGGTCCCACTCGCTTTTAGGCCTGACCCAATTGAACCCTGGATCGCCGTTTTTCACGAGACTCTCATATGTGCAACAGAAATCAGAATCAACATCAACAGCACCCTTATCCTGATCATCAGAATCAGTAATAAGGACGAGAATAGGGCGTTTGGCGTCGGGTGGGAAGAGGGAGATGGCTTCGAGGACGAGGGAACGTGAGAGATAGTCAACAAAAACTAGTTTGGATTGGCAGTGTTGAAGGAGGACAGAGACAGTGCGGGCGTCGAGTCGAGTGTTGATGGTGTTGAGGATGGCAGCCGTGAAGGGTACAGCAAAATGAACCTCGTACATGGCGGGGATGTTGGGAGCGATGATTGAGACGACGTCGCCTCTGCTGATGCCAAGAGATGAAAGGGAAGAAGCTAATTTCAGGCATCGGCGGTGGCTTTGGGACCAAGTATATGTGGTGTCCTTGTAGATGATACTAGGACAATCGCCGAACACGGTTGCTGCTTCCTCTAACAAAGTAAGTGGGGTTTGGGGTGTTGAATTTGCAGGGTTTGATTTTACTTGTTCCATTTTGTTCATTGTCTGAGACTGAGGTTGCGTTTGTTTGTTATTATAATTATGGCGGATGAGGTTGGGTACCATACAATGAGCATGAGGTCCATAATCATCCCATGTTTTAGTTATTTGTTATACTTCTACAGTTCTACCTAACAATTTTTTTTTTTTAAGAGTATTATCAATTTAGTCTCTAAGTTTTGGTAAAAGATCAATTTTTAAACGAGTTTATTTTTTTAAAACACTAGATCCTTACTTTTCAAAAATACATCAAATCAATCCATCTGTTAGTCAACCGCTAGTCTAACTTAACAGTTTCAGGGGTATTTTTATCTTTAAACATAAAAATACCATGATTTTGATTTTTAATTTTTTAAATATATATATATATATATATATATATTAACGGATTAATAAATAAAATATTAAAAAATATTAAAAAATCATTTTGTTTTTCTTCATCTTCTTCACAGTTCATCCCTCATCTTCATCCTCTTCACAGTTCATCCCTCATCTTCATCCATATCCAAATCCAACTTCTCACCTAACAAATTCCATCAACAACAACACAACAAAATTTCATCCAACACAACTCAAGTTGTTCTTGGATTTCATCCACTCTTTAATAAAATGATTTTTTTCAAAAGGAAAATAAGAAAATTGCAAAAACTTTAAAAAATAAAATTGAAAATGGAAAATTTTCTAGATTTGAAGATATTTGAAATTTTTACCAGATTTCTTCAAACAATATAAACACCATAACCATCAGATTCAATTCAAGCCAACCCCAAATCAATAATTGAAAACACAAAAACACAATCAAATTCAATTCAAGCCAATCCCAAATTCAAATTAATCACTATCCATCATCAATCTCTTATATAAAAAAATTTAAACAAAATCGTGGATCTGGATCTCTCTCTGTCTTCTATTCTATAACCCCCACCACCACCTATCCCCGTCGATCTCTCTCTCTCTCTCTCTCTCTCTCTCTCTCTCTCTCTCTCTCTCTTCTGCTCCAACAGACGGTGGAGAGCGCGTGGAGGAGTGATCTGCTCTGTTTGGGCGATCTGCACCGTCGCACGGAGGAGCAATCTGCTCTGTCTCTCGATCGCGTGGAGGAGCTACGCCGTGCTCCGGAGCTCGCCCGCGAGCTTCATCTCACCGGAGATGGAGCAGACAACTCATGCTCCATCTGATATTGTTCATGGTTGAGGACGACTAGTTTTTGTTTATTGAAGATTGATTAGAGAGAGACTGGATAGAGATGACAATGGTGTGTGGGTGTGGGTATTAGCAAATTGTGGTGTGTGGATGTGGGTGTTAGCAGATCGTTTGTTTTTAAATCAATTTTGTTTTTAATTTATTTGTTAAAAATAAAAAATAAAAAATAAATAAATAAGTCACCAAAGATTCAAAGAATGAAGGTTCCCAAATCAATCTGGTTTTTTCCATATCTGATCCCAGATCGTAATCTGGGTTTTCCAGATCTTCATTATCATTGTCTTTTTGTTAAGGGTGGAATTGTTTTTGTTTTTTTTTTTATTTTCTTTATTTGGTTTTTCTTTTTTTCTTTTTTTTTCCTTTTATTTAAAAATTTTGTTATCTATTTTGTAGTGTTGACACATGGAGTTTTTTTTTTCATTTTCCTTTAATTTTTTATGATACATTTTAATTTTTAACTAAATTTTCTTCTTTTTTTCCCAAAAGGAAAACTTAAATGTTTTATTTTATTTTATTTTTTAGAAGGAAGTAAATGTCCAGGGGTAAAGACGTCATTTTACCTATTATGTAACCTTTGACCGTTAAAAGTTTAGTCAAATGGATCAATTTGATGCATTTTTGAAAAGTAAAGGACCACGGGCTATAAAAAAACAAACACGTTTAAAAAATTGATGTTTCCCCAAAACTTAGGACGAAATTGATAATACCGCTTTTTTTTTCATGTTACATTGGAATAGCGTAAATATAATTAAAGCTACTTTTAATAGTACGGATATGCACTTCACTATATAGATGGGTGAGGACGGAGGATGATGGACAAGGATCCTCTACTGAACTCTTTTGTGGGAGCTTTATGACATCCGGTGACACTTGGTTTTAATAAAAATGAATGGTCCAGCTTTTGCTTCTCTCTTTTAATTCCCAAACAAATTTAAACGATGTAGTTTTGCTCCAATACACTGATTCTCTCTCTCTCCAAAATGTAAGGGGTCGTTTGTTTTTTTGTCTGAAGACTGAACAGTCCTGAATTTTTCTGAAGACTGAATAGGGACTGAAATCTGAACCTGAATGACATGTTTGTTTTTTTCTTTATCACATCTGAATATACCGTCAACATGTTTGTTTTTTAAAAATAAAATTGTCTGAAAATACGTAATTTTACATTTATACCTATACTAATTAAAAGAAGTAATTTAACATGCACCATTTTTTATAACATTTTGTATGTTTTTTTTTTTTTTGCAAACAAAGTTCAATTTAACAAAATAAAAAAATTAATCAGAGAACATAATTTTACATGTTCTGCAAACAAAGTTTAAGTTAAATTTATTGTCAAAAAAAAGTTCAAGTTCAAGTTCAATTTTTATGTTGTCCACGTTTCCGGTGAATATAATTCATGAAACCATTTTTGTTTTTTTTTTTGTTTCCTGGATCATATGCACCAGAAACCAAATAAAAAAAAAGGTTCTTGAATTTTTCATATACAATAATTCTATAACATCTTTAAGTCAAGAAATCTACTCAATATGATAGACAAATTTATTGAGCACTATACGAATAGTTAGATAAAAATAAATAAATAAAGTGTTCTTACCGGGATTTGTCATGAGAGAAATTTAATTGTTCAATCTTTGAAAAATTTCATTATGAGAAGTAATTAGGGTTTTTTTATTTTCTTTTCTAAAACCTGTTTAAATAAGAAATATATTAAAAGAAAATTGTTTATACCATATCAAATTAAGATAAATTTGGAAATATATATTTTTTTAGAGGATAGATTTGGAAGAGAATATTTTAATTGTATCCAGTGATTTGGAATTAAGTTAAAAGTCAGGATTTCTTACTTTTTATTTTAAGTTGTTTTTTGATATTTTTAAGTTGTTTGACCACTCAAAAAAACAAACAAAACAACTTAATGAGTTCAATTCAGACCCATTAAGTTTTAAGTGAAAAAAACAAACGACCCCTAGGTCTAAACTCACACCTCTTCCTTTTCTTTCCTATTGCAAACTTCATTCATTTTCAGAAAATCTCAAACTCAAACTCTTTTAATTCCAAGACACAATTTTTGAGTTTTTTATATTCTAGACTTTTTTTTTCTCGAAGTTTACTAATTAAAAAAAAAATCACTTGAATACAGCTTGTTGAACCCACCTTTGCCTTTTGACTGGTAAGGGACTTTGAACTGACGACAAAGGAGAGGATGCTTAAAAATGTTTTTTTTTAATTAGGTATTATCTTGGTATTACCTCACAGAAGGTTTATGGAAATGTCCCAAAAAAAATATTATTAATTGTTTTAATATTACAGATTATGGAGGAGGAGAAATTTGTATAGAATTCGAAGTTAGAGATCAAACTTTGGGTGTTGTTCAAGAAAACCCAAAATCTCTCAAATCAATTAAAAAAATTAAAATAAAAAAATCTCTCAAGTCCAGAAAACCCAGAAACCAGATTTTTAGGTGTTGTTCAAACCCAGCTTCATTGAATTCTGGGTGTTGTTGGCAAATAATCAAACATAAGCCAATAGCCTCCCACGCAGCCCATTTCTCTTGAGAGTTGAGAGAGATCTTGGGGTGATACAGGGAAGAAAGAAAAAGGTTCTATGATTGGGGAAAGGAAACACTGTCGTTTTGAGTGTGGAAAGGAAAAAATAAAATAAAAGTTTAATCTGTGCCACTCATTTTTGTTAAAGCCAGATGTCATCAGATATTTGAGCTCGGCAGAAGCTCAACATAGAAAGGTTCAGCAGAGGATCCTTGTCCAAGGATAACATGCTATGGTTACATCACATATAAGCGAAAAAAAATTTATATGGGACGGTCTCATTATCACGTGGCGAGACTGATACAATAAAATTAAACCACATATAAAAATGTTTATATTTCCAATACAGAATACATTAATGTGGCTCAATTCTATTGGACGATCTCACCAGAGACGATACTAGTCCCACACAAATTTTTCACCAAATATAACATATTTAAAATGATCTGCATTCCACTACGAAAATAAGCCTTCATTCCACTACGAAAATAAGCCATGTGAGGTTGCTTCAGCCTCCACACCAATCCCTCTCGACAACACCACACCCCCTATAGACATGAACATTCTACTATCAAAACTAGCAATCTTAGCTTCTTGTAAGGATAAAAACATAGGCTTGAATTTTGAGACTAAGCCTCTAACCTCTAACCTGACAGCCTGACTCTCTCTCTCTCTCTCTCTCTCTCTCTCTCTCTCTCTCTCTCTCTCTCTCTATATATATATATTATATTCACAACATGAATCCTTATTATCATATCGAAAATGAAGCTCGAACTGCAGGTCATATTCTTAAACGAAAATGAAACAAACACTACAAAAAATGGCTATTGGGACGAAAAAAAAGGCTATTGGGACGAATTTTTTTGTCCTAATACCCAAATAATCGTCCATATAGATCTATTGGGACGAAAAATATTTGTTCCGAATTACGTCGCCTCATGTGGGTCGCAATAACTTCTTTAGGACGAAAATTGAAATTCGTCCCTAAAGACTACCTATAGTGACAAAATAATATAGAGACAATTTTTGATTCATCCATTTTGATAATATATAGGGACGAAATTTTTCATCCTTTTTATAACCTGTAAGGACGAAATTTGTATTTTCGTCCCCTTTGACTACATGTAGGGATGAAATATTTCGTCCTAACAAAATATGTACAGGGACGAAATTTGAAAAAAAATAATAACAAAAAATAAAAATAAAAAACCAAATTTGTTTAGAACCCACTACCCACCCACCCGCCTGCCAGCCACACCCACAACCAGCTTCTCATTTAATGGTTGGTTCTCGACCAGCGTTGAACGTGTGACCAACAATTGAAGCAAAGAGGCTAATGGTTCAAACTTGTCAATTAAAGCATACTATATATATATATATAACCTCTAAATGTTATTAAATTTTTATTGTAAATTAATTCCAATAATTTAAATTTTATTTTTATATAATAAACAAATTGATATTAAAAAACGTTTATTGTAGCATTTAATAAAAATAATTTTTTTTTGAAATGTTATAAGAACTATTGACCTACCGAGATCAAACAATATATGTGCAGCCCATATATCTACTTCTATAATGGGAGATAACTACTTCCCACAATCCGGGAAGAAAACTACTCACACATGCTTGTAAAATGTGCATGATGGGATTTGAACCCCTCACCATTTACATGGATGGGAGGCGCACTGCCAGCTCTACTAAGAAGTGATGTGCAATTAAACTATTTTTTAAAAACATATATTATCAGATCAAAAGGTCTTTCGTTAATTGTACATGGAAATAATATATATATATATATATATATGTATATAATTTTTCGTAATTTGTTGAATTAATCTATAGTAATTAATCTAAAAAGTGAAGTAAATTAAATTATTAATATGTCTCTTAGGAAAAACTTAAAAAAAAACTAATTATAAAAAAAAGAAAAATATTATCCCGATAAATTATTATCAGAAACAAATATTATGTTTGTGTTAATAAGTCCCCAAGTCTATAATTTTTTTTTTTCAAATAAAAATGTCAAAATTTTAGGGACGAATAATTTTCGTCCCAATAGACGGCGAATAATTTATTTCGTCCCGATACACATTATATTGGGACAAATTGTTTTTGATCGTACCGATTTATATACCTATTTGAGGTCCCCATTTCCTAGCTTTTGTTCTCGTTTTCGAGCATATTTTGGTTTATAATGTGTTTGTGAGCCTTGTGTAGGTACATGTTTCCTACAGAAGGTATTTGAGCTTAATTGAAGTGTTTGGAGGTTATTTGGGCTGAAATGGAAAGTGCAATGCAGAACACTCAACTTTAAGGGGTCATATCTCCCTTCTCAGAATGAGCTATATTAGCTACTACCTATTTTCGGAAAGCCCCGGATGTCTACTGTTCAATACTTTTTACAGATTGCAATTCCGAGTTTTCTAGAGGAAGTTATGGTCGTTTTCATAACGGTGTGCGAAGCTGGAAAATCTCTACCCGAGGGAATAGCAACCTGGATAACGACTTGAGCACCAGGTCATCTCCAGGTCGCCTTTTTGCGCAGAACAACCATTTTCAGCCCGTTTTTTAGGGGCAATCTTATCTTTTCACATCCAATTCTTGCCCTAACCTCCCAACTCTATAAATACCCCATTTTCTCTCATTTTTTCAGATATCTCTTCTCTCCCTCTCACACCCAAAACACATTTATTCCATTTTCTCATCTCTTTCACCTTTTCCACCAATTAAGGAGTGATTCAAGCTCCCATGGAGGTTTTTCCTCCATGGGAGCTCACCATACACTTCCACCACCACTTTATACACTTCATCCACCCAATTGAGAGTAGATAGCAAGGAGATGAGAGGAGTCTTTGACCAAAAACGAGCCAAGAATGGAAAAAAGTTCTTGGATGAGTTTTCTTTAAGGGTTGTATTTCATTTACTCATTCTCTTTATATTTCTTGTTTTCTTAATTGTGTATCACGAATTTGGGATATTGTAAACCTACACTTGTGTAATAAATATATTGATTGTTCTTAAATTCTTTGGGTTTTGTTCTATTCTTTGATTTAAGCATAATTTCTCTCTTATTATGATATGAATGTGTGTGGATGGTCAAAAATCAATATGTGTCCATGAATGAGTTTAGGAGTAGAGTAATTTAGACTAGAAATTTAGTTGCTAATGATTGTGGATTGATTGGTGGATGACTAGAAATGCCATGAGTAGAATGATGTGAGCGTTTGAGTTTTAGCTCCAAGGAATGGGTGAAGCTTGGTTGATTATGCATGCAAATGCTAGATTAGGCTTTGGTTCTTTATTCTTGTGCTTAATAGGCCTTGTTTCAAGGCACAATTTCTCATCCCATGGCTTGGGTTTGGGTGATGAATTGATTTTGATGAATGCTCTAATCAAGAGAATGAACCCTTAATTCAATTGAATGTTCTTTGTGTTTAACAATCAACTTTAGTGCATATAGTTGTTGGTAAGCTTATTTCCATTTTAAGTCATCCATCTTAGGGAATTTAAAGAGATAAAGAGAGAGCTTTCTCTTTTGTTGAGAGGGTTGTGCATTCATGAGAGAGAAGAACGCCATAGTCGTCCAGTGGTCAGGACATCTCAGATTGACACCTGAAAAGACCCGGTGTTCTATTCCCAGTTATGGATGAGGGGTTTCCTTTCTATCCATTTTGTATTTCTTTCTTTGTATCTTTGTCTCTTCTTCGATGTGTACTTTCATTCATTAGGGAATTGATATAAACCTAGCATTTTTGCCCCTTTTGTTGCATATGCTTGTTAATGGTTGAGTGACCCTTAGAAGTGCTTAAAGCTTTTGAGTGGCTAGCCACCACTTGAATGAACTTAGGTTGTTGTGTGAAGGACCGAGATGTGAAGCACTCAACGTGCACTAGTAGGTTGGCCACTACATGTAGAGCCTGCACGCGGTTTTGCATGTATTGTCGCTATATGTGTCTCATTGTTCTTAATGAACTCGAGTGCAATTCGAGCAACCGTCGAGAGATAGGTTGCTGGTGCATATCGATATAGTCGATTATTATTGAAGTGAGGACAATTGACGAGGATTAAGTGAGCACGACATTCAACATTGACTATGCATGTTGTATGAAATTGTGTGATTGCTATAGTGGAGTCATTTACTTAGTGTAACCATATACATTCCATATCGCTCCATTCTATCTTATCCTTGTACATGTTTGTTTATGTAGTTTGTTAGGTTAGTTTAGCATTTACTTTTCCACATTCTTTTACATGCGCAACACATGAGTCCGCTCGGTGTGTCGTAAAAATAGCTAGAACTAGAGACGGTCGATGAATCCCACCCTGCAAAACGGTCATTGCTTGCTGATGTGCCAGTCTCTCTGACTCGCATGCTTGCGAGGCCGACCTTAAATGTTCATATTTTGATCGACACTGCAACGACGTGTCATCAGTTTTCGCCCTTAAAAGTCTCGTTATTGTTGAATTTTTTAGGGACGAATAATTTTTTTCGTCCCAATTGAATGCTAAAAGTCTCGTCGGGTTTGTCCTTTTTAGAGACGGATAGTTTGTTTCGTCCCAATAGATGTTCTATTGGGATGAATTGTTTCGTCCCTAAATATTTCTTCCCTAAATATTTCTTTGGGTTTGAAATTTTTAGAGACGAATATGTTATTACGTCCCAATAGACGTTCTATTAGGAAGAATAAAATTCGTCACAATAAATTTCGTTCCTATAGCCCAATTTTCTTGTAGTGAAAAAGCGAAATTTAATCAAAAAGTCAGTCGAATACAGAAAATACTTTCGTTAATTATCAAAAATATTTCCAGGAAGCAACATTCATACCTTGCATTGTATTGTTTATGGTGGAAATACGGGGTTTTAATACTTTTTTGAATTGATATTGCACGAGAAGTACCACTTTAATAACGTAAGTTTAAAAGACACCGAAGTAAGTGACTTCCAAAAATTGTCTGAATGTACACATTTTTTTAATTATTTGTTTGATTTTAACTTTTGGAAAACACTTTGAAGTTGTCTGAGATCTACCTCTCTTTCTAACTATCTTAAAGTGAAAATCTCTGTAAACTGAAATCCAAATTCATCTTCTTCTCCAACGAGTTCGACGTTCATATAGTTACATAAGATCACTCATCTTATCAGTTTCCTATCTCTGTTTTTTAAGACTGTCCAAGCCTTTTAAATTGTTGTCCGAGCTTTTTTGGTTAGAGTTTTAATTTATGAAAAATTTGTGTATAAGACGATGAAGATCTGAGTTTTCGAGACTTTTAACATCGTGTCTGAGCCTTTTAAATTGTTGTCAGAGCTTTTTTCAAGAATATTAGTTTTGTCAATTTTGAATCTCCGAGCCTTTTTAATAAGTCTCCAAGCTTTTTCATGAACTGCCCGAGCCTTTTGTATGAACTTTAACCTTTAAACTTTAACCTTTTTTATGTCCGAACCTTTGTTAGTCGCATCCGAGCCTTTTGAGTAAATGTCTGATACTTTGTATAAAGTGTCCAAGCCTTTTGAGTAAATGTCTGAGACTTTGTATAAATTGTCCGAGCCTTTGCGAGTTATTTCCAAACCTTTTGAACAATCATTTTTTGTTGTTGTTAATTTTGTATCTCTGAGACTTTCTATAAAGTGTCTGAGCCTTTTAAAGAAGTGTCCGAGCCTTTAGAAAACTGGTCGAGCCTTTTAAATAACTGTCTGAGTTTTTTAGATAACTCCTCGAACTTTTTAGATAACTGTCCGAGCCTTTTAAATAAGTGTCCAAGACTTTTAGATAATGCCCGAGCTTTTTAGATAACTGCTCGAGCCTATTAAATAAGTGTCCGAGACTTTTAAATAAGTATCCGAGCCTTCTGTATTTGGGTTTTAAATTGAAAAAAAAGCTCTAAGATATGGTCGGAACCTAAAAAAATTAGGCTTTACAAACATGATTTGAAATACAACTCACACTCAAATGGGATGAATCTTTCCACAATTTCCGTTTTATTAGACAAATATCGGTATGTGTATATATTTACAAATTATACCAAGTTTGAACCCTAGATGGTAGTAGGTCATTTTGAAATCACCAACCATCTCGTCTTGCTGATCTGATCTTTTTCCTCTCCTTTTTAAAACATATAATTGATTATTGATAAAGAGATTGTGAAAATCAATCACATTTTAACAACTCATTCATTACAATGGGTATGGTTCATGAGATTATGTAAGATCAAGAAAAAGATCAGATCAGATGATCCAAATTCCACCTGTTAAACTATAAAATCACAACAATTACTCCTTAAGAGCACAATATATATTATGTCAATATATATAGGTATTTATTAGTATTCAAATCGAGAACATAATACAAAACACAACAGAACGAACAAAACAGTCCACACGAAACAACTCCGCATCACTTATATACTGTGCACTATATATAAGTACTACAAAACACACACACACACATATATATATATATATATATATATAAAAAAAACAATATAAAAAATCTTTTTTTTAATAACTCAGTGGCCATGTTGTCCAGGAAGCTTCTCTTTGATCTTCTCCATCATCCCTTTCTTCTGGTGGCCGTGCTCCTGCTGGTACTGTCCCTCGCCGGACATGCCGCCATAACCGCAATGAGTGGTGGTTGCGCTCACATGTTGAGGCCTGTCATCTTTGTGTCCGGCACCCGGTATTTTCTCCTTTATCTTCTCCTTCATTCCCTTCTTCTTCCTTAACCCAGCTCCCTCGTCGTCAGACTGCATGTTATTTTTCACAAACACAAACAAATTAAAATTCAGAAAGTTTAACAATACATATATTGAATGGATAATTTGAACAATACTTATAATATAAATAATTTTTTATATTTCCAAATCTCTTAAATTAAAATTGTGGGTCCTTTTGAAAGCCTTATTCCATAGTAGATATTTTAAAATAGAGCTGTCTAGAGGAAAGCTATTGCTCATTTGATTATCAATTAAAAGTATTTTTTTTTATTTTGATTAACAAAATACTAAAATATATTAGTAAAAAACCAAAATGCAATAGAGTTATATACTTATATAAGACAATTTTAGTGTCACTTCAAAATGATCTATTTGAAAAATCTCAAATTTTGAGTTGTTATCAATAAAAAAAAAGCTCTTTTCTATTATGATTAATAAAATATTAAAATGTATTAGTAAAAACAAAATACAATAGACAGAATTATCTAAGACATCTTAGTTTTATATATTGAAAGAACTTAAAAATAATCTACTTGAAAAATCTCAAAATTTGAGTCTCTCCCATAGAAGCAAAATAGTTATTTGATCACTCACCAATACCGAATGACAATAAAACAATAAAACGACCAAAAAAAAAATTAACAACTAGCAGATAAACTTTCTAAACATGAACTTCAAAAACTAACAATTCTAAATACATAGTAGCTAAGATAACCCTAATAAAACAAATTCATGAATGAAAGAGGAAGTAGTAATCACTTAAAGAGCTGCTTGATGATGAGCCATCCTCACGATGAAGCCCGTGAAGTGAAGCCCTCGGTCAAGGTGGCCAGTGGCCACACCGGTACCAGTACCGGTACCGATCCCACTACCGAAGCTAGCCTCATCTGTTTGGCGAATCATATTGCCGTGCTCATCACACTGTGGATTAGTTGCACCGGGTTGGTTCTGATAGTGTGCCATTTTCAAATCCGATTAACAACAACAGCAATAACGATTACAAAATCCAATGATAAAACAATAAGCTCTATATGTAAATACTTAGAAGATGATCAGTTGCAGAGGTAATTTGTGATTAACAGTGCAATGATTGGTTAGGGTTTGTATATGCAGATTGAGAGAGACTTGCATGGCACCTGGTTTTCGCATGCAACATGTGCCACGCAACTATTGACTAATTTCATGGTGCTGTCTACATGATCAACACGTTTCTTTTTCTCTTTTTCGTTTTTTAAATACGTGACTTTCCTTTTTTCAATGTAAGATAAGATAAGATAAGATTGACTAACGTTATTTCTAAAATGAGGATTTAGATACTCTAAATTATTGCCACGTGTGGATTGAAATAAAGTATATTGATGGATAGTTACCAATATTTTCTTTTATCCTTTTTTTTCTCTTATCCATGAATTGAGGAGTGCCTAGATACAATCTCTCAACTCACTTTCCCAACCCTATTCTCCATTCTCTTTTTGACACTTGTCCTATACTGACTTTTCAAAAATAAATTTGAGGGTCATCATTCACGAATTACTTTTACATGTTATTTAAAATTCAAACCATCAACATATCCCCAAATTGTCCTTTTTTACACCAAATTGTTATTTCTAAATATGTGAGCAAAAATCTTCAAATGTAAAATGAGTTTAATAATATTTATTAAATTTATTTTATTTTATTTTAAAAAGAAAATTAGCAAATATATTATTGACAATATTAAAGTTATTAAAATACAATAAACATTGACATCTTGCATTTTTTTTAGTATATTCGAGTTTTGATATTATTAATGAAATTTTAATTTTTTTAAATAAATTTTTCAAATCGCATAAAAATAATTACTTTATAAAATATCATAAAATTATGATATTATAGACAAAAACGATAATTTTTAAGTATAAATTGTGTTTGTTATGATATTTTAGAAAATTAAAAAGAGGTATATGAAATAATAATATTATTAACATTTAAGAAAAGGACTATGACAATTTAGTGTAAAAATATAGCAATTTGGGAGGCTTGAATTGTAAATAACATGTAAAAACAATTCATTAATGATGGTTCTAAAATTTATTTCAGAATAATAAATAATGGACAAATGTTAAAAGGAGAAGATAGAATCGTTTGAGAGAGTGATTCTAACACTCATCGAATTGAATTTATCTTTTGTCATAACGTTTCAATTTTCGAGGTTGTGTCACATATTCCCATTTGATAGAAGATTGTGAAGTTTAATTTTATTGTAATAAAAAAAAAAACCTTATAGGTTCAGGCCTGGGTCCTAATGAGTCATGATACGTATATAGGCGGTTGGTAATTTCATTTCAAGAAATCTTGATTTATCATAAAAAAGAAATTTAATTTAAGTTCATGTTCATCAAAATTAACTAGAAAAATATTCAATTAAAAATCATAAAAGCTAATTTCAAAAATCACTCAATAAGTCCAAAATAGAATCTAAATCATTCTCAACACATTTCACATTCAAATCAAGAGATTCAAAAAAAAAAATTAATCATAAGAAAAGTGCATAGAATATGATTATTTACATAATGATGAACACTTGATGATGATCAAAGCAAACCAAAAACTCTGGATCTCCTATTAGTTTTATAAACACTTGGGACTTGTTCTCCTTTGAAAAATGAAGATTTTGGTTTTTGAATCACCAAATTCGAATCTAAAATGAATGAGATATCACAAAAACAAAAATGTACAAGTTCATAGAAAATTATGCACAACTTTGAATTTAAATGAGAGGGATATGATGTGGTGTGTGAGAGACCACGAGAGAGAGAGCAGCCAGTGGAAGAGCGTGGCCTCCACAGGGGAAAAGGGGTGCCCTTCCAGTGGAGGCTCGCGGCCTCCACGGGAGAGGGATGTTCTGGCAATATGCCACCCATTTTCCCCTTTCTTCTTTTTGCGTTCCTCTCGCGTTCTTCGGCCTTGGGGACTCGGAATTCGAATATGTTTTTGGATTACGACCCTAACTCACTTATGGACATGGACGTCTACAACAATTTTATTAAAACCTTGGAATTCGACTCGATACACAAGAACGAAAACCATTCACGATAAACACATGGAAATTTTTGTAAAATCCAACCCTGAACTCGAAAACTTATGAATGAATAACCGAAACATTTGGAACTCAATAAGGAATAATATGAGAACATATTCATGACCGATTAGGACTCAATAAGGGAAAAGTACTAATCAGTCTATGTTGTCAGGTGATTTTTGGATCGAACTATTGAGTCCTAATCGGTCTATGTTGACGATGATTTTTGGATCGAACTATGTGGATCCCGCGTCACACAAAATATATCGAACTAACAATTGAATAAGAAATTATAAATAACAAACGGATCAAACAACAAAAATTTTACATGGTAAAACCTCAAGGTGAGGAAACATCCACGGTTGCCAGCGACGGTGAGAGAAGAATTCATTATGTAAAATTCGATTACACACTCAGCCTTACTTGCTCTCTCGAATATCTAATGATTTGTTAACCCCTCTCTTGGTGTTTTCAAGAGCTATTTATACATGTATAATCCTTAATTCTCTGAGTACAAATAAGGAAAAAGGTAATACATATTTAATAAACTTCTGACTTATCGGAGTTGTTTACATCTTGTGTAAATTGAATGACTTAGACTTGCTGTCCGATTGGGACTCTGCTACTTATAAGGTGAGTTGTTTCCTTATCAGAATATGCTTCGAGATGTCTTATTTGAGTTGAACTTTTTATCTGTGTTTTTGAGTCGTGATTGTGTTGAATTCTGAGTTCTGAATATATCAGGTCATCCGAGGACATCTCTACACTGTACACGTGTAGCTTAACCAATCATCTACCAGACCTGACCAGATCTCGCTCACCCCCAACCAGGGATTCATTCCCGATCGAACTGCTATAGCCGATCAATCTATTCACCTTGGTCGGGATTTCCAAACCTGACCATCTAGGTGATTTTGATCAATCGTGCGGGATTGTTTACTGATCATTTTAGGTTGGCTGATTTTAACTCTTATTTGTTGACAAGTCACTTGTTTTTCCTGCAATTCACGTTGCTTATGCTGACGTGTTATCTTTCCAAATTATACCAATAACAATACCCCCTTAAACATTCAAGTCGAGCATCTCTCTAAGCAAAGATGGGTCGCTCAGCGAGACATGTTTAATCTTAGGAGCATTTTGTCATATACTCATTAATGCCAAATGGCTATCTTTTGATTTCAGCTACAAACGTTTGATTTGCCTATATGAGTTGACGCGAATGATGCAATTGGCGGCGTCGGTTCAAATTTCAAATGGCGTGTGATCTTCGGGATTCGCATATCAACCACAACTCCCATGTGACGTCATCCTTGCCTATATATATTTTCAAAACCCTTTTACCTTCCATCTCACACGATTTGACCTCTCAGTTTATACAACTTCTTTATCTTCTAAATTTTTCTTTCTGCTTCAAAGGTTTTGCTCATAACTCTTCGATTTCAAATCAGATCTTCGTCTTACGCTAATCAACAGGTATGGATTCTGCCACTCGTCATCGTTATGTTGAACTTTTGATACATTATATTGAGATAGGCGATAAAGAGAATATTGCCAGGGTTGAATCTATTTTAAGGGGATTTTTTCAAGATTTCTCTCGTCTGGTTCAACCCACAGTTCTTAATGTCGATTATTCCATGGCTCTTCCTGAATTCCATCATAAATTCTAGCACTCTTCTTTTGATTCTAATATTATTAACCCTACTGTTTCTTCTCCAAATACATGCCCAGATATGTCAAAAGCAACTGGATCCGATCGGGGAAGCAGGCTAAGTTCAAATGATTCATCCCCAGTGGATCTGATTCTCAACTATTGAAGATGGAAGAAGTTCCCAAGCGTCGCCGATCTTCATTACTTAAATTTTCCACCGATCACTCCAGTGCTTTTGACTCGGAAGTAAACGTGGTAGAAACATCTGAGTTGACAAAATACGCTGATCGTTTTGACATCCCTCGATCGGTTGAACTTTGTTTGAGCGACCAACGGGCAATATGGAACCTTCCCCGGGGTACAGTAGCCATTTATGCGGCAATGCTTACATCTAGGGTTACATTTCTCTTCAGCCCTTCATTGCTCGATTTTTGGTTGATGCCGGGATTGCTCCTGCTCAGCTTTCCCCAAATTCTTACCGAGTGTTAATGAGCCTATGGCATCTCTGGAAAAATATCGATGCTAAATACCCCCTGGCCACACAGGAGATTCGAAACTTCTACACCCTGAATCGATCAGATAACGATGGTACCTTCTATCTTCAATCTGGCTCGATCAGCCACTGAATCCCTGAAGAATATAAGCAAAAGTCGACCCCTCCTTCCAGTAAGGATCATAAAGGTTTCATCTGGGGGTTCCCTACTTCCAATAAGTATTGAAAAAATACTTGGTTTTTTGTTTCGGGAGACTGGGGTGAAACAGTGGTTGCCGATCCTTGTCAAGAGTTGTCCAGAAATAGTGTCCCTACGGATTTTTGCAGTCCTGAACAATGGAATAGAACCTTGTTGAATGAAGATCAAGCCATAAATGTCATTGAAGTAGCTTAGACATCCTGGAAAACCTAGGATCGACATACATTGCTCGTTGAGAAAAACCTTCTTGATCTGGGGTTATTTCCCCCAATTTCGGGTCGGCGCAAACGCTGTGTTTTTTTTTATCTTTTTTGATTTTGTTATTTAAATCGAATTGTGTTTGTTCTGACATTTGTCCTCTTTCTTTTTTCCTAAAAAAGTATTCAATGTGGACATTGTGGCGGGCGAGCAGGCTGAAAAGATAAAAAATCTTGATAAGATCAGTCGCGCGGAATCTTCTGCCCAACTAGCTCAGGGAATTGCTCCTCCTCAGCAAGTTTTGGTGGAACATCACTATAAGCCTGGCCCTAATGTGTCTCTGGAAGCTTATGATCGGGAAGTAGTGAAAAAATATTCTGATCTAGTTGGTGAACAAAAGGGGTTTTTCAAACGCTCAAAAAGAAAGATCACAAAAGAGAAAGCTGGTCGCCGCCCAACTAAGCTTTCTGAAAAATTTCTAGTTAGCAAAGTGGCCAAAACTGTGGCGGGTTCTTCTACTCCTGATGTTGCCCATAAAATGAAGGAAATTGATTTAGCAGAGAAGTTAGAAGCCCATCAGACTGGAGTCAAACCAATCAATATTGAAGGGGATGATGAGGATCATGACACATTAAGTGATCTGATTCACCGAGAGCATCGATCGAAGAAAGGAAATGATCGGGCACCGGCATCCTCTGCCAGTTTGTTATCTGACCAACCACCAGTAGACAATCAAGTTTCTTCTAATCCTTTGGCCCATCGTGTTGACAAGATGCCGATCAAATTCTCGGTCACACGGCAGATAGTCTTCATCGATTCGAATTCTGATGGGGAACAAGTTGGACTTGAGAAGGCAAAAACTGGTCTTCCATCTTCTGATCCCGCACCTGATGTTATCGAGGCTTCTCTCGTAGGTGGAAATGAGGCAAGTTCACCCAAATCTACTGATCAAGGGCAGACCGCAGCTACTTTCCCATCGGTTGCTGCTGAATCTACTCCAGTTCCCAATTCAGCCTAAATTGATCACCAATATCAAGGCTCGAAAACTGCGAATCTTACTAATGCGGTCGACATCCCAGACCCAGATGAGATGTCGGTCGACCCTCTTGACATGTTAAAATCCATGTCGGTTGGGAGAGGGTATGCCGGTGAAGGTTATTGGACCGACTTCAGGAGCGCAAGTGATACAGATCGAGTCCGTGCCATCTATAACAATGGTGTTTATGTATGTATTCTTTACTTGGTATCCTTTATTCCTTATCTATCTAAGTTATAACATCCTGACTTTCTTCTTTTAATAGGCCGTGGAAGAGATGGCCAGAGCTATGATAACTCAGAGAAAATAGGCTATTAAGACCTCTCGGCTGAAAAAGGAGCTTGAAAGGGGAAAGAAAGTGATCGGTTCTGCCTCGGCTGACGGATTGAAACTTAAGGAGTCTTATGAAGAGAAGCTGAGGCAGCGTGACCTAACTGAAATTGCTTTGAAAGAAGCTATGACTGCCACCGAGACCCGAGCTAGTACGGCTTCAGATAATCTTTCTGAATTTACTAAGAAAAATGTTCAACTTGAAGCAGATTTAGCTGAAGCTAGGCGGCTGTGTGTTGAGTTGGAGCAACGGGTCGTCTCGTCTGAACAGGCTGTTCTTGATCAAGAAGCTGAAGCTCGGATTGCTAAAGAAACTTTAGCGGCTTCTCAACAATCTATGCTTGAAGCTCAACTGGGTTATGAGAAGGCTAAGCTTCGATATGAAAAATTGGCTGAAGACCTAAACCAGCAAAAGATCAGCCTGGAAGTTCTTTTTCAAAAGGCTAGATTAGCCTTTGAGGTTCAGAACGTCGATCGTTATAAGAAGTCCCTTGTTTTTGAGGTGGTTATGCTGAGGGAGTTTGAACGTGGCCTTACCACTGTTCAGATATTCTTCGGGGGTAAGGAAAAGTCTACTGTAGAGGCTCACCGTAAATGGTATCGATCGATCAAAAAGAATAAGGCTGAGTCTCTTAGCGCAATAAAGAATCAAAGGGTGAGGTGGAGAGCTTATTGCAGGTCTCTTAGGAAAGAACCCCATAAGATGCATCTAGAGCTTCCCTCTAAATCTTCCCTGGTAGTTTTTCATGCGGTTGGGGAAAATGGAGCAACATCTAAGGGTATCGATACTGGACCTTTACGCGAGACCGACTATTCTCTTTTTATGGTCGAAGATCCCGAAGATGACATATGCTGGCCAGATTTTGGAGATCTGGCCAAGGGTTATGAAGAGGAAAGCAAAAACCCTTGCACCTCGGGACCTGACAGTACTTCAAGACCTTCAGATGCTTGATGACTTATTTTCTTTTTTATCATACGTTTTGTAAATTCTTCGTAGCATTGTATGAACAATTGATTTATTCATTTAATGATACCGATCTGAAATTCACTTATATGATGTTCTTTATTTCGATCAATTTTCTCTGCTGGTTGTCACTTCTATGTTAGTTATTTTTATAACCAATTGTGATTGAACCGATCGAATTTGATTGATTGTTAACCCGACCAGCTATATCATATGGCTGACCGAACTTGGTAAAAATCATTTTTGACTTGTCTGGTTGTCCTTTTGGTTGCTTGCTGAAATTCAGTTATTTGTTCAAGTGGTGTTCGTTTGATGGACCATTTGCATGGTATCTACTTTATAGACTCTTATCTTTTATCTGGTAACTAAGTCACCGAGACGTCTCCTAGTAGTCTGTTACTCAAGATTCGCTGGCGCGAGGTTTTTCATGATCTCATTATCCCAACTTATCTTAGCCAAGTATCTTTATTAACTAGCGTTCAGATGCGAGATCTTGATTATCTAACACAACTTTTTGCTCATCCCATCAGGTATCTAATCTACTGAAGGTGCTCTAACAGTGCTTTTGATGCACCTAGTTAGTTTCGGTGAACGTGCATTGTCTTTGCGACATATGCTTTTGGTTCCATCGCTGAACCCCCCGAGAGCCTGTTTTAAGTTCATCGAGATTTGCTTTTATTTACGAAAGCAATACTAGAACACATTTCTTGAACCAAGTTTCCGTTGAAGGATTTTTTTATTGATTTCTTTAAAACTATAAAGATAAACATACGACTAGGCATGAATAAGATCTATATCTACTCAAAATATCTAAAAATTCTGAAAAGAAAATAGCAAAAGAGAAAACGAGAAGACTACTTAAGGGGAGAATATCTTCAGGTATTGAGCGATTGCATGGTCTGGGTAACTCTCCTTCTTCTGATCGGACAAGGCGATATGCTCTATGCCCAGCTGATCTGACCACCTGGTAAGGCTCTTCTCATTTATCTGCTAATGATCCGGCCGACTTATCCCTTGTGTTCGGAGATACCCTTCTAAGAACCAGATCTCCGAGTTAGAACTTTTCTGATCCGGACGTGGGAGTTGTAATATCTTACAATTCTTAGTTGGTAAGCCGTATTTCTTACCATCGCAATGTCCTTTTTTTCTTCCAACTCATCTAGGCTCTGTTCTAAGGTCATTATATTGGAGTCGGGCTGATATAGCTGAACTCTAGGGGAGGTATGGGTTATTTCGACCGGGATGACGGCTTCAGTTCCGAACGCTAGGGAGTAAGGTTTTTCTCCTGTTGCAGTCCTTTCAGTTGTTCGATAAGCCCAAAGTACTTCATGCAACTTGTCTTCCCAGTTTCCTTTCTTTCCGTCGAGCTTGGCCCTCAAGGTGTGCTTGATGATCTTGTTGATGGCTTCGGTCTGGACATTGGTCTGAGGATGAGCTGGCGTGGCATAATAATTCTTTATGTGATATTTTCGGCACATCTCCCTGAAATTATCGCTATCGAATTGGGTTCCATTGTCAATGACAATTGTGTCCGGAATCACGAATCGATAGATAATGTTCTTCTTTACGAAGCTAGTGGTATTAGCCTCGGTTATGTGTACCAATGCCTCCTCATCTGCCCATTTTGTGAAATAATCAACCACCACAATGGCATGCTTGGCACCTCTTTTAGTTGCTGTCGGCATGTGGCCGATCAGATCTAATCCCCACATTGCAAATGGCCAGGGTGAGGTTAGATTCTTCAGAGTTTCAGGTGGTTGCCTAATATCATTTGCGATTCTTTGACAAGTACCGCATTTCTCAGCCACCAATTTAGCATTCTGAAATAGGGTTGGCCAAAAAAAAACCATGTCTAAGGGTTTTATGGGCCAAACTTTTACCCCCTAGTGTGGTTTCCACACATACCACTGTGTATGCTTGCCAAGATATTATCTCCTTCTTCTTGGCTAACACATCTTTGTAGGGTCTTCGAAAATCCCCTTCTATAAAGTTCATTGCCTATTATTGAGTACCGAGCGGCCCTGTATATGACTCGTTTTGCTTCAACTGCATCTTCTGGGAGCGTGCCATCTTCTAGGTATTCGATGATCGGGGTGGCCCAAGTGGCTGACCCCTTCTCCACCGTTTCTACTGTCAGATTTTCTTCTTTCTTGATGCTGGGCTTTTCGAGAGGAGCCACTGGAATCATTCAGGAGCAGATATTAGTAATTGCTGATGCCAGTTTTTATAGTGCGTCAGCTTTCTCATTCTTCTTTCTCGGGATCTGAATGATTCTATAACTTTTGAATCTCCTCAGAAGTGTCTTGGCTATCTCTAAGTATGCCACCATGTTAGGATCTTTTGCTTGGTATTCATCTAGGATTTTTTTGACCACGACTTGTGACTCACTGAATATTTCTACTTCATCTGCTCCCAATGTTGTGCATATTCAGAGTCCAGCCAACAGCGCCTCATACTCAACCATGTTATTGGTAGCTCTAAAGTCATATCGCATGGAGCATTCCACCTGATCATTTTCTGGGGTTGATATCACTATACCTGCCTCGCTGCCATGTGTGTTTGACGAACCATCAACATGCAGCTTCCAATTGAAAAATTTTGTTTCTTTTTCTTTAAAAATCACTGTGTGGCTCAGTGAACTCAGCAATCAGGCCTGCCACCGCCTGGCCATTTATTGCGACCCTTGGTAAGTAAGTAATATCAAACTCGCTAAGTTCCACCGCCCATTTTGTAAGTCTTCCTAATACCTCTGGTTTGGATAAAATCTGTTTTAACAGACAGTCTGTATAGACCTCAATTTTGTGAGCCTGGAAATAAGGTCTGAGTTTTCTTGCTGCCGTTACAAGTGCTAGTGCCATCTGTTCGGCTGCCGAGTATCTTGTTTGGGGCCTTGGGCTGGTAGCAAAGCCTTGCTAGTATAATATATTGGTTTCTGTGCCCCTTCATCTAATTTGACGAGTACCGATTCTGTGGCTACGGTTGTGACTGACAGATATAAGTACAGAGTTTCTCCTTCCACTGGCTTTGAGAGGATCCGGGCCTTGCCTAGGTATTCTTTGATTTTCTGGAATGCTTGTTCACACTCTTCATTCCATTCTACACCCTTTCCTTTTCTAATTGCTTTGAAGAATGACAAACATCTATCGGTTGACTTGCTAATGAACCGATTTAACGATGCTAAACATCCAGTCAACCTTTGGATGTCTTCTAGGGTTACCGGGGACCTCATCTCTTCTAGACCTCTTATTTTTTCAGGGTTCGCTTCGATCCCCTTTGGTGCACTTGAAAACCGAGGAACTTTCCCAAAGGTACCCCAAATACACACTTGTTCGGGTTGAGTTTCATCATGTATCTTCTTAATACTTGGAATGTTTCTTCCAGGTCTGCAGTGTGTTTACTTGCTGCGACACTTTTGGTTAACATATCGTCTATGTAGACTTCCACTGTTTCTGCCGATCTGTCGTGCAAACATCTTGTTTACCAATCTTTAGTAAGTCGCCCCGGCATTTTTGAGACCAAAAGGCATCACTTTGTAGCAATAAAGCCCTTGATCTGTTATAAAAGGAGTATTTTCTTCATCTGGGCCGAGCATCCTGATCTGATTGTACCTTGAATATGCATCCATGAAGCTCAATAGTTCATGGCCAGTAGTTGCATCGACCAATTGATCTATTCGGGGAAAATGGAAACTATCTTTTGGGGATGCTTTGTTCAAATCTGTGAAGTCTACACACATCCTCCACTGCCCATTCTTCTTTTTTACAAGAACTACATTGGCGACCCATTCGGGGTACTGAACTTCCCTGATTGATCTTGCTGCCAATAATTTCTGGACTTTTTCTTTAATCGCTTGGCTCCTTTCAGGGTTAAATTTTCACCTTTTCTGTATCACTGGTCTGTGATCAGGATCAACAGTCAGAGCATGGGAAATTATCTTGGCATCGATTCCTGGCATGTCATCAGTGTTTCCAGGCGAACACATCCATGTGCTCTTTCAATAGATTGATCAGTTGACCCTGTACCTGTTCGGTTAGCTATGCTCCCAGCTTAACTGTTTGTTCAGGGTTTCTGTCATCCACTATAACTTCCATAGTCGGCTTCTCTTCCCAGCTTTCTTTACCTTTTGGACATGATTCTCTTGGATCCAAGTCAAACTGAGTTGGCGTTTCAGCCCTCTCATCTCCTCTTCTTCATCATCATTTGAGTTCTTTCTCTGTTCGGCGGAGTCTATCTGCATTACTTCCGGCTCGGCTCTTTCTCTATAGATAGCCAAGTTAGCTTTTCTCGCCCAATTCCTGAGACCCTTTCAATACTCTGACTCCGGCCTCTGTTGGGAACTTAACGGTCATGGCGTAAGTTGTTGTAACTGCCTTCATTTTGTTTAAGCATGGTCTACCTAATAAAGCATTATATGGCCAATTCTCAATGTCAACAACCACGAAGTCAACCAACACTACTTTTTGACACGAAAAATTTCCTACTTTGACTGGCAACTTAACTGTTCCCAATGACCTCATTTCGGCTCCCCAGAACCCTCTGAGAGGAATTGCTAATGGTTGCAAATCTTTTCTTTGGTGCCCTAACTGATTAAATACCCCAGCACTCAGAATATCTACCGAGCTTCCATTCTCGATCAGCACTCTTCTCACTTCTCGATGACCAATGCGAACTGAAACAACAATTGCATCATTCGGTTTAACTTCTAATCCATGAGCATCAGCCTCGTAGAAAATGATTGGGTCCCAACTTTGCTTGAGCTTCTTCTGGTCGGGACCTATTGAGTTCACTTCCAAGTTTCTTGGCCGTCTATCGCTTCACCGACTTCTGACATTCTTTCCCTGTTACTTTTTCCCGTGCACGGTCCGCCAAAAATATTGTAGATAGCCCCGACATCTGAACTTCCTATTGGACTCTCTTTCCTATTCTGGTCGGGTTTTGGGGGATCGTTCGACCGATCATCATTTCATCTGAGAACTACGTCTTTCAGGTGTCCTTCTCTAATCAACTTTTCAATGTAGTCCCTCAGCTGGTAGTAATTAGAAGTTTCATGGCCATTTTCTTGATGAAAACGGCAGTATTTAGAAATATCTCTTCGAGCAAAACTAGATTGTTTTGGAGGCTTCTCATATAAACTTTTATCTTCAATTACGTTCAAAATCTCTTCCTGTTTCTGAGCCAAAGAAGTATAATTCGTATACTGCCTCTTATAAGTCTTGTTTCTCTTCTGATCATCTTCCTTACGACTTTGCTTACCTCTCACAGAATTACTTTTCTGGTCACCTTTGGGGTTTCCCTTCGGGCCGCTGTCTTTGGACTTCGGATTTTCTTCTGGTCGGCCTCCATGTATCAATTCCTTTCCATGGGCTATCTGTTCTTCTTCGGCCATTGCATATCCTCCTACGTCATCCACCATATTAGCATAAGTGGTTGGGCTTTTTTGTCTTAGACTGAGTGACAATTGGCTATGCTCCAAACTGTTGACGAATGCTGTTTCAACCGTATCATCATTGGGGTCCTGCACCTCTGAGACTTCCTGTGAAAAGCGGGCAAGATAGTCCTTTAACTTCTAGTCCTTCCTTTGTTTCGTGGTTGAAAGGACGGATATTGACTTCCTGCGTTGGATGTTTCCAATGAACTGCCTAGTGAAGGCCTGTATTAGTTCCTCAAAATTCCCGATCGACCCGCTAGCAAGGCCACCAAACCATCTAGACCCCTGATCACCTAATGTTTGGGGGGAACATTCTACATAAGAGCGCGCCATCATAATCATACTGGGCCATCGCGCTCTGATATCTCCTGGGGGTCGGTGTTGGCTTTGAATTGTTCCACATGCGACATCCTGAATTTTTTTGAAAAACGGGCTTGCCTTATGAATGCGGTAAACGGACTTCCGGAGTTGCCTATCAGCGAATTCCTTCGTCCCTGTCTTCGTTCTAGGGCTTCTATCCTTCTTAGTAGAATTTCGCGCTTTCCTTCTGGCTCACCGCGCTTGTCAAATTTATATCGATGATGATACCATAGAGGTCTCTAGATGTTCACCCTGTAATTTGAGTATCTCGAACATTGTATCTAGGAGCGGGGGTCGTCTCTCTATGCCTCCTTGGGGGTTCCTCCTTATCAGTTGAAGGTGATCGGGACCTTCTCCTGTGTCCGTCATATCTGTCCCCTCGGTCATAACTCATTTCCCGTTCTTGACTTCTTATGAGGTCTTCATGCGGGTTGCACTCTCTTCTTTTCTGGCTGGTTTGGCCCCCATTCCCTCTGTGGTCCTAGTAACCACGCCGACCATCATTCTTCTGGGATCGATTCCTCTTTTCGTAAGGATTTACCTTGTTTTTACCAGCTTTCTGTGAGGCGTCTGGGGTTGGAATTACTATCTCAGACTGTATTATGGGATCCCGTGCCACCACAGGCATGTGTAACTGGAATGACGAAGTTAAATTCTCAAAAGTTATGGCGGCTTGACCAATCGAAGTTGGAGTCACCGAAGGTAAGCTTTCACCGGCGATACTGGCGTTAACTGGATCGAAACCGTTGATATCGCGCGGGGTGCCAGTGTCGCATGGGGACCGACTTCCATCCCTGTTGTTTGCCATATTGCTGCTTCACAAGTTCTTCGATGTTAGTTTCTTCAACACACACCCCACCCCTCCTTCTAGCGCCAATTGTTGACGGTGATTTTTGTATCGAACTATGTAGATCACGCATCACACAAAATATAACGAACTAACAATTGAATAAGAAATTATAAATAACAAACGGATCAAACAACAAAGATTTTACGTGGTAAAACCTCAAGGTGAGGAAACATCCACGGTTGCCAGCGACTAGCGAGAGAAGAATTCACTATGTAAAATTCAATTACACACTCAGCCTTACTTGCTCTCTCGAATATCTAATGATTCGTTAACCCATCTCTTGGTGTTTTCAAAGGCTATTTATACATGTATAATCCTTAATTCTCGAAGTACAAATAAGGAAAAATGTAATACATATTTAATAAACTTCTGACTTATCGAATTTGTTTACATCTTGTGTAAATTGAATGACTTAGACTTGCTGCTCGATTGGGATTCTGCTACTTATAAGGTGGTTTGTTTCCTTATCAGAATATGCTTTGAGATGTCTTATTTGAGTTGAACTCTTTATCTGCGTATTTGAATCGTGATTATGTTGAATTCTGAGTTCTGAATATATCAGATCATCCGAGGACATCTTTACACTGTACACTTGGTTGCTTAACCAATCATCTACCAGACCCGACCAGATCTCGCTCACCCCCGACCAGGGATTCATTCCTGATCGAATTGCTATAGCCGATCAATCTATTCACCTTGGTCGGGATTTCAAAACCCGGCCATCTAGATGATTTTGATCAATCGTGCGGGGTTGTTTACTGATCATTTTAGGTTGGCTGGTTTTAACTCTTCTTTATTGACACGTCACTTGTTTTTCCCGCAATTCACGTTGCTTATGCTGACGTGTTATCTTTCCAAATTATACCAATAACAGTCTACTTTACCAGAATCTCAATAGGAATCTAATTAATGAATCCATTACTTGTACGGCCAGAACTAAGGCAACCCTAGGTCGAACCATATAAATGCAACCATGTATTCATTGTAACGACACGAGCAATTAACGCTTCTAGGAGAGATAGAGAGCAGAGTGTGTAACCGATTCTTCTTAGTGGAATTATTTTCTTACCCTCATCGGCAAACCGTGGATGTTTTTTTCAAAAATGGGGTTTTACTACGTAAAACCATTGTGTTGCCTCATATATATTTCGTTCTATATCTTTTTATCTGTTCGTAGATAACACACATTATCTTGTTAACCAGCTGTCTTTTTACAACCCAGAAATCACTGTCAACAAACATAAACCAATCTAATAAGGAAATTAGATTAGATTTAGTAAATTGAAATCGAAAAATAATTAACTACTTAACTAAAGTTTCTCTCTCTCTATATATATAATAAATAGAAATATAATAATATGTATTAATTAAAAAATATTTTTAAAACACCAAATCTTCAATAAGGTAAGGATAATGTGAATCAACATATTAGCAGAAAACCTACTAACACATGTTTTGTCCTTTGTCCGTGTAGTTTCGAGTTTTGGCGGTGTTAGCTGCACTGCTCAATTCATTTTGTTTGGTAATGAGTTAGGTCTTGCAATTAGTGCTGGCAATTTGGGCTGGGCGCAAACGGAACGCCCGGTTTGGCCCGTTTTTTTCACGGGCCGGGACAGGCCCCCTTTCAAAAATACCGGGCTGGGCCCGGTAAGGCCCGCAATCCGCCAAAAAAATTTGAATTTCTTTTTCCTTGTGGGCCTTGATGGGCCGCCCGTGGGCCCGGCCCACGGGCGGCCAGTCAGGGCCCGCCAGAAAAAAATTTCAATTTTTCTGGCAGGCTCTGACGGGCTCCAAATTTCAAATTTTCAAAAAAATTTTTAAATTTGAATTGAGGGATGGCTTTTGTAACTAGCTAGGTGAACGTTAGGGGGGAAAAATATTCAAAACTTTTAAAAATTACATTTTTAAAAATCTTTTACAATTGTTTCCAATTATACTCTTACCTAACTTTTTCCTATAAATACCACATCACCCTCACCTCATTCTCTACATTTTCTCTACTTCCCTACTCTCTTATTCTCTCTATTCTCTACAATCTCCAATATCTCTCACTCACTCTTTCAACTATTTTGAAATTTATTTTATTTATTTGATATATTATTTATATACTATATACTATTATACTAATATATTATATATTTACATACCTCCCACTATCTAGTCTCTACATAGTCTATGGCTCTTACTCTAAGGTATTGTCTTGTTCATTTTTTTTTTAATTAACTTTCATTTGTTATTTAAATATTATATTTCATATTAAAATTATTACATTAATTACTCAAAATTATTACAATGTATTAAAAATAATATAGTAATAAAAAAATCAAAGCCCGACGGGCCAGTAACGGGCCAGCCCGTTATAGGCCCATTAAAACCTTAACTGGCTGGCCCGTTATAGGCCCAGCCCAAGCCCTACACGGACCTTGGATCCAGACCGGACCCCCTTTTTATCTAACGGGCCGGCCCAGTCCGACTCGGCCCGTTTTATATGATGGTCTGAGCCTGGCCCGGGCCATTTCACAGACGGACCTAACGGGCCCATATTGCCACCACTAGGGGTGGGCAAAAAACCAATAAGCCGAACCGAACCGATGAACCGAACCGATCCAATCGGTTTTTTTCCGGTTTTCTTATGTTGACCGGTTCGGTTCGGTTCATTTTTTTGAAAACCGATTGGATCGGTTTTTTTTCCGGATCGTTATCCCAAACCGGAAAACCGAACCGAGATCCAACATTTATATATATATATATATATCTATATATATAAACCTTAGTTTAATGTTTAATAGTCCATAAAATTATAAAACTATGAAAGTGTATCACATCATATTTTTTTTATTAGTTTTTTTTATGAATATTATTTTAAACTAGTATTTTCAATTTGTTCAAACTCATAATTTAATTTTGGTCAAAGGTCCAAAAGGATTAAAATATAAAAAATATGTGTAATAATTAAAGCCCAAGAATTTGGTCCAATTGGCCTAAAACCGAAAAAACCGAACCGGTCAAATTTAATCGGTTTTTGATCGGTTCATAATTGTTAAATTGATCGGATCGGTTCACTTTTTTTAAAAACCGAACATTATCGATTTTTATCGATTCACTCCAAAAGTGAACCGATCCATTAAACGCCCACTCCTAGCCACCACTACTTGCAATGGCACTTGTGTTGGAGACTGTAAATACTATTAATCGGCCAAACTGACCATTTCGGTTGATTTACTTCAATACAAGATATTTCTCAAATATTCAATGTACAGAAATATCTTGTATTTTAATTGATTCTTCAAGCCGGCCTTCATGCAATTCCACAACAATCAATATTGGTATTTACGAGCCACTTTAATGACATGAAAATATCTCAATTACCTTTTTATATCTCCGCTTGATTTTCTCCTTTACTTGTAAGTTGTAATCGGTATTTATTTATTAATTTGTTCAATTGCAAGAAACATTTATTTATATTATCAATGTAAAATTCGATTATAAAAGCATTTTCAATGTAAGAGTGACTTGTGAAAAAAAAAATCAATGTAGGATAAATAGACAATTAGATAATAAAAGTATCTTTAATGCAGATGTATACATTCAACCTTAAATTGATATGGTAAAAAAATATATTAGAAATTGTCAACATGACAGTCTGTTACAAAACTATTTTTTTGGTTGACTCAGTAAGTATTTAAAAGTTATAACTTTTCATCAATTTTATAAGGAAATAAAATAAAAAAGAAAATAAGAAAAAAAAAATTAGATACATCATTAAAAAAATGTTTTAAATATGAGTAATGCTAGGCTTTCTAAATTTTTTCCCAAATTTTTTCCCAAATGTGTGCAGCACATGAGGTGTCAACGTCACATCAATCTCATGATTTATAAGATGTTGACACCTCACATGCTACACACATTTGGGAAAAAAATTTAGAAAGCCTAATATTACTCTTTAAATATAAGCATTGGATATCAAATTTTGAGTTGATTATCTATCAAGTCTATCTTTGTACCACATAGGAAGCAAGTATCTTGACATTATTTCAGTATCGACGATTATTAGTATGCAAGTCACTTTTGCATTTGAGTGGCTTGTGGAAAAAAAAATGTCACGTATGATAAGCAAACGATCTATAAATAAATGTATCTCCAATGCAGTTATTATATTCAACATCAAGCTCATATGAAAAAATAAATATTAGACATTATCAACATTGTTGTCTACTTTCAGATAGTCTGTTGCATATCTATTTTTTCAGTTAACTCAGCAAGTATTTAAAATTGATATTAATTTTTTATTTATTTTTGGTAAGGAAATAAAATAAAAAGGAAAATAGGAAAAAAAATTGGACACGTCATTAAAAATAAATGTGTTTTAAACATAAATATTGGAGACCAGAAGTAAATCTCTTGACATTATTGTTCCGTCAGTGGTTATTGGTATGTAAGTCACTTTTGTACTGGAGATGCTCTAAGAAATAAAATCATAGGTTTTAAGCTTATCACATGAAATAATATTATCATAGTGAGAATAGAGGTAAATAGATCTTGAGGGGATGGCACCTAGTTTATAATTTAATATTTTTTTAACTCCAAAGTATGTAATGGGATAAAAATACCATTGACTTCACTTTTCTTTCTTCTTTCTCTTTCTCTTTCTCTCAAGAAAAACAATTTTTTACATCACTTTTTCTCAAGAAACAGGAAGAATCTCTTAAGAAAGTTGTAAAGGAATTGTGATTTATTTTCTTTCGGAAGTAGGGGTATACCCAGGATTCTTTTTTCTAGGGTGAGCTAAAATAAAACTATATATATATATATATATATATATATATATATATAGTAAGTGAACTTCGACAGTATTAGAAAATTTCATTATTCAGCAAACTTGAACCCCGTTCGTAACATTACATGGAGAACTTAATCCACTCCCACCGATGGTAGACTATCTTTTTTTTCTTTCCAAGTATCAAAGCATAGTTTTTCTTGACTTTGATGTATGGTTGTTTGACATTGTAACCTAAAATTATCAACAATTTGGTTAAAATGATACTTTATAAATTATAATATAAATTAAAAATAATAAATTCCAATCAGAAAATAAATTCATAAAAAAGAATTAAAAAAACACTAACTTAAAAGTTGATTGCTCCACTTCTACATGTAATGTAGCGCCATATTCTCATCATTTTGTAGCGCGTCTCTCGGGTAAAACCGTGTTTTTAACCCTTTAACCTTTAGGCGACCTCACTCAAGTCGCCTCAAGGTCGCTAACTTATCGGCTCAAGATCTCTTCCACCAGACAAGAAAGCGATCTCAGGGCGACCTCAGCCAAGTCGCCCCAAGGTCGCTATTATCTCGGGTCAGGACTTCTCATTTCAGACCGAGAGCAAAACGGTCTGGATTATTTCTCACCTTGATCATCCTAAGGTAGTCCCTTTGCCCAGAAAAGGTACAAAACCAAAAAAATTACATTTTTGTCCTTGCCATAATTCATTCTTCTATAAAATCTTTTGCTATTTTCATACCTGACTACCACTCCCTACCTAATAACTCTCTTAAAACCTTGCATTTTCATTTTCCTCACATACAACTTACACATCTCCTAAGAAAACTACCAAGACACCACATTTCCCTACAATCCAAAGCCTTAACCACACCCAAACACCAAATCCATCATCACTTCACTTTTTTGGGCAAAAAGGAGCTGAAGACAACAAGAAGGAGAAGAAGTTGTCTTTATATATATAGTTTTACAACTCTTTCTCTTTGATATTTTGTTGTAGAGTCATGTATTTATATATATATATATATATATATATATTTGTTTTGGATTGCTCTAATTTGTAACATGAACTAATTTTCTCTTTATAAGGCTTGATCTATAAAGACCACTCTTTTATTCATATGTGCTTTATGTTTTGTATGGAGTTTTTTGAATACTTAATGCTTTCACTAGATTGATCACCTTTGTGAATGATATTTGGTGGTGTGTTATGAACCGAGGGGCGACGCATGCCACATGTTTGATGAAATGTCCACTATATATGTCTAGTAAGGTAGAGATACACGAGGCTAGCAAATAGAACTTTTGTGTGTGTGCCAAAGTTCTTAATGAATTCATGCATATATTCTAGGGTCATTGAGAGATAAGCTTTGGGTATACTTGAATGTAATTTCTATTACTCGAGGGAGAATATAAATTATTGTTGGGTACAAGGGTCTACAATTCACAATTGCACTTATTGGGTAGTTGAGTGAGTCTAAAACTTCATTAGTTAGAGGGTGAGGTGGATTCTATATCCTAGCATTTCTCATCATATAGTTACATTCATTGTTACTTTCAAATTCACCATTTATTTTGAAGTTGCTTAATAGTTTAATCTAGAGTAATTGTAGCTTTTAAGAACATCACTATCTTTAATCATTGTTCAAAAAGTGACTTAATCAATCAATTTCGGAAATCAACTCCTCAATCTTTTTGGAAACGAACTTTACTTATTATTGTACTACACTCCGGCTTCGTACACTTGCGAGCGCCCACTTGGAGCGAGTCAAAAGTATGAATATCAAATTTAAAACTCTAACTTAAAAAAATACCCGAATTGAATAAGATGAATATTTTTTTATATTCAATTTTGTATTTGAGAATTTTGAGGTGGGACGGAGATAATTATTAATTGGGAAGAGAGGGAAATGGTTATGAGAGAGAGAGAGAGAATTTGGAGTTGGGATCGATGAGAGAGATTTAGAATTAGAATGGATGTTGTCATGTTGATATGACCATGACAAAGAAAGAAGTGAATCAATAGACTCCTATGTACAATCTAACCCTACTTGTGGATTAATTAAATTAATATTAAAATAATTTTTAAATTTTGTTTGTTTGCAAAAAGCTGACCTACTCAAGCCAGGGTCAGCCCCCACAACGGTCTGCCCCTGTTTATAAGTGTTTGAGATGAAGGAAAGGAATTGGAGGGAATATCGAACAAAAAAAATCGTGAAAGAAGATAAATCAAAAGAAAAAAAAAACAAAGATACATATTTGAAAATTTTTTCTATAAAATAATTAAATAAGTATCGGATTCAAGAAAATAAATATAGGAGACTTATTTTGGTCTTTCCGATACTAGTTTATCGATGATAATGCAACAAAAAAAATTGGGTTGAGTTATAAGTCTCAAGTGTCTAACCAATACTTATTACCCAAGGAAATAAGTCTCAGTTGGGCACTTGAGACTTATTTCCAAGTCTAATTTTTTTTAATCTTTCTTCATCGACCTCCATTAGAGGTCTTTTTGACTTCTGTAGAAGGTTGTTTCATCTACCTCCAATGGATATCGATTTGACCTTCATTGGAGGTCTGTATAAACTTTATTGATGGAGGTGATGGTTTTTGAAGAAAAAAAATCAAAGTAAAATAGGATTGAAAATTAAAATAAAAGTTAAAATGGGTTCAATTTTATCTATCACCATATTTTGGTACCATTTAAACTTAAATTATTAAGTTGATGTTAGTCGCAAAAGTAGAGAAGTAAAAATGCTTTAAATTTAAAGAACCATACATACATACATATATATATAATAATTGAATTTTTTTTTTCAAATTTTATATATAATTAGATTTTATTGTACTTGTCATACATATAAAAATTTAAATCAAAATTCATTAAAATTGATGGATTTCAATATGATCCTACTTTATATCAAAATGAGTTAAGAAATTAAGTGGTTAATTAAGTTGGTCAAATTGAAGTTATACATAAGTTGGTTCATAGTAGTGAAATCTTATCGATTTTCTAACAATAAAAATGTAGTATGATACGGTATGATATGTTCTTTTAACAAAGCTTGTTCATGGAACATTATTAGGATTGTCACTAAAAAAAATAAAACCATTATTAAAATTTGTATTGATTCAAGCAGCCAGTAAGAATTTAAACATGTATTTTTTTTTTTTTGCCTGCAGTAGCTTTTGCTTGACGACTTACAATAACACCATGTATTATTAATGGAGTCAACGTTTAAAACAACATTTTAAAAACATAAATAAATGTAGCATTGTAGCTTAAAAAAAAACATAAATAAATGTAAAGGTAACTCACATTACAAACCGGCCAGTAATAACCTAACCCATGGGTCTATGGGTGATAACAAAACGTTAAAGGTATTGACGCCGAGTTGACTCAGCTACAGTCGACTGAGTGTTGAGGACTTGCCCATGGAATTTGCAATCTGTCTCAACACAAACTTCTGGATTTTTCCGGTTGAAGTCTTAGGCAGTTCATCCAGAAACACCACCGTTTTGGGGACCATGTAGTGCGGCAACTTGGCTCTGCAATACTCTATGATCTCCTTCTCGCTAGGTTTGGTGGTCAACCCTGTCTTGAAGCAAACAAAGGCACAAGGTGTCTCACCCCAATACTCATCCGGACGAGCCACCACAGCTGCCTCGTTAATGGCTGGATGCGTATACAGCACAGACTCAACCTCCACGCTGCTCAAGTTCTCCCCACCGCTGATAATAACATCCTTGGATCGATCTTTGATCTCTAAATAACCATCGGGATGCATAACACCAACGTCTCCTGTGTAGAACCAACCCTCCTCACTCAAGCATTTGCGAGTACCATGTGGGTCTTTGAGATAACCGAGCATTATGGACCCTCCTCTCAACACAATTTCACCCATTGATGACCCGTCACGTTTCACACTCACTCCATTCACGGGATCCACCACGTCCACTTCAGTTGACGCACCAACCTTCACTCCTTGTCTCGCTTTCAGCCTAGCTCTTTCCGCTGCTGGCAACAAATTCCAATGCGGTTTCCACGCGCATGACACCAATATTCCTGCAGTTTCCGTCAAGCCATACCCGTGACTGACAATAAAACCCATTGACTCCGTTCTAAGGAGTATGGCTGCAGGTGGTGGAGCTCCGGCAGTCAAAATTTGAACCGGGTTTTGGAGGGGTTTGTTGTCAGGAGAGTTTGAAAGCATGTTGAGTATGACGGGAGCACCACACATGTGAGTGACACCGTATTTTCTAATCAAAGCGTATATAGTAGAAGCATCGAACTTACGGAGACAGATATTGGTGCCGCCGGCGGCAGCTATGCTCCACGGCAGACACCATCCGTTGGCTTGAAACATGGGCAAGGTCCATAAGTAGACAGGCTGTTTGGGTACCGACCAATCAATCAAAGTATCAACCACGATGCTTTAGATCCCACGGTGGCACTGAACCACGCCTTTCGGAGCCGATGTGGTACCTAAATCATGAATCAGAGAAATTATTGGTAAAATTAGTATCATACTATTAAAAAAATTAAGATTGAAATTTACTTTTTAAAAATGGTGTTTAAATTTATATTTGACCAACCAAATTGTAATATATATTAAAAAAAAAATGAATTAAAAATAAAAATAAATATAATCATGTATTCTAAGTTCTAACTATTTTTCACAGCCAATCAGAGTATAAAAAATTGTTATAGTTTACCTGAGGTGTAGTTTAATACAATTGGGTCCCACTCGCTTTTAGGCCTGACCCAATTGAACCCTGGATCGCCGTTTTTCACGAGACTCTCATATGTGCAACAGAAATCAGAATCAACATCAACAGCACCCTTATCCTGATCATCAGAATCAGTAATAAGGACGAGAATAGGGCGTTTGGCGTCGGGTGGGAAGAGGGAGATGGCTTCGAGGACGAGGGAACGTGAGAGATAGTCAACAAAAACTAGTTTGGATTGGCAGTGTTGAAGGAGGACAGAGACAGTGCGGGCGTCGAGTCGAGTGTTGATGGTGTTGAGGATGGCAGCCGTGAAGGGTACAGCAAAATGAACCTCGTACATGGCGGGGATGTTGGGAGCGATGATTGAGACGACGTCGCCTCTGCTGATGCCAAGAGATGAAAGGGAAGAAGCTAATTTCAGGCATCGGCGGTGGCTTTGGGACCAAGTATATGTGGTGTCCTTGTAGATGATACTAGGACAATCGCCGAACACGGTTGCTGCTTTCTCTAACAAAGTAAGTGGGGTTTGTTATCCTAGAAAAAAAAATGTGATATAACGAAGCTATCCACAAGTCAAAGAGCACAAGCCTAAGACAACAAATCTTCGGTGCCACAACACTAAGCCTCTAAGGAAACTGAAGCCAAAGACAAGAAAGATAAATACGGAAACATATGTTGTAAATTAATACGAAATAACAAACAAATTTAGTGAGATAAATAGTGAGAGAGAGAGAGACGAGAGAGAGAGAGTGTGTCTTATATTGATTTCTGGAAAATTATAATAATACACTCATTTACAACGGATTCACACACACATATATATATATATATATTAATACAAAATATAGAAAAGGGTATTTGTGGTAAATTCTCATTTAATATAACCACTTACGATTGCCACTCACCAAAAGAGTCTATTAATTGTATTTAATATAAACCCACTTAAATGGGAAAGCCATATTTTTAACAACATACTAATAATAAAATAATAAAATAATTTTATTTTTTCAAAACTTTAGGGGGGGCCACGGCCCCTGCTGGCCTCCACAGGGGTCCGTCCCTGTGGAGTCGGTTCCCATTTTTTAAATTCTAAATTATTATAATTTTTTTTATAAAAAAAGAAGTCTTTATATGGTTTAAAATGGTTTAGAATTAAAACTGATTTGCAACCTTCTCTTAACTAGAAAATACCCTTTTTTTATAATATCTAAATATATATATATATATATATATATTTTAAAAGCTTTCGTTATTAGTAGGATTCGAACCGCTGACAACATTCTCTCTTATTTTAAATTTATGATTAATTGTTTCAAAAAAGAAAAACAGATTTAATAATCTTTCAAAAAAAAAACAAATATCACCAGTCATCACCAGTTCACCACCTCTCAAACACTAAAACCCTAGCCACTGCCGACCTCGCAGCCAAAACCACACCGACCTCTACCCTCTACGAACACCGATCTCATCCCGGCCGCTGTGTATTCTCTATCTCTCTCATCGCAAGTCACTATCTCACGAATCCGTCTCCTTCTCCATCGATCTCCTCTATTTTCAATCTCCGGTCCATCTTTTCTCTGCCTTCTTTTTGTTCTATTCACCGGTGAAATCGACATGGGTGTTGGTGTGGGTGTAACCATGGGTGTTTGTTATGTTTGGGGCTAGGTTCGATTTGTTGTGGTTGATAGATGATGTTGTTGAACCTGGATTGTGAATCTCTTTTGACTTTTTAGAAAAAAACAAAATCTTTTTCAATTTATGGGTTTTTGTTTATCTCCATTGAAATCTTGAAGATGGTGGACCATTATTTTTTGTTGTTGTTGCATTTTTTGTATTTTTTTTCAATCTAATTCAAGATTCAAACAAACAAAACTTAACTAATTTAAAGAATTATGTGGGTTTCAAATCCAAACATTTTATCTCATTTGATCCCTTCAACCCCAGTTGACCACTAATTGCAACTGTTGGCCTTGGAACAAGGGCTGATGATGATTCTTGATCACGATGGATCCAATGCCTGAAACAGACCAAACATCTTTAGCATCTCTTGATTGCAACAACAATAGGAAGTCCATTGTTTCAACAATGGAGATGATTGAATCTCCACAGTTGGATCGATCCAGATCCAACGGTAGAAATCTATTGTATTCCATTTTTTTTAATTCTTAAAATTTTTATTTCAACCATTTTTTTTCGTTTAATATAAAAAACAAAAACTGTCTTTTTAAACCGTTAAAAGTGTGTTTTTTAAAAGTATTTTAAATGTCTTTTATCTTTAATTTATATTTTATATGATTTTTTGTTTTAAAAAATATTATATATATATATTTGAGAAAATAATTTGTTGTTATTAATTTAAATTTTTATAAATTATTTTAATATTAAAATCTTTAAAGTGTTTGAGAAAAATTCAGAAAAATTAAACGTGTAATAACAAAAACATTTGAAGGGTAAAATTGACTTTTCATTCTGAATTATATATCAACAAGGGCAAAATCATATTTTTATACTTATAGTTATAGTTGACCGTTAGTTTGTTGGTCAAAGGGACTAAAGTGATGTATTTTGGAAAAAACATAAATTCAAGTTACCAATATGACAAAGACATTTAAAAATGTGACATTTTACTAAAAAATTATGGACGTTAGTGATAATACCCATTCACATAAAGAAGTTTATGCGTGGTAGATATAATTATTTATTTAGTCTAAAAATGTTCACAACTTAAGGTACTGGCTAGACATGCTATCTTGATTAAAGTTGTGGGTCTTTTGTTTTCAATTAGAAAGTGATGAGTCTAGAATCACCAAGTGAACGACTTCGAACAAAGAACCCAGTAGATATGATGTATTGAATGCATCAAGTGAATAGTATATTTAGATTTTACCGTTAATGGAGTAATACATTCACAATAGAGCAATTGAAATAACTATCTTAATCATGAGATAACTAATGTACCATATGAATTATGAGTTGTAACGTTTGAGCTATCAATGAGTACCACCACAAAATAATAGTTGAATCCCGTTAGTTAGGAGTTGTTGATTCATATGTCATAGCAGACATATATTTATAGATATGGACATCATGGCTATTATAATCAAATAAGAGTAAATATCACCTTATAGGTCTTATAAGAACTTGGATCATAAATCTTGGTGCCGAGTATTCAATAAGGAGTTATTGAATCATGATTTATGATAAATCAAAATTATCCATTGGACGTAAGGATGGTTCTAAGGAATAAAATAATTAATCATACAACGGTCAAAAGGCATTTTAATTATTGATATTTTTCATGAGAATACATATTTCACACAATTGTTTAGGGTAAAAATTAAATATTTAACATAATTTATTTTATTTCGAGAGTGAAATTTCAGTCTTTTAGTTGACTAAACTGAAATTAATATATTTCGGCTCAATTAATTAAGAGTTAATTGGTACTTGTGCCAAATATATTGGAGCTTGTAATTAAAATAACCTATGGACCCCAAAACTTAACAAATTAAATTGGATCATCTAAAAGGAACGCATTGGGCTAAAACGTTGGGTTCAAAGACAAATACTTATTTTTCTTCTTTAATTTTATTTTTTTCCCTTTAAGAATAGAAAATAAATCAAAATAGGATTTTGATGGAAAAATAAATAAAATAAAATAAAAAGGAAAAGACTTCTATTAAGATTAGACTTAACAAATCACAATATGATTAGTGATTCTTGTGTCCTATGAGAAAACACATTATTCTTTTTTAAACCTATAAATATGTGGTTTAAGAGAAAGAATATTTTTTACACCAAACTTGTCATTATTCGTTAGCGTTGACACAAACTTGAAAGTAAGCTGTAAGTTTCAAATTCGATTTGAGCTTTTAATCTTTTTCTTTAAGTCTTGTAGGTGGATTTACACATTGGTTCAAAGAAAAAGGAGCCAACATTCCTTTGTGATTCGATCTTATGCTAAGTGTGGAAGATTTGCTGAGACTAAACGACAAAGGTAATCTCTAAATTAATTCAATTTGCATTATATTTAGAATACAATTCAGTGATGTTTTGAAAATGTGTTTCTTAAAAGTTATGTAAATACAATTATTTTCAAAACTGTTATTTTTTTCCCTTCTACATGATTGTTGTGAAAATTATGATTCACAATTTATCTCCAATTTCTAATGCTCGCAAGTATATGAATCGAAATATAATATAGCAAGCGACAGAGACCGAGTGTTTGTTTTGTTGGGTTTTCTACCGTCTCAAAAGCTCTAAAAACCTTTACTTGAGTTATTTTTAGAGCTGTTTGGTTGAACTTTTGGGATTGTCTATTTTAAATTCAGTTTGAGATAGTAAAACTCTACTAGGCAAAAGCCCGTGGGGATGAGTTTTTTTTTTTTAAATAGAACTCTTTAAAAAAAAGTATTTGGCTTAATACCCCTAAAAGCGTTTTTTTTTTAATTACCAACCAAAGGTCAAGCTATAGAACACCGGTGAACCCATACACCGTGTAAGAAATATTGTGATCGTAAATTGAAAAAATGTGATCCAACATTCTATCGCAATATTTTCTACATTTCTAATAGATCTACTACAAGTACATAATTTATAAATAGAGGTTTTTCAAAAGTCTAGCCAAACAAGCTCTAAAACAATCCTATAATTCTCACCAATTAAACTAAAACTAAACCTTAAATTGGAAACTTTAATGAAAGAAAGTGACTGGTGGATTATTGAATAAAAATTGAAAATTAGAGAAAATAATTAAAATCAAAGTTCACAGCAAACAAGTTGAAAGTCAAGTAGGCGGAACAGTAGAGCATTCGATTTCATCGTAACAAATCATACTTAATTCTTTTGGCATGTTAATTCTAATTAATCCTCCTTATTGATGATCATTATTCCCTTAGAGCATCTCCAAGAGATCCCTTAATCAAGCCCCTTAGCTTAATTAAGGGAGGAGCTGCAATTTTTACAGCTTCAAGAGATCCCTTAATTAGAATCCAGTGGAGCTCACTCCCTTGATTAAGGGGTGGTTTCAGTCTCCCTTAATTAAATGGGCTCCATATATAAAGAATAAATATAGTTCATGGGTACTAAATAAAAATTAATAAAAAAAAAATAAGTGGGCTCTACATAAAATAATAAAAAAAAATTAAAAAGAAGCCATTTAAGAGAGTATTCTTAAAACACACACCCCCTTAATGGTCCTTTCAAACAACTTCCATTTAAGTAAGAGAGTTTCCAATGGAGACTTTTGGAGATTGTCTTATTTATTTAATGGCCATGACATTTGGTTACACTAAAAGTATTCCTACAAATTAACCCTCTATAGTATCTAGATGAATTGAATTCATAAGAACTCATTAAGTCCCAAGAAAATTGTTAAACATCACATAAACCCTAACTGCATGTCATATACAATTAAGCATTCATGGTATCAATTGTAAGAAGCAAAACTCAAGTAAAGTATGGTATATACTCTTACTTGCATCAAATTACTCAAACATACATGATGATCAAACATTTAATTCAAGGATATATAAAATAAGCGTAGCAAAAAACACTCAATAAGGGAAGAAAACTTGAAATTAACAATAACCAAATAAATCAAATAGTCATGATGTAGCCCTAGCAAACAGATTTAGTTCCTTATAATCATGAGTACAAACCTAAAAAAATACATAGAAGAAAAGAAATATAGAACAGAAATTTTTAAGAAGTACCGCCCAAGAAAACTCTACAACTCTTCAACACGTCTCTCTGTTGTGTTGTATCCAACAGCCCTTAATTCCTAATTTTTTAGCCCAAAATGAGTGTTGAGCCTTGGTGAAAAGACGAGGGAAAATCCAAAACAAATTAGCCAGTAATGTTTTATCTCCAAAATCTTGCATAGAAATTCTGGGCTAACCTTTAGGTAGTAAAATGGACCATAACTTCCTCTAGAATACTCGAAATCGTGAACCATAAAATTTTACGGAAGACTAACTTTCGTATCTTTCAATCCGTATAATGCTCGAAACCAAGCTCTTCCTGAGAAAATAATGTTTATTTCTTGAAGTTGATGCATCCGTATAGGTTGTTTTCTCAGGCTTGATCGGAAATATTCCAATTTGCTTCCACTTAGCTTCTAGGACTTGAATAGCCGAGCACTAAGAAAATAAACGTAATACGCAAGAGTTTAACCCCAAAAAAAAGCAATAAACTAAAGTATAGAGGTCTAAATCCTAGACAATTAAAACATTATCAATGATTCCATGTATAGCTTAATTTGTTTCTAATTATTACACAATAAGTTCGGGTTTTGAGGGGGAGAAACACAATTTCCCATGGTCTGGTGAGAGCGGTATACAATTGAGCTAACCATACAGATAGAATAATGGACCATTTGTTTTTTCCACTTAACGTTTAATGGGGATATACTAAACTTATTAGATTGTTTTTTTTTTGTTTTTTTTAATAGTCAAACAACTTAAAAATACCAAAAACAACTTAAAATAAAAAGTAATCCTGAATTTTCACTTAATCCATAATAATTGTCTTCCATTTAAAATATTTTCTTCTAAGATTATCCTCTCAAAGATAACTTATTTCCAATATTACCATGATTTATATTATACAAATTTCTTTCTTTTAACATATTACTAATAATAAACAACTTTAACCAAATTAAATGAAACCTTAATCATGTTGTCACTTTTAACTCCATTGTTGAACCTTCAATTTTATTTATATATTTTGTAAAAGTTAAAACCATCTCAATATCATCATCTATTATATCTTAAAGATGAATAATATCTTATCAATATTTGTATAAAAATTGTTTCGAATTCGTTAAATTTTATTTATTTGTTTTTATTATATAAATTAAAATGAGTAACAAGTACCGGTGCTCCTCAGCAGGGTGTTGTGCTAGAGAGAGGGAGACAAGGTGCTAAGGCAATGTTTAAGGGTTGGGTTCAGGAAGATCGGCTCTTTTTCTCGAGTTTTAGGTTCTCTTCATACCTCTCCTCTAACACAACAAATATATATAACATAACCGGAGCCACCAAGAGCGGGATCAGTCCCATTCTGCTTGATTAACAAGAGAATGAACAGGAAATATTGGATTCTTTTTATAATAAGGGAACAATATGCTCCAGGAAGCTTACTACAAGTATCCAAGTAGTACACAAATCACTATATGCTCCGGGGAGCTTACCACAGGTAGCCAAGTATTCTATCTAGCTCTAGCATAGGTTAAGAGAATTCTGAAGCCGACCCTTATCTCATGGTGAGAAGGTGTCTTTATAGAGTTCATGGATGATGGGTAGGTAAGGGGAATCTTTTTAGGCCAAAAGGAAGACAATTTCCTCTTTAGATCATCATTGTTCCATCTTTATAAGCTCGTGTGGGACATGTGCCTGACAAGGCCGTTTTCTGTCTTTTGAACACTTATCAAAATGATATGTTTTATGTTATAAAACCAAATTTTGGTTACCACTTGCAACCACAATTAATATATGAAATTAATATGAATGGAAAGCAAGGGATCATCCTCAAGAATCAAGATGGATAATTGAAATGCTTTCTAATCTATGTTAGACTTGCTAAATGCATAAAAAGTTAAATCATGATTGGAAGAGATAGATGTTTAATTTGATAACAAGAAATGTAAAATAAAAGGTAATTGAAAAATAGAATCTCAACAATCTAGATAAGAATATCGATTAAAACAAATTAAAAGACGTCTAGAGAATTAATGGAGTTGCAATCAGACCATGGACAATGCTCTCATAGCTTTATCAATGCACGATTTACACAATTAAGGACCGATCTCACTCGAAAGTGTGATTTAGTCGTAGATACTAAACCAAACCACTTCTCACCAAAATTCCCCACCTATGATATTTAAAGTAAAAAGACAATAGTGAGATCGGTTAGTGACGATCAAAAAGTCTAGGCAATTGGGGGTGATATTTCCACCAATGAACCTACCATATTCACTATGAGCCCTAATCAATCAAAGGTGTCAAGTCTCAACTAGTTTTATCTCAAACTATATTACCAATATTGCAGTTAAAGATTGATGTTCAATTCAATCACATAAGGAATAAGATCTTATTAAGTAAGTGAATAGAACTATAATTGTGCAAATATATTATTGAAAGCTAAACAAAACCCATTGGCCAAAAATTCATCACATCAATCCCCTAGAATGGGGATTTAGTTACATATATTCTTAAACAAATAAAGGAGGTAAAAAATAGAGAAATAACCTATGAGTCTTCTCTTCTAAGCTTGATCCCTCTTTTTGCGCCTTGCCTTGAATCTTGATGTAAAGAGTGAAGGCTAAGATGTGTAGTGAGCTGGAGTCAAATGGAAAGTGACAAAGGAAAGAGATGTAAAAGATGGGTAAAGAGGATTGATTAAAGTGAAGTAGTCTAGATTTTGGTTGTTGAGTTTATGGTTAGAAGGGATAAAATCAAGATTAGAAAATGGAGTGAATTATTCATATATGGTGTGTGTATGGGTCTCTCCGTAATTGAATCTAAGAGATGTACTTATAGTGGTCCAAGAAGCAAGCTTATAACTGCCAGATTCGCTGAGGTGGCATAGGTCGCTGCCCGATTACAGCGGTTTGGACCCAGCGACATTGACTTGCGACAGACGGGTAACAGATCTTCGATATGGTTTTCGAGGTCGACTTGCCAACGACCGTGGGAGCGATATTAGATCTAGAGCTATTGCCATGGCTATCGCGGTGGTTGCCCAACGACGCATTGGGGGCGATTTTCCCTGGATTTGTTCTTCGCTGATTCTTTTTTCACTGTCGTGGTCATCACCCCGCGAGCAATGGGGAGCGACATTCTCTAGACTTGGCTTTACTGGTTTGCTCTTCAAATTTCGCTGTCGCTCCATAACAATGCATTGAGGGCGACATCTCCTGTATTTGTTGTTGTTGTTTCGTGTTGGCGACATTATTAGCGACCCCGCACTTCTTACTTCACTTCTTCTCACTTTTTACAGTTTTGACCTCAATTTCTCCAAGTTGAGCACTAATGCCCTTATGATAGAATGTAATGTGATAAGATATGAGATGAATGTGGGAGTTGATGCAACTCATAGCACGAATAGTGGGCAATCCGATAAATCTTTTAAGAACCTATTCAATCCATTAATGGCCAATCTACCTATAAGTGTAGTTTGTAAAACCACTTAATCTTCACCTATAACTGAACTATTGGAGTGCTAGGTTGAGTGTATGGAAGATTCTCATTAAACTTGGGTAGATTACTTAGCCGTGATGTCTTGGATTGGAGTGCTCGCAGTCCATCCCTTCCATTCAAGAGAGCTTGTTTAAATCACCTTAATATGTGTATGTTTAAAACTCAATTCCATTTAACATCTTACATGATTTAAGAGTTAGAGTGTCTACTCAACCCAAGAAGATATCAAATGTATTATAAACTGAAATCAATTTAACCTCTAACTTGAATTAAGAGTTAAAATGCCTACTTAATCCATGAAGAATATCAAAATATGTTTTAGAACTCAAATCAGTTTAATATCTAACATAGATTACGATTTGGAGTACCTACTTAATCTAAGAAGAATATCAAACACTATTAAACACAACAAATGGAACTAAAGAGATCAAATACTAAAAATAATGGTGGAAATCTCACAATCTATGAATTATTACATCAACTCCCACATAGGGTTTAGTTACTCATAATGTAAATACAATGAAGAAATAAAGAAGCAAAAGTCAAGAAAGAACCTATTGGAGTGTTGAGATTCCTCTGTTCTTCAAGCTTCTCTCATTCTCCAAAGTGTGCAAATTCGTAGCTCTATGAGTGGGTATTTGAGTTTGAGTGAAATGGAAATGGAAATGGTGATATATAGATGGATTTGGTGTGGAAATTAGTTAGGAATGGTGTAGGCTGGGTTTGGATGTGTTGGAAGAGATTCCTAGATCTAGGGTTAGTGGTTAGTGATGTAAAGGCTGTGTGGGCATGTGGTTTGTATCAGAAAAAGATAAATTTATAGGATTTCAAAAAATAGGTATGAAGGTGCTACTGTCATAAGATATGGGCAACTTCGCAGCCCGTAATTCGTAGGTAGGGACCAACGAAGTTTGTCCGCGAGATCTACTAGAGAGAAATTTGAAGATCTTCTCCGGGTACCTTCGCTGGTACAGACCGACAAAAGTTGGTCTTGAAATCTTCTAGTGACAGGTTCGTGGGACACTTTGCTGGTGTGGACCAACGGAAGTTTAGCTCTTGATCTCCTAGGGAAGACTTTGCTGGTGACTTCGCTAGTGATCCCCAGAATTTATGCGGCATTGACTTCACGGGCATGGGCTTGTGCACTACCATCTAACTGAGCTGATTTCTTGAAAATCTTCATTTCTGACTTGTCTTGCTCCCAAAAGCTTCAGTTTGGATCTCTATAGCCTGAAATACGTTGATTGCCTGCATTGACTATAACTGGGCCATTAAATACAAGAATTCACTCAAAAATGATCCAAATGATATGGAATTTAGGGCCAAAATATAACACAAAATTGGCTCGATCACTTATATGGAAGTACTCTGGGGATATTTTTAAAAGAATCCCATTTTTAGTGCCTTTTGAAACATAAGTTTTCAAAATTGTGATAGTGTTAATGATGTAGGACAATTTCTTTAATTTGGGTCTTTTCTTGTTTAGCAAGTTTATTTATTTTAGTTTGATTAGGAATTAAATTTATGTTTTGGAATAAATCAAACTTACCTTTTGGGTGAGATTTGATCTTTATTTTCCAGTCAAGTTAGGAGTCATGAATCTTAAAAGATTCTGATTAGTTTTGATATTTTCTTGTTTTAGTCTTTTTTTAAGAATATCATATTCGAGTCGTATTAGGATTAATTTATTATAAATAGTATTATTAATAAATAGTATTATTAATTCCAATTATTGTAACTTTTTAAACCTTTGATTGATTTTAATAAAATCGTTCCTTTGGAACATTTATCTGTCGTGGATTCGACATGCTCTTTGAGGATTCAAGAGCACCATTTTCTAACGAAGATTAGGGAATGATGGCCTCTGCATGGCGGTCCATGCTTGGGTAACTACCGGTCGCTACGTTAAGGTTCGTCAAAGTGTGCCTCAGGGTTCGATGAAGTGATCATTCTTATTTTCGCCATACACCGCTGCCATCAATTGGTATCAGAGCGACTGAGTCTACCTCTGTGCTAGGCTCAGCGTCCACAGACCACAACCAACTACCTTCCTAAACGCCAAATATTCACCCTCCATATCTCCCCATAAAAAAAAAAAACGAAATTGAAAAAGAAAAGACAGCAGAAATTGTGGATCAGCCTCAACAGTGCCAGAAATTTCAGATCAACCTCACGAGTTCCAGACGTACCCTAATCGTCATCACCATTAATCGCGTGCCGCCATTCATACCCACCACTTTCAATTTATTTTTCGTAATCAGTTCTCAGGATTCAATTGTTGGTACGTTTGTTTTTAGACTTTGATTTCGGTTCTCAATGGGTTTCAATGGTTTTCTTGGTTCCAATAATTATTTTTCGAGCTATTATGCTTATCAACCAAGCCTTCAAAATTTTTCTGGACATATGAAAACTGAAGAATTTATTAATTGGTTGGAAGAAGTTGAAGAATATTTTGAATATCACAAAACTGAAGAAAGTCAAAAAGTTTTATTTGTAGAAATTTATTTGAAAAAAGATGCATTAATTTGGTGGGAAGACTTTCAAAAGGATCGGAGATCCAATCATGACATGTTATGAAACAAGTAATGTGGGAGGAATATCTTCCAAATGATTATTTTGAAGATTTTCGTCATGCAGAAGATACAGTTGAAGATATTTCGTATGAAGTGGAAATTTTCGAAGGAATTGAAGACGAGCCTTGGATCTTAGAAGTTGAAGACTACAATCCAACCATTGATATTGATTGCACTTTAGATGTGGCTGACGTAAAACTGGAAGCTAAATCGATTTCCATTGATAATGTTTCCAAGGGTGACAACTTCTGTGCTATTATTGATACGAGTCATAACAAAGCTCGGAGTACTCTGTTTTCCGCCTTGATTTGGACAACTTGGGAGTCAAGGAATCATTTAGTGTTCAAAGGCATTATAACGCCAGTTGACCAAGCCGCAACCAACAAGCATCGCCAACGGCGAATAGCTTGGGCATTTTCTGCATTCCGTTGGACGATTGTTTTGGTGCCATTATGGATCTGGGATGGATTACGGAGAGATTTTTCTGTTGGGGTTTACCACTCCCACAAGACGAATAGTGGTTCTTCTTTGTTTACTTGTCTTTCCGCGTGTTTCAACTGAACTCGAGGACGCGTTCTTTTTTAAGAAGGGGTGACTGATGTAGGACAATTTCTTTAATTTGGGTCTTTTCTTGTTTAGCAAGTTTATTTATTTTAGTTTGATTAGGAATTAAATTTATGTTTTGGAAATAAATCAAACTTACCTTTTGGGTAAGATTTGATCTTTGTTTTCCAGTCAAGTTAGGAGTCATGAATCTTAAAAGATTCTGATTAGTTTTGATATTTTCCTGTTTTAGTCTTTTTTTTAGGAATATCATATTCGAGTTGTATTAGGATTAGTTTATTATAAATAGTATTATTAATTCCAATTATTGTAACTTTTTAAACCTTTGATTGATTTTAATAAAATCGTTCCTTTGGAACATTTATCTGTCGTGGATTCGACATGCTCTTTGAGGATTCAAGAGCGCCATTTTCTAACGAAGATTAGGGAATGATGGCCTCTGCATGGCGGTCCATGCTTGGGTAACTACCGGTCACTACATTAAGGTTCATCTGAGTGTGTCTCAGGGTTTGACGAAGTGATCATTCTTATTTTCGTTATACACTGTTGCAGTCAGTTAAACTACCACATCATAAGGGTACCATTTAATTTTTTAACTCGACTTATGGCTGCAACCAACTCTGGGGTATTATAAATAAAGGTGCTTGCCTACTTAGCTCACTTGAGTGTACAAAGAGCGAAGAGTTGAGATGTCAAAAGAAATCATCTGAACTGGCAGACAGATTACAGCATCTCTAATGTAATGTTAAATCATTATGTTAATGCTATATTTTAGAACAAATTTTTTAAAAAAACATGCTTCAATACTATACTTTTTGCCAAATTAATAAACAAACTATTTAGAGTAAAAATTGTGTCAATATAAGTGAGTATTTTAATGAATTTTTTTTTTCTTTTGCATTGGAAATTAAAATCAATAAAGAAAAATAGATTAATTTTATCTCCTAATTTCATAGACAATAAAATAGGAAAGATATTAATTAATTAATTTATACTAATAATATCATAACTTATTGTCTATATACCATAATATCAAAAGTTATGTATAATAAATTTATGGACCAAGATTCTCACCCCATCTCATATTTTTTCCTCACATTTTTAAAGTATGTGATTGGTTGTTGGTGAAATGTCAATCACATCATAATCATTTATTCATTACAATGCTTATCTATCATAAGATTAAGTTAGGAGAGAATTTAAATCTTAAATTTATATAGCAATTTCATTGGATTGGGGGCAAGGCCTGGGCCCCTATTAATTTCGCCCCTACACGTATAAATGCAGTGAAGGGAAAAAGTTGAAGAGAACTTTAGTACAAAAGCTCAAAAGCAACATCTTTTTTTTGAAAAAATCGATTTTAATTTAATAAACCGTCATTTAATCTATCTAAATGAAAACCATTTTCTTTGTAAATATTGATAATTTTCCCTACTATTTCCAAAATTTTACAAATATAAATATTAAAATTTATTGAATATCCTTGAAAGGGCAGCCAATATATTAATTAAAGTGTTTATATGGGAAAGTGAGCGAAGAAATCACCACACTATATTTTCTTTTTTAGAGCTGACATTATGGATTTGGGTCTGTCTATCAGAACCTAGGTTTTATGCAACTTACACTCAATGAAATGAATCTTCCCACAACCTACGTTTTTATTAGACAAATATGGGTGTGTATTTACAAATTATACCAAGTTTAATTTGAATCCTAGGTGGTAGAAGGCCATTTTGAAATCACTAACCACCCACCTAGTAAAGTAAATAGACCCTTGGTAAATCATCACGCTGTTAAAATATAAAATCACAGCAATTACTCCTTAAAAGCGCAAGATATAATATATCAATATATAGGTTTATATTAATATTCAAATCGAGAACATACTACAAAATACAACAGAACAACAAAACAGTCCACACGAGACAACTCCGCATCACTTATATTGTGCACTATATATATATATATTTACATGAAAATTATAACATCAATACGTACTGATAAAAACATACGAGGACATTGAATATACGTCACACTTGTCAAAACTCATTCATAAATAAGTGGATCATGTTCAATATCTTCGTGTATTTCCATCAGTACGTACTTATTAATATATATACATTTATATATTAGTATTACAAACACACACATATATCTCAGTGGCCATGTTGTCCAGGAAGCTTCTCTTTGATCTTCTCCATCATCCCTTTCTTCTGGTGGCCGTGCTCCTTCTGGTAGTGTCCCTCGCCGCCTGAACATGCCATAACCGCCAGGAGTGGTGGTTGCGCTCGCATGTTGAGGCCTGTCATCTCTGTGTCCGACACCCGGTATTTTCTCCTTCATCTGCTCCATCATTCCCTTCTTCCTTATACCAGTTCCCTCGTCCTCAGACTGCATGTTATTTTTTACACACAAACAAATTAAAATTCAGAAAGTTTAATTTATACATAACAATAAATATATTTAATGGATAATTCAACTAAACTTGTAATATAATTCTTTTTAATATCTAATTTTTTTATATTTCAAAGTCTCTTAAATTAAAATTTTGGGTCAGTTTGAAAGAGCTTATTCCCATAATAGATATTTTAAAATAGAGCCGTCGGAAGGAAATCTGGAAAACTGTTGGTTATCGATTCAAAATGTTTTTTTTTTAATTATTATTATTATGATTAACCAAATACTAAAATATATTAGTAAAAGTAAAAAAAAAATACATCAGGGAGTTATTAGAGAGTTATATAAAACATTTAGTGTAATTTCAAAATTGTCTACTTGAAAAATCTCAAATTTTGAGTTGTTATCAATTAAAAATGCTTGTTTTAATATTAAAATATATTAGAAAAAAAAAATACGTCAATTAAAAAAGCTTTTTTTTATTATGATTAACAAAATATTAAAATATATTTGTTACAAAAATACAATAGACAGAATTATACGATACATTTTAGATTTTAGCGTTATTAAAAGAACTTAAAAAGATTTACTTTAAGAGATCACAAAATTTGAGTTTCTGTCCCGTAGAAGCAAAATAGTTATTTGATCATACAAAAGCTCACTACTACTAAATGACAATAAAACAACAAAAGAAAATTAGAAAAAAAAAAAAAAAAAAACTTTTAACAAGTAGATAAAACTTTCTAAACATGCACTTCAAAAACTAACAACTATAAATACATAGTAGCTAGCATAACCCTAATGAAACAAATTCATGAATGAAAGAGGAAGTAGTAATCACTTACAGAGCTGCTTGATGATGAGCCATCGTCACGATGAAGCCATCTGTCACGGTGGCCAATGGCCACACCGGTACCGGTACCGTTACCGAGCCCACTACCGAAGCCAGCCTCATCTGTTTGGCGAATCATATTGCCGTGCTCATCAAACTGTATACTAATTACACCGGATTGGTTCTGATAGTGTGTCATTTTCAAATCCGATTGACAACAATAGCGATAACGATAACAAAATCTAATGATAAAACAAGAAGCTCTATATGTAAATGCTTAGAAGATGATCGGTTGCAGAGGTGATTTGTTATTAACAGTGCATTGGTTGGTTAGGGTTTATATAAGCAGATAGTGAGAGAGAGACTTGCATGGCACCTGATGCTACACGTGCCACGCAACTATTGGACTAATTTCATGGTGCTGTCTACATGATCAACACGTGTATTTCCTTTTTCTTTTTAAACACGTGTCTTTTCCTTTTCGGTTTAAGATAAGATTGATGTAAGATTGATTCACATATATCTAAGATATTGACCACACCAAACCAATAAAAATATAGTAAATAACTTGAAATAAATCTGAAAAGTAAAAATAAATAAAAAATTACTACACACCTACATTATGATCGATGGAATCAATATTTTGGATGCTGAACCATAGTCCAAACCTTTTTTTTTATATATACATAATATAGATTCATTGATTCAAGTGCTTATTTCTGATATGAGGACTTAATTTGGATACCCTAACTTATTGCCACGTGTGTATTCAAAATAAAGTATATTTATGGATAGCTACCAATCTTTTCTTTTGTCGTTTTTATATCTATGAATTTACCTTTTATCATTACGTTTAAGTTTTCGAGGTTGTGTCACGTACTCACATTTGATTAGAAGATTGTGGAGTTTAATTTTATTGTAAAAAAAAAAAAAAAAACCTCATAGGTTCATGCCTCGATCCTCGCGAGTCATGATATGTACATATAGGCGGTTGGTGATTTCATAACAAGAAGTCTTGATTTATGATCATTTATCATGAAAAGTATATATTACCAGTAGCCCCTATAACTCAATTCAAATAAAAGTGATGATTTGTCCTCAAACTCAATTCAAATAAAGTGATGATTATTTGTCCTTACTAATGTGACTCGATTATATTCTTGCTAAATCCCCTTTAATTTTGAGAACTCTGTTAAAGCTTCTTTTTATTTTTATAGCTATCTAATTCAATAATAATAGTTATCTAATCAATCAATGAATTTTTTCCAGTTTTTTTTTTTTTATCTTTTCATCGACCAATTTTCCATGACTAAACTTCTGTAGAATTTTCTAGAGGCTTAAATAAGCATCAGGATGTTTGATGAAGAACCAAATTCGAGCAGTCTAGACATTTGCAGAAGCTTCAACACCAACTTTAGAGTCAATGTTCTGGAAATTTCTTGATTACCGACTTATGACCGCAACCGACTTTGGAGGATTATAAAGGGATAAATTATACTAACTTATCTCGATTATATATATAATTATATTAAAATTCATAAAATATTAAAATAACACAAACATATTCTATAATCTGTTGACTAACACTAACTTACCCCGATTATATACATAATTGCATTAAAACCTATGAAATATCAAAATAACAATAACATACTCTCTGGTCCGTTGATTAACGTTGACTATCGTTAATTAGTCATAAATGAGAAGAATTGTTGCTTTTACCCTTATATAAATAATACTTATTTATATAAAATCAGTTAATTAATAAAAAATAAAAATAATATAAAATATAATATATAAAAAAAAGTATTCCTATGGATGTTTGGGAAGATGATGATGTTAATTATTATTATTATGTATTTATTATGTATTTTATTTTTGATGATGATGATAATTTTTTTAATTAATATTTATTTTCCTTTTAATTAGTTGTTTAGTTTTAAATTTTAATTAATATAAAATTCTTGACTCGCCACGTCTGATTCAATAATTTTATATTAATTAAAATTTAAAACTAAACAACTAATTAAAAGGAAAATAAAGACTCGCCACGTCTGATTCAATAATTTTATATTAATTAAAATTTAAAACTAAACAACTAATTAAAAGGAAAATAAATATTAATTAAAAAACTATTATCATCATCAAAAATAAATAAATAATAATAATAATTAACATCATCATCCTCCCAAACATCCACATCAATACCTTTTTTATATATTATATTTTCTAATATTTTTATTTTTAATTAATTAACTGCTTTTATATAATTAAGTATTATTCTTGTAAAGGCAAACGACAATTCTTCTCATTTGTGACTAACTAACAGTGGTCAACATCAGTCAACGGATCAAAGGGTATGTTTGTGTTAATTTGATATTTTCACGGGTTTTAGTGCAATTATGCATGTAATCGGGGTAAGTAAGTGTTAGTCAATGGATCAAAGGGTATATTCGTGTTATTTTGATATTTTCACAGGTTTTAATACAATTATACATATAATCGGTGTAAGTTAGTGTAATTTGCCCGATTATAAATAGAGGTGCTAGGCTCACCTTGAGTGTATAGAGAGTGAAAAGTTGAGAAGTCAAAAAAATCAAGTGAAACTCAGTTGAGTGGCCGACAAAGTGAGTTGGCTTAGGGTGTGTTTAGTGTAGGGGATATGATTGAACTATTTTTAAGAGAAGGAATTTGATTTGATTTGATTTGATATTATATGATTGGATTTGATTAATTATAACGTTTTCCTTGTTTAGTACAACATGAGATATGATTAAAATAGAGTAACCATGTGTTTGGTGTAACATAGGATAGGATTAAAAAATTTAACAATTCCAGTTAAATACAAAACAAAAGAAAGGAAAGGGAAGTCGGAAATTAAAAAAAAATTAACAAACTCAGTTTCATAACACAAACCAAAACACAGATTCAATAAACACAAAACACAACCTATGAATCGAAATTCATCAAACCCAAATTCAACACCAAACGTGGAGTATCAGTGCATGCATCAAACCCAAATTCAACACCAAACAAAGAGCATCAGTGCACCAAAACATAAATTCAATCATTGATGTTCATCAAACTGATACAACTTTGGTGAATTTAGAAACAAGAAAGAGATAAGAAAGAAATAAAAGATGAGAGATTGTGATTACTGTATAACTTGTGTCCTTTATTTCTGTCATACTAATATTTATAGACCTTGGTAACACAGTCCTGGTGCTAGATAAAAGGGAAATGGGCTGTATCCCAGCCACTAACAACAAGAAAATGGGAAATGGGGCTGTTACCACAGCCATTAATAAAGAATAATGGGAAACGAAAAAGGTGCCATGATATCTTAGTCTGATGGCACTCTTCCTAATTTATCAAAGTAGTAAGCAGTAAAAACATATAAACAACAACAACTCTTGACCCAGTCTTCAGTCTTCACGTGTGATGGCTGCGGATTGCTTGCATGGGGTGGAATGGTGGGTTGTGTGGATGACATGGATGATGGTGTGATGACATGCAAGAGTGGCTGACTGTACATATCATTCCATCCCTCCCAAATTGTCCTTGTCCTCAAGGACAAACGATGGATAGGTTCGTGAGAAACGCCAACGATTCTCCCAGGTAGCGTCTTCAGGAGGGGCACCAGACCATTGAACCAGAATTTTTGTTCGGGGACAGTATTTACCTTTACGAATGATGCGAGTAGCGAGGACCGCCTCAAGCTGGGGTAATGCATTTGTAGGCATATTTTTCGGCTGGCAATTGTGGACTGATAGGGACTGACTGACCAATGTGTTTTTTGAGGAGACTTACGTGAAATACGTTGTGCACCTAAGACCCTAGAGGCAGCTCCAAGCGATAAGCAACTGGTCCTATTCTAGCCAGAACCTTGAAGGGGCCAAAATACCGAGGGGATAGGTTGGTCGAACTGCGAACATCAACCGATTTCTGACGATAAGGTTGTAAACGAAGGTATACATAACCGTTGACGTTAAAGGTCACATCGCGATGATTTTGGTCAGCCATAATCTTCATACGATCGCGGGCGATGTGAAGGTTGATTCGTAGATTCTTAAATATGCTTTCTCTGGTTCGAAGCAAACACATCAACTACTTGAACTTTGGTGGTACCTGCAATATAAGAAACCATGTTTGGAGGGGGTATGCCATACACAGATTCAAAGGAGTGATTTTTGTTGCCGAGTGTTCCGTGGTGTTGTAACTATACTCGGCCCAGGCAAGCCAATAGAGCCACTTGTGGGGTTGTTCACTAGTAAAACACCTGAAGCCACGTTATCAGTCTTGACCACGAACCTTGAGCCCAGTGAAGAAAACCCGTCTTGGATCGGTCAATCGAGGAAATGACTTCTTTCTTTCACTCGAAATTCCTTCTGCGTGAATCACCTCCTAAAAAAAGAGGCAGGCCTGCACGCCCTATTTGAGACTACTAAGGCAGGTGACTCTTTCATTAGGGAAGGGAAGAAGGGGCCTAAGTGTGAGGCACGACCGACGTGGCCTGGGCTGATGGATTAGTTGGTTCATCGTTAACCCCGTATAGAATCAAATCAATAGTGCCTTTTCTTTTGATGGTTCCCGTGGATGTAGCAGTATACCTGCAGGCTTCGAGGATTGGGATCGACATGGTAGTATTAGTTTGTTTCTTCTTTTCTAAGACTTCGCTCTTACCCTTTTTCTTTCGGTCGAGCTAGGCTTCACTTCCTATCACCCTTAGTTGAAGGAGAGCGTAGGGGTATTGTTCGAGCGTACGATTGATGACTTCGGTTTGGCCGTCCGTCTGAGGGTGGTAGCTGGAGCTCATGCGAAGGGCTGTTCCTTGCAACTGAAATAAAGTTCTCCAGAAATTACTGACAAAAACCTTGTCGTGGTCACTAATAATCGAGACTGGTACTTCATGAAGCCGGACAACTGTATTAACGAATGCTTTGGCAACTGTAAGAGTTGTGAATGGGTGTTTTAAAGGGATAAAATACACATACTTGGATAGGCGATCAACTACCACCATTACTACTGTATAGCCTTGAGATGGTGGGAGTCCTTCCACAAAATCCAGTGAAATATCCGTCCAAATACGTTCAGGTACTGGTAGCGGCTGTAAGAGCCCGGCTAGGTTGAAGGGTTTCATGTTTGCATCGTTGTCATATTTCGCACTCCCTGATAAACTCCTTTGTTGCAGCTTGCATCCATGGCCAAGAAAAATTTGATCGCAAGCGACTTAGAGTTTTTTGATAACCAAAATGGCCTCCTGCGGGTGATGAGTGTCTGTCAGATAAAATGTTAGGAATCAATGATAATGTAGGACTCAATAATATCTTGCCGTTGTTGATCCAAACTTCATCTCTTTGGCAGCAATTTCAGAATTTTGGTGTATGAGCTGACTGAAATTGGTCATAGTAAGAGTCCTGGAGTGATTCTTATTATAGGATAGTCCACCAATCAGCTATTAGTAAAGAAATTGCAAACATCTCTAACTCTGCAACTCTGGAAAGGGCATCCACTCCTTTATTTTCTTGTCCCTTTTTGTACTGGATTTCATAGTCATAACCCAGAATTTTATGGAGCAAACAAATTTGTGTTGGTGTCGAAATCCGTTGTTCCAATAAGAACTTGAGACTCCGGTGATCCGTTCGGACGACAAATGGTTTGCCAATGAGATAAGGCCTCCATTTTCGGATTGCCTTAACAATCGATAGCATTTCCTTGTTATAGGTGGATAATGCCAACGCAGCTCCTCGTAAGGCCTCGCTAAAATACGCGATTGGCTGGTCTTGTTGTGATAAAATTGCACTCAACCCAGTTCCGCAGGCATCGTATTCCACCATGAATTATTGAGTGAAACCAGGCAATCGTAGGACCGGTGGAGTAGTGAGTGCTTGTTTAAGTTTGTTGAAGGCGGTCTCAGCCTCAGTGGACCAGAAAAAACCCTCTTTCGATATAAATTTGGTGAGTGGTGCGGCCATACTTCCAAAATTGCGGATGAACTTTCAGTAATATCCGGCAATCCCTAAAAATCCTCGGACACTCTTAGCAGAAGTTGGGGTCGGCCAGTGAAGGATTGTCTGGACTTTTGCAGGATCAACAGTGACTCCCTCTTGTGAGATGATATGGCCAAGGTAGTCCACTGGCAAAACTCTGAACCTGCATTTAGATTTCTTTGCCACCAACTTGTTAGCAGATAAAATTACCAGGATTGTCTGAAGGTGATCTACATGATCGGCCCACGTTCGGCTATAAACCAGTATATTGTCAAAGAAGATGAGCACAAATTTTCTGAGGTGAGGTCGGAATAAGTCGTTCATCAAGCTTTGAAATGTAGACGGTGCATTCATCAAGCCGAAAGGCATGACCACAAACTCATAGTGCCCTTCGTGTGTCCTGAAAGCCGTTTTGTGTACGTCCTCCTCATGCACACGTATTTGATGATAGCCGGACAGCAGGTCCAATTTACAAAAATACTTGGCTCCGTGTAATTCGTCCAACAGTTCGTCGATCACTGGAATTGGCTATTTGTCTTTGATGGTGGCATTGTTTAATGCTCTGTAGTCGACGTAAAATCTCCAGGTTCCATCCGCCTTTTTTACTATTTACACTGGAGAGGAGAACGAACTGGTGCTTGGTCGGATGATGCCGCTCTCAAGGAATTATGTCACCATTCGTTCGATTTCGGCCTTTTGATAATGTGGGTAGCGGTATGGGCGCACACTAACAGGTTCTTGATTGGGCAATAAGGATATCCGATGATCCTGCACTCGTTGCGGTGGAAGGCCGATAGAAGATGTAAAGACATGATCAAACTCATTTAATAGGTTGGTCAGGTCTTCAGGCATTTGATCGTTTTGACTTGTAGAGTTGGATTTGTCTTGCTCATTGACTGATGTTATTTGCAAAAAAAATACCCCCATTCCTGTTAATTGTAGCAATTCTTTGTTTCCCAGTGGCTCTAGGCTCGTTTGACCTAGTCCTTGAAATGTGTGAGGTTGGCCTTTGTGATTGAATTTCATAGTCAATTTCTTGTAGTCGGTTTCCATGGGACCCAACGTTTCCAACCATTGTACACCCAATACAACTTGGCAAGATTGCGACCGGAAGTACATAGATATCGGCAATGATCGAATGATTCTGAATTACCAGTGTGAGTGCCAAGCATCTTCCCAGGCAGTTGATTCTTTCTCTATTTCCAACCATAACCTGAAAGGTGCCGTCGCAGACCATTGGTAAGCTAAGGTTCGACACAATGGATTGATCGATAAAATTATGAGTGCTTCATCCATCGATAAGCCCCATGACTTCCTTGTTCTTTAATCGGTTGATAACGCGTATTGTCTGTGGGTGGTTTGTTCCTGACATGGCATGAAAAGAAATTTCCGGGATGGGATTTTCGGTGGAAAATTTGTCGGGTTCGATTGTGTCGTCATTCTCTTTCTCTTCTGAACAATCTGTTATCATAAAAAATTGAGGCCGCTGACATCGATGTCCTGGAACAAACCTCTCATCGCAGTAGAAACAAAGGCTTTTCTCTTTGCGCTCCTTAGCTTCCTGCCCAGTAATCCTACGAACTGATGTAGGGGGTTGCGGTGGTGTAGTCTTCTGGTTTGGTGGTGGCCCTAAAAGTCCAACGGAAGGATTCGGTATTGGTCGTTGGGATATTGTTGTTCCTGGGAGATGGCCATAGCTGCTGGTTCTTTTCTGAAGGAGATTTCTCTCTTCGATTAAACGTGCTACACCGATGGTATCTGCTAATGTCTTGGGTTGTTTAACCTTGACATCTAGACGTATCTTGTCTTTGAGTCTCGTGATAAAACATCCCACCAAGTATTTTTCCAGTAGACCATCCACTCGATGCGAAAGCTTTTCAAAGGCTTCTTGGTACACTTCCACCGTTGTGACCTGCTTAAGTCTCGTTAAAGCTTCGGAGGGGTCTTCGTACTCAGTTGGACCAAAGCGGAGTAAGATAGCTGTAGTATATTCGTCCCAAGACAGAGGCCTTTTGAACTTATTAATCCATCGATGCCACTGTAAGGCAATTCCCTCTAAGTGAAAAGATGCTCGCTGGACTCTTTGATCAAAGGCGACGTTTTTGAATTCAAAAACTGCTCGGCTTTGTAAATCCATCCGGTCGGATCTCCACCCTTGAATGTGGGAAATGATAGTTTAAGGTGGGCTTGACTACGGTCATAAGGTAAGTTGGCAGACGTGTGGTGGCTTTGAGCAGGTGATGGGTTGAGTGATGTTTCTCCAGTACTTCTTGGGTGGCGTGAGGGTTTGGTGAATGCAATCTAAGGGTTTGAAGTTCTGTGAGTACAGTTTGAAGAGTGGCATCGACTTGATTGAAATTATTGTTTAGATGGTCGAAACTTGACTCATGACGGGTCAGAATTTCTGCCACTTTGTTACGAAATTCGGTATTGGATTTTCCCCTGGTGTCCATGGATTGGAACCTGGCTTTGATACCAATTGATACAACTTTGGTGAATTTAGAAACAATAAAGAGATAAGAAAGAAATAAAAGAGGAGAGATTGTGATTACTGTATAACTTGTGTCCTTTATTTCTGTCATACTAATATTTATAGACCTTGGTTACATAGTCTTGGTGCTAGATAAAAGGGAAATGGGTTGTATCCCAGCCACTAACAACAAGAAAATGGGAAATGTGGTTGTTACCACAGCCATTAACAAAGAATAATGGAAACGAAAAAGGTGCCATGATATCCTAGTCTGATGGCACTCTTCCTATTTATTCAAAGCAGTAAGCAGTAAAAACAGATAAACAGCAACAACTCTTGACCCAGTCTTCACGTGTGATGGCTGCGGATTGCTTGCATGGGGTGGAATGGTGGGCTGTGTGGATGACATGGATGATGGTGCGATGACATGGCAAGAGTGGCTGACTGTACACATCACAAACCCAGTGACTACCTTCATCTGCAAAATCAGTGCATTTATGCTCGCCGCCGAGCGTGGAGAACTGGATCTCCATACTGGTGGAGCAAATCCACGCTTCCATGAACACGTGCAGCAGATCCGTGTCTCCTCAAAGCTGGTGGAGGAGATCAGCGTCTCCTCTACTAGTTTGTCCTCTCGCCAGTGCCCTCCACTGGCGGTTCAGGTGGTAGAGTGGGGATTTTAAGAAAGGGATTTTGAGTGAAATAGAAACCATAACTCTCAAGCAGTCAAGTTGAAAAGAGTGAGACATCGATCGATAAAGAAGAAGATGGATGGATTCATTTGAATCCCTTCATTTTAGTTGGGATTATTTTATCCCGTTAGATTGGGATAAAAAAATTTTATGGGATTAATTTAACATATCCTATTACGTTGCCAAACATGGATTGGAATTAAAATTAAGCTGTTTCCCATCCTATCTCAGCAAACAAACGGGACCTTATATGTATACATTAGTGTGAGTGGTAGAGAAATGAGTATAAATAAAGTTTATTTGAGAGAAGTGTAGTACAGTAGTCAATTGAGTTAAATAAAACTGAGTTAGTTAATTTAATTTGTAACAGGAAGTACTCTGTTCCTCAACAGCAAGAATTACACCGGCATCATTTCTCACTTTCTAATTCCATAAAACAAAATCGCCGGTTAATATCTCAATTTATATCAAATCATTTATATTTAATTTTTATATAATTATTTTTTGATATCTAAAAAAACCGGATACGTATGATCTGGTAAAACCGTATACATATCATCCAATATGATCGGTTAAATACAAATTATACCACCATTTTTTAATCACAAATTATACCATATTTTAAAACAGCCTTGTAGGATATATCAATTCAACTTCATCTTAAGCCCTGTCCATTTAACTTTTTTTTTAAATGTTTATATATTAAAGTAAAAGAAGAAACTATAAGAAAATCTATCATGATCACGCAGCTATAATATCACAACAATAATTAATTTTTAATTAAACCAATAATATGGTATATATATGGTTTTCAAGACTATAACAAAATACAACAAACAAACCCAAAAAAAAAAACACAACAAAAAAAACAGACCACACAACTACACAAGAGTACATCGCGTGACCTATTGTACACACTAAATACAATAAGTTATATATAATTAATCAGTAACCATGGTGTCCAGGAAGCTTCTCCTTGATCTTCTGCACTACTCCTTTCTTCTCTTGACCGTGCACACCGTATCCGCCACCGCCAGGAGTGGTGGTTGCGCCCGTAGTATGATGAGGCTTGTTGTTTTTGTGTCCCATTCCAGGTATTTTCTCCTTTATCTTCTCGCCAAAACCGCCACCGCCATGAGCGGTGGTGGTTGTGGTGGTGGTGGTGGTTGCACCTTTGTGCCCAATGCACGGTATTGCATCCTTTATCTTCTCTCCTATACCAGCACCACCATGAGCGGTGGTGCCGGTGCCGGCTGGATAATGAGTACCGGCACCACCGCCATGAGCGGTGGTGGTGGTTGCACCTGTACCCGTTTGGTGATGTCCCATTCCAGGTATCTGCTCCTTTATCTGCTCTCCAAGACTAGCCTTCCCTGTTTGGTGAATTATGTTGCCATGCTTGTCAGTCTGTGGATTGACTGCACCGCGTTGGTTCTTATTATAGTGTGTCATTTTCAAACGAAAACTAATAAGATCACAAGCTCTGTATTAGAATATATATATATGTAATATCAGAAGTTGAATATTGCAGGTGTATGATTTGTGATCAACACTGGTTGGGGTTTATATAAGCAGAGTGCAGATAGAGAGATAAAGAGATGGACTTGCATAGCTGCATGGTCACAGCCTCACAGGCAATGCCACACAGCTATAAACTATTCAAGGAATTGCATGGCTTTCGCTGTCTCCACGTGTCTTATTTCCTTTTTCAGTATAAGATATGATCGAATCTATATAATATCTAATAACTTGATCGGCGCAATGTGTCGGTTTGAGTCCATTGAAATTGTTCTTATCTTCTTCTCATTCTTGTGTATTCACCGTTTCGTTTTATATTATAAATAATATTATATTAATATTCATTTAATAATAATAATAAAAACTTTTGTTGTTTTAAATTCTTTTCATTAATATTATTTTTTTTTAAATCTCTTTCTAAATAACTAATAAACTTTTCATTTTTGTCCTACTAACTTTCTTTTTACTATAAATTAACAACATATTGTGTTCATTGATTTGGGATTGTATTTTTTGTTATCAGGAAAAAGATGGATCGGTACGAGAGTGCAGAAGCCAAAACTAGACACCAATTGATGAAATGTGTAGCAATATATCATACGCTATGACTCTGCTTCAGGTATATATATTTATATATATTTTTACATAAGTTAGTTGACATTATTATTGGTCGATTTTGTGTTGTTATCTATGGATTCTAATTAATATACAGTGACAAGACACTCTGTTAGTTACTGGATGTCAGTTAGAAGTCTATAGAAAGTTAGGGGAAATTTAAAGTAGTCGAATATGAGATCTTAGAGCTAGGTGGTTTTCGGTTTGGAGAATGTTGGATGGTCTTTAGGCAATCATTTTTTAATGTCTATATGAATATTTACAACTTACAAGTATACAACATGTATTTTATATGTGGTGCGTCTCATTTTAGGAAAAAGGATCGAATGAAATTGTGTTCAAGGCAATGGAAAGGGGCTGCCCATAAGACTGTGACCATAGTGGACCACGGTTTCTGTTATCAATAAAGGCGATGATGAGACGATGCCTTTTCTTTTTTTGATAGAATGTTACATTGGGATATTTTTAAGAATAATTATAATTTTTACTAATATAAATTTTTTTGATAGAATGTTTCTTGGATTGAGGAGTTCATGGTTGCTTCCTCTCAGATCTTATTCTAGCTTCGTAAACCAATTAACTATCGATGAAAAGAAATGGAAAGCTAAAGTATTGTAAGTGTAGAATTGCAACTGTTGGAATGAAACATTTTGCCCTCGCAGCATGATATTTGCCAATTTTAAACTAATTAGTTTAATCTTATAAATGGAAATTTTGTATAATTGTGTTGTAATTCTTTTTAATAATTGTGTTATAAGGGCCTTTGTTTTATGTATCTGGTGAATAGAGATTAGAATAATTGACATTATAATACTGAATGTAGTCTTGAATCTTGTACACGAGAAATAAGTTTTATTTATCAATTACTCATTATGTTTATTTGTTTTTTTTATTAAATATAACTTTATTTTATTTTATTTTCTAGAAGTCTTTCAGGTTATCAGGATGAAGATTGCTGTGTTTTGCCAAAAGCAGAATATGAAAATTAATGGAGCAATCGTATTCTAATTAGTTAAAAAAAATGGTGTTATAATTTTTTTTTCTTATAACAATAAATTCAAATTTTTTTATGCTATAAGATTTCTTTATATGTTTGATATGTTGTGTGGATTATGTAATTATTTTTATTCATGAATAAATATATATATATATATATATATATTAATGTTTGGATTCTGTTTTTCTTTTTTAATTTTGTGCATAATAATTTTTTTTAATCAATGATCAAGTAAAAAAAAATACCACTTTTATATTGTGTACAATTATAGTAGTATTTTAAAGAAGTTATAACAATTACACTTAATAGCATTTTTTTTATCATTGATATAAAATTATTTAAATGTTATAAATACATTAAAAAAATTTGAATTAATAGCATGTAAAAAATGATATGAAAAAGAAAAAAAAAATTAATTACATAGGTTTAACATTGCATTTAATCAAATACTATTGTTTAGCTTTAATTTTATTTTTTTAGCTGCTATTATATATTTATATGTGATATTTATTATTATATGATATCTATGTGATATTTGTTGCAGCGAAGCATCAATTCTAGTGGCTTCAATAAGCATCTGGATGTTTGATTAAAACCAAATTCCAGAAGCTTCAACACCAACTTCAAAGTCAATGTTAAGGAAATATCTTGATTACCGACTTATGACCGCAAAACCGACTTTGGGGGGTTATAAATAGTGTATAGAGAGTGAAGAGTTGAAAAATCAGTGGAGGATTTAAATCATTTGTCTAAAATTGATCTCAATTTGTATCTAATATGTGTTTATATTTATTTATTATTTTTTTAATTTTTTTCTATAAATATAGATATATGATTCAATTTGATTGGTTATATACAAATTAAAATATTATTTTTAAATAGCTAATTTAGTCCATCAAAGAAATTTTCCCTCACATGTTAAAGAGTGCAGATGTGCAATGTGAAATTTTCCCTTGAATGGCCGACATATTAAGAGTGCAAATGTGTAATGTGACTATATGAGTTAGGGTCGTTTGTTTTTTTGTCTGAAAACTGAACAGTCCTGAATTTTTCTGAAGATTGAATAAGGACTGAAATCTGAATTTGAATGACATGTTTGTTTTTTTTTCTCACATCTGAATATATTGTCAACATGTTTGTTTTATAAAAATAAAATTGTTTGAAACTAAGTAATTTTACATTTATACACATGTTAAACAATTATATATATAATATGAAATAAAAATAATTCAAAAATAATAATTATATATGAACACATATAATTATGATCTTTTTCTTCAATTACAAATAAACTTCATTTTTATTAAGAAAATAAATGTTTTTTTTATCAAAAAATAAAAAGGGCAGTAGGAAAACTCACAGAAAACTTTAAAAAAATAATATATAAATACATCACTCTAATATCATAATTAAGTATTGATATTAAACATCAATATGAGAAGTGATTATGGTTTTTTTATTTATTTTTAAAGCTATTTAAAATAAACAATATATTAAAATAATGATTTTTGTACCCTATATAATTATGATGAAATTGAAAAAATGTTATATATAGGAGATAGTATTGGAAGAAAAGATTTTGGATTGCATTTAATTCAATTTAGTGATTTGCAATTAAATGAAAAATCATGATTTTTTACTTTTTATTTGAAGTTATTTTTTTGGCATTTTGAAGTTGTTTGATAATTTATAAAAACAAACAAAACAACTTAATAATTATGATTTAGACCCATTAAATTTTAAGTGGAATGATTTAAACCCATTAAATTTTAAGTGGAAAAAACAAACGACTCATTAATCTTCATGTACTTTTATATATTTATAGATTAGTGTGTGTGGTAGAAAAGTCATAAAGTATATTTGAGAGGGACTCAAATTGGTAGTCAATTGAGTTTAAATAAAACATAGTTAATTTAATTTGTAAATACACAAGGGAAAAGGTTCTTTATACGGATAATGACAAATTCGTTTTATCGGATAACGGAGATACTATAAATATTTCAAAACGGTATTTCATCATGGGTCAAACTCGTTTTATCAAGATAATGGAGATACATTAGATATTTCATAACAATATTTCATTAGTTATGAATCACGTTCCAACAAAAGTACTTTATAATTTTATGCATCAAAAACCTCAACGGTTAGAGGGGATAGTTATGCATTAAAAAGAGACAAGTTTTAGTGGATGGTGCACCCTGTTCCTCAACAAGAAGAATCACATTTGTCTTCATTTCTCATCATTTCTCACTTTCCAATCCCATAATTTCTCAATCACAAATTATACCTTATTTTAAAACAAGTAGTTATAGCATTATAGGATATATCAATTCTACTCTATATCTCAGCCATGATACATTAATTAAAAAAATTCGTTTATATATGAAAGTGAGAGAAGAAACTAAAAAAGAAAATCAACCATGATCACGCACGCCGCTATAAAATCACAAAAGTAATTAACTCTTAATTAATAAACCAATAATATGGTATATTTTTATTCAAGACAAGAACAAAACAGTGAAATACAACAAACAAACAAAAATAAAAAAAAGATCACACAACTAAGTAAGAGTACATCGCGTGTTTATTGTACACCATATATACTATATAATAGTGTATATATGTAGTGTATAATATATATAATTAATTAGTGAGCTTTGTGTCCAGGAAGCTTCTCCTTGATCTTCTCCATTGCTCCTTTCTTCTCTCGGCCGTGCTGATCCTGCCCCTCACCGGACGCACCATAACCGCCACCGCCTGGAGTGGTGGTTGCGCCCAATCCCGTGGTTGCACCTGTACCCGTATGGTGCCGGGGCTTGCATTCATCCTTCATTTGCTCTATGATACCTGTAGTCTGATGAGGCTTGTCGACGTTGTGTCCCATTCCCATTCCCGTGCCCGTAGTCTGATGAGGCTTGTCGACGTTGTGTCCCATTCCCGTGCCCGTAGTCTGATGAGGCTTGTCGACGTTGTGTTCCATTCCCATTCCTGTGCCCGTAGTCTGATGATGCTTGTCGACGTTGTGTCCCATTCCCGTGCCTGTGCCCATGCCCGTAGTCTGATGAGGCTTGTCGACGTTGTGTCCCATTCCCATTCCCGTGCCCGTAGTCTGATGAGGCTTGTCGACGTTGTGTCCCATTCCCGTGCACGTGCCCGTAGTCTGATGAGGCTTGTCGACGTTGTGTCCCATTCCCATTCCCATTCCCATTCCTATTCCCGTGCCCGTAGTCTGATGAGGCTTGTCGACGTTGTGTCCCATTCCCGTGTCCGTAGTCTGATAAGGCTTGTCGACGTTGTGTCCCATTTCCGTGCACGTGCCCGTAGTCTGATGAGGCTTGTCGACGTTGTGTCCCATTCCTATTCCCGTGCCCGTAGTCTGATGAGGCTTGTCGACGTTGTGTCCCATTCCCGTGTCCGTAGTCTGATGAGGCTTGTCGACGTTGTGTACCATTCCCGTGCCCGTACCCGTAGTCTGATGAGGCTTGTCGATGTTGTGTCCCATTCCCGTGCCCGTAGTCTGATGAGGCTTGTCGACGTTGTGTGCCATTCCCGGTATGTTCTCCTTTATCTTCCCTCCAATACCGCCACCACCAGGAGCGATGGTTGTTGCGCCGGCCGGATTATGAGTCCTGTCGTCTCTGTGTCCCATCCCAGGTATCCCCTCCTTTATCTGCTCTCCAAGACAACCGCCGCCAGGAGCGGTGGTTGCACCTGTACCCGTATGGTGCTGGGGCTTGCATTCATCCTTCATTTGCTCTATAATACCCGTAGTCTGATGAGGCTTCTCGTCTCTGTGTCCCATTCCCGGTATGTTCTCCTTTATCTTCCCTCCCATACCGCCACCACCAGGAGCTGTGGTGGTTCCGTAGGCCGGATTATGAGTCTTGTCGTCTCTGTGTCCCATCCCAGGTATCCCCTCCTTTATCTGCTCTCCAAGACGACCGCCGCCAGGAGCGGTGGTTGCACCTGTACCCGTTTGGTGCTGGGGCTTGCATTCATCTGTGTGTCCCATTCCAGGTATATGCTCCTTTACCTGCTCTCCGAAACCAGTCTGGCCTGATTGGCGAATAATGTTGCCGTGCTCGTCAGTCTGTGGAGTGACTGCACCGTGTTGGTTCTTATTATATTGTGCCATTTTCAAACGAAAACTTATAAGATCACAAGCTCTATATTAGAATATATGTAATATCAAGAAGATGGATAATGCAGATGTGTGATTTGTGATCAACACTGGTTGGGGTTTATATAAGCAGTGCAGAGAGATCGAGAGAGTTGGACTTGCATAGTTGCATGGCAGCTGGTGGTCACAGGCAATGCCACACAACTATAAACTATTTTGAAGGAATGGCATGGCTGATGCTGTCTCCACGTGTCTTATTTTCCTTTTCAGTCTTAGATAAGAATGAAAATTTGGATAGAATCAAATCGATTGTCCAAAATTTAATCGGTTAAATATAAATTAAAACATCAATTTTAAACAGTTGATTTGAGTCTAAAATTTAATTGATTAAATCTAAATTGAAATATCAATTTTAAACAGTTGATTTGAATCCAATTTAGATCGTAAAATGATTGACACATGAATTATTGTAAACAACGGTGGAAGGGCATAGAAACCGAAAAAAGTTTCGATAGAACGATTTCATTAATAAATGGTGAGATCGTCAAATAAAACCTTCCGCTAATAATCAAGGGTGGAAGAGTGTAGAAGCCAGCAGGGCATCTGGAATGTTTTTTTTTAAGAAGACTGGTCGGTGCACCGGTCGCCTTTTTTTAAGAAGACTGGTAGTTGCACCGGTCGACACTTCTCAAGTCGGCATCACTAGAGTGATATTTTTAAAGTTAAAACAAAAGGATAAGGTATTTGTTAATGGCAGTTTTATAATAAAATTAAAATAAAAGTACTAAAGATCGAGTATACACTCGCGAGTGAAAATTATTTTTATAAAAAAAATAAAAATTGTATGCATATAAAAGGAAGGACAACATTGGAAGTCATTGAAATATTAAAAAGTTGTAATTTTCATCCTTACATTGAAAGATCTCTGACAAGTGATATGCTTGCATTTCATCTGTGTGTCCCATTCCAGGTATATGCTCCTTTACCTGCTCTCCGAAACCAGTCTGGCCTGATTGGCGAATTATGTTGCCGTGCTCGTCAGTCTGTGGAGTGACTGCACCGTGTTGGTTCTTATTATATTGTGCCATTTTCAAACGAAAACTTATAAGTTCACAAGCTCTATATTAGAATATATGTAATATCAAGAAGATGGATAATGCAGATGTGTGATTTGTGATCAACACTGGTTGGGGTTTATATAAGCAGTGCAGAGAGATCGAGAGAGTTGGACTTGCATAGTTGCATGGCAGCTGGTGGTCACAGGCAATGCCACACAACTATAAACTGTTTTGAAGGAATGGCATGGCTGACGCTGTCTCCACGTGTCTTATTTCCTTTTTCGATCTAAGATCAGAATGAAAATTTGGAAGAACTTAAATTAGCTGTTCAAAATTTAGTTTGTTAAATATAAATTGGAACATCAATTTTAAACGGTAGATTTGAATCTAATTTAGATTGTAAAATGATTGACACGTGAATTATTTTAAACAAAGGTAGAAGGGTGTAAAAACCTAGAAAAATTCAATAGAATAATCTCATTGATAAGTGGTGTGACCGTCAAATATTTGTTTTTAAAAAAAAGCCCAAGCTTTAAAAAAGAAAAAGAAAATTAACAAATGGCCCAATTCTCTGATGCCCTATTCGATTTATTCTATTTTTCTTTCATCACTGATCACTTGTTCCACCGAAGACAAAAAAAAAAAAAAAACAAACTCAGTACTCATATTTTTCTCTCTCGGGTCTCAATTTCTCACTCAGGTGTATCTCCAACCTGAATAGTGGTTTTAGTGCAACTTTTGCACTAAAATAATGCAACTGTCATACTATTTCACTATTTATCTCCAGTCTACTGCACCAAACTTTACATTAAAAAGAATATTCTCTTCAATATTCCATTTCTTTCCCTTTTTTTAATATTTCTCTACAATTAACATTTCACCCCATAATTAACATATATTACAATACGATAAGAAATTATGAAATTATGAAATTAATACATTAAAAGAAAATAAATTTAATTATGTAAAATATTGCATATATTATTAAAATAACTTAAACATTAGATTTCGGCAAATAAAAAAGAAAAAGCAAAAAAATAAAAGTACATATTGATCACCAACTAATTATCTGAATTAGTATATTCATCACACAAATGATCTATTAAAGCATTTTGGAGTGCAATGTGAGCCTCTTTATCCTAATTTCTCTATGTCGAGCCAGGAATTCTTGAAATCGGGTATTTTCATCTAACATCATCTCAACTTCTGGAGTTGGTGCTTCCACATGATCCTCAATTGATGCATCAACATTACGATCATCCTCGATTATCATGTTGTGCATAATAATGCACATAGTCATTATATCATGTAAAACATGTTTATGCAAAAAATGCGTCGGTCCTACCACAATTGCAAACCGTGATTGGAGAACTCCAAATACACGTTCTACGTCTTTTCTACATCCTTCTTATTTCATTGCAAATAATTTATTTTTCCAACCACGTGGATCGTGAATAGTTTGTACAAGCGTAGACCATTTTGGGTATATACCATCAGCTAAATAATAACCCATATTATATTCTTTTCCTTGAATGACATAATGAGCTGGATGAGCAATACCTTAAGCGAGGTTGGCAAAAAGATGAGATGCCTCCAACACATTAATATCATTGTTCGTACCTGGCAAACCAAAATATGCATGTCATATCCATAGATCATAATCAGCTACAGCCTCTAGAATAATAGTTGGGGATCCACTACGACCTGCGTATTGTCCTCCCCAAGTTGTTGGAAAATTTTTCCACTTCCAGTGCATACAATCTCGACTACCCAGCATTCCTGGAAAACCACGATCTTTACAAATACGGAGTAGTCTGGCAATATCAGTAGCGTTAGGTGATCTTAGATACTCACCTGCAAATTCTTCCACAACAGCACGACAAAATCTCTTCAAACTTTCAATTGTTGTAGACTCTTCCTATTTTAATATACTCATCAGTAGCATCCGCTGGACAACCATATGCCAACATCCGAAATACTGCTGTTATTTTTTGAAAAACGGACAAACCCAGTCTACCCACACTATCTCTTCGTTGCACAAAATAGTTGTCACGAGCTTCCACTTTTTCAACAAAACGAAGGAATAAACTTCTACCCATTCGAAAGTGTCGACGGAACATTTGATCGTTATACCATGGGTTCTCGGTAAAATAGTCGTAGAACAAACGACGATCAGCACTTTCTCGGTCTCGATTGATCACTATATGACTAGGAATTGAGTCTCCACGGATCACTGGGTTGTTTTGTTAATTGAGATACTGAGCGATGGCCCGTTGGATGTTACCATGTTGGGCAAGTAACACTTCTTGTTCTGCATCAATCGCTTCAAGATTTGCAATAATTTGATCTTCCTCATCGTCAGAAGATGAAGATGAAGATAAGAAATTAGATGGACCTCCAATATTGAAATTCATTTTTGCTTGGAGTTGAATTAAATGAGTTTTAGCAGACTTTGGTCTAGGCTATTTATCATTGTGAAATATACTATTGGAGTTAAGAAATCTTAATCTCAAATCTTTGTCCATGTGGCCGACATTAACTGCAAGCCCATGTGGGAAAAGTAGATACGGACAAAAAAACTTTAATTTAAAAAATCTTTTCAAAGCACCTCTCTGCAATAATATCTCAATTTTTCAGAGCACTTCCATTCTGATCTTTACTTTTCCCAAAATATGAAGATAAAATATCTGAGCTATTAAAAGCCAACAATTGGATGGATTGCATCACAATCTAAACCGTAGGATTAAATCTCGAAAATAATTTCAAATCTTTGTCCATGTGGCCGACATTAACTGCAAGCCCATGTGGAAAAAGTAGATACATACAATAATACTTTAATTCAAAAAATCTTTTCAGATATCTCTGCAATAATATCTCAATTTTTCAGAGCACCTCCAATATGATCTTAACTTTTCCCAACATATGAAGATAAGATATATGAACTATTAAATGCCAACCATTGGATGGATTGCATTACCATCTTAACAGTAGGTTTAAATCTCTAGGCATAAATAGGCTCTGGAAACCCTAACTTAAGTAAAAAGACCTAAATTAGCCATTTACTAAACAAATAATAACAAAAAACGAAAACCAATAAAACAATAAAACTTCAACCACCCGATAGCCTGCCTAAAACAGTGAATTTGAGAATGAAAACGACCTTAACCAGGGAACCCCAATTATGATGGTATGGAGCACGGAAAACACTCTCCGAAAACATATTATAATAGGCAATCAGACAACTGAGCTAAAAGTTATGCTCATTTCTTCAGATCAGCTTTTTTACCCAATTTTCTATCTAACTCTTCTTCAAACTCCAAAGCCAATTGTCCTACATCAATAACTGCAAGCCACGTGGAAAAAGTAGATACATCCAAAATCACTTTAATTCAAAAAATCTTTTCAGAGCACCGCTCTGCAATAATATCTCAATTTTTTCAGAAATCCGAACTTCACTTTTTCCAAAATATGAAGATAAGATATCTGAGATATTAAGTACCAACCATTGAATGGATTTCCTCACGATCTGAACAGTATGATGAAATCTGAAAAGAGTACGTCCTAGTTTCTATAAATATCAACCCACATTAAATTAAACATATCCCTTCAAATCTCTTATACCATCGAATCTCTTATCTCTTCAAGTCATTTTTCCCTTCATGTCACTTGTTTCCTCAAAATGTCTACAAAAAGAACTTCTTCATACACACATGCAGAAGACACGCATCTTTGTCACATATATCTTGATGTGTCGCAAAACCTAATCATTGGTATTTACCAATCGAAGGATATGTTTTGGGCTCGAGTTGAGAATGATTACAACAATAACAAACCAGATTTTATCATTGAACTTCGTAATAAGAGAAGTTTGCAATGTCGCATGCAGACTATTCTTTCCGCAATTGGGAAATTCCGAGGATGCCTACGACAGATTGAAACTCTTAAACCTAGTGGTGCATCCGAAGCTGATATTGTAAGTATTTGTTAATATTATAATTGTAGGAACATTATATTTAATATTTAATTTTAACAATATATTTGTATCATTTTACAGATGAACCAGGCAAAAATCTTATTAGCCCAAGATAAAAATATAAATATGGATTCAAGTTTGAACATGTGTGGCCCATCCTAAAAGATATGCAAAAATTTGCAGATAACGATACTGCAACTCCAGGGTCTCAAAGGGAAAGTGGTCACTTTGTATCATTACAAGAAAACTCTCCAACTCCAGAGTCTCCCACAATGGCATATCATGGACTATCTTCATTTTCTCCGAATATAACTAGTGATAATGGTGGGGGTAGTTCATCTCAACGGCCCATTGAGGAGAAGAAAGCAAAATTTAAAAGGAGGGCTGGGGAAAAAAATTCAACCATTTGTGACACTTTGAAAGAAGACAACAACAAATCATGGAAGTTTGTAAGCAAAACGCTGGGGAGAGGCAAAGAACTAACGATATTTTGGAGAGAAAATTGGAGTTGCGTGAAACCAAAATTGTGATGATGAATTTGAATACCATAACTGATCTAATGAAGTGCGAGTTTGTGAAACAACAACAATTAAAAATTATAGCAAAACATGCTCGGCAAAAAGACCAGAGATCCCAAAATACATCTGGGTCTTTTGGTGATTTTTTCAATAATCTCCAAGGACCTGAAAATGGTCTTCCAGACTACTAAACACTTGGGTTGTAATTTATGTTGTATTTTTCTTTCATTTTAGTGTATTCCAATTAGTGATAATTTATTTTATCACTATGAACTTTGTATTTCGTTTTTAATGTATTTATTAATTAATGTATTTTGCTTTAATTTCCGCTGTTTTGAATGAAGTGATGTATTTAAAAAAATTGCATTTCAATTTTTTAATTATACACTTCACTTTAATTAATTATAAATGTTAATAACAATAATAATTAAATCACATCGCAATCATTAAATAATAAAAATGACCAAATTTGAATAAATTTAATTGATTAGGGTAAAACTGTGATTAAACAAAACCTTTAAATAAATGATATAATCAAAATAGATTTTAATAAAAAGGGTTAAACTGTGATTACATAAAAGTTGAGGGTTGAAAAATAAAACTAAAAAAGCTGAGATTTTTTGCGCCAACGAACAGTGACACGCAACACTGTTCATCATCAAATAAATGGCGTGGTGGATGGCGCTGCGTTGGAGAGTTTTCATCACCAAATTGGAGATGGCATGGTGGATGGAGCTGGGTTGGAGTTGGTCTCACTTCGCTAAAACTGCGTTTTTCTTTTTCGTTTTGCGCCACCCCCCGCCGCCACATCGATCATCCCCTCCAACGGTGCTGCGGTTGTAGCTGCCCTCTCTCTTGCCGCCATAGCTCAAAGCTGCACTGCACGCCGCCGCTTGTCAGGTAATTAAAGTTTTTTTAAAAAATTTTAAAATCGATTCAAAGTTTCCTTTTTCACAAAAGTTGAGTACGCAAAGCATCAAGTTAGGATGAATTGATGAAGTTCAAAAGAACAATTAGAAGAATGTGTCATGTATATAACTCGTTAAACTCTAATGTATTTCCGATGAATCGACGAAATACATAAGACTAATTAGAATATTATGTTATGTGTATGTAGCATGTTAAACTCTCACAGACAATCACTATTACCATTTGTGATAAGAAATTGAAAATTTTTGTACCAACAAGGTAAAGATTTTCCTTCGAAACTGATGAAGTAATTTGAGATGTTTAAGGAATGGAAGAAAATGACTAAAAAGTTAATTTAATGTTTTATGTACATGATTAGGCTAAGAGCACATATAAAAAAAATAAAGTCGAATAAGAATACGAATTAAATTCTCACGTAGACCTAAAATATATTTTGTAATTGTTATATAGTTTTGTTGGACTGACAATTAAACGAGATAATTTAAAAAAAAAAGCTGAAGAAACTCTTTAAAACATACACTAAAGTTGATGTATATATAATCTTCTTATCATAATCAATTCTAGATTGATGCATCTTGGATAAATAAATATTAACATTTTAATTTTATTATACAGTATTTAGTTTTTTTAGAAATATTTTAATTTGCAAAATTACCATCCGAATATATATTTTTTATTTTTAATTATATTCAAAATTCATAAACGAAAATCAACTATTGTACAGCAAATACTTCAAAAAAACTATTGTACACAGCAAGTCGCAAAAACTGCTTTTGCGGTTTGTACTTTAAAGCCGATTTTTTCCTCTCGTCGTATCAACTAAAAGACTCAAAAACCCTAATGTACAACCCCAAAATCATGAATCCCAAATCATCAATTGTAGGGTTTTAGCTTCTAATCGTCACGCGAACAAAAAACCTTGAAAATAGCTGCTCTCTCTCTCTCTGCAACCACAAATAAATTTCTTCTAATTCACTTGCAACAGTACAACATCAGCTCAATTGGTAATTCAAATTTCCAATTCGTAAGTAAATCTCTGATGGATTTGTTTCATTGATCTAATATTACTTTTGATTAACTCTCCAGTACTTAATTGATCATTTTTATTTTTTTTTATGTTGTGATAATGCAATTTCTTTGTAGATAGATTTTGAAGAATGATAGCAGCAGTGTCATGGGTCCCCAAAGGAGCTTCAAAGTCTGTGCCTGAAGAAGCTCAGCTTCCTTCAAAGGAGGAAATTGAAGAGCTTATTAAAAGCGGCGCTCTTGAACACGAAAAAAGGTGATTCTTTTTTGTTTTTTGTTTTTTTTTAATAAATATCAGTTTTATTGTTATAACTTGTTTGTGTTTGTTTTTTTTTTTTTTTTTTTTTTTGATTTGGGTACCGTTTCGTTAGCATTTATAAGATATGTTCGTGGTTTATGTTCAAAATTTGTATGGATTTTGGGTCTATGTTTAAGAAAGTATCGAATTCTGGTGATTGTAGATAGATTTCCTTGATGAACTCATTGAAGTATTGGGTCTATGTAGTTTCTGATGGTGTGTTGGTTTGTTCAGTGAAGAAGAAGAACAAGAGCAGGAAGAAGATGATGAAAATATGGATGTCGATGCTGCCAAGCAGACTGATGGAGTCTCCCATGCATTAGCTGTAGCGGATGCACTTGGAAAAACTTCCAAAAGCAAGAAATCAGGAGCCGGATTTGATGACAAAGCTGATGGCTTGAGGGAACTTGACATGGACAATTACGATGATGAGGATGAAGGTATCTCCATCTCCACAAGTTTTCAGTTTTCATTTGGTCATATGCTTGTTGAATTTTTATTATTAGTTTTCTCAAGTTTAAAAAGAAGGGTGTGATAATTAATATGTTGGTTTAGTTGGAGAGATTTGAGGGGATTTTCGATCTACTGAGTGAGTCTGAAAGTCAACCTTTTAGTAATCTTAGAATAAAAAAAAGATTATAAGTTTATAACAAGTTCTTGTTCATTGCAATAAATCTCACATTTAAATAATGATTCACCTGTTTATCGTTTAACTCAGGAATTGAGCTTTTTAGCAAGGGGAATGGTGACCTTTGCTATGCAAGTAATCACATGGATCCATATCTAAAGGATGAAGATGTTAGTATGACAGCTTTTTTTATGCTGGTTTGGTTTTTATTGCTTGTTTGGCTTCTTATGATCTTACAACAATTGTATTTTAGGGCGAGGATTTAGAAGAGTTGGAGGACATGAACATTAATCCAGATGATGCAGTTATTGTTTGTGCACGTAATGAGGATGATGTTAGTCATCTCGAGGCACGTATCACATTACAGCCTTCTAAGTTCTATCTCTGTCTTTCTCTTTGCTACCAGGCACTTATTGATGTTACGATTGCAAACAGGTCTATATATACGAGGACTTGCATAGTTGCATGGCAGCTGGTGGTCACAGCCTCACAGGCAATGCCACACAACTATAAACTATTAAAGGAATTGCTTGGCTTTCTCTGTCTCCACGATTCTTATATAAGATATGATCGAATCTATATAATATCTGTATAATATCTAATAACATGGTCGGTGCCATGTGTCGTCCTCTCAGGTTTTAAGTCCATTAATGTCCATAATAGATATTATAGTTGTTCATTCTCGTCGCTCACCGTTTCATTTTATATTATAAATTATTATTCATTAAAAAAAAATTTGTTGCTTGATTCCTATCCATTGATATTATTTATAAAAAAAAAATCTCTTTATAAACAACTAATAAACTTTGTATTTTTGTCCTATTAACTTTCTTTTATTTGTCTATAAATTAACACCCTATTGTATTCATTGGTTCGGGATTGTATTTTCTTTTTGGATCTGGAAAAAGATGGATGGTACCAGAGAGTAGAGAAGCCAAAACTAGAGACACCAGTTGATGAAATGTGTAGCTATATCTCATACGCTATGACTCTGCTTCAGGTATATAAATATATACATATATATATATATATTTCTTACATAAGTTTAGTTGACATTATTATTGGTCGATTTTGTGTTGTTAGTTAGCTCTATAGATTCTAATTAATTTACAAGTGAAAAGACAACTCTGTTTCTATATGTCAGTTAGAAGTCTATAGAAAGTTCAGGGAAATTTAAAGTAGTAGAATATGAAATCTTAGAGCTAGGTGGTTTTCGGCTTGGAGAATACTGGATGGACTTTAGGCAATCATCTTTTAATGTCTATATGAATATTTACAACTTACAAGGATGCAACATGTATTTTAGGAAAAAGGATCCCAAGGCAATGGAAATTGGAAAGGGCTACCCATAAGACTGTGACCATAGTGGACCACGGTTTCTGGTATCAATAAAGGCGATGATGAGACGATGCCTTTTCTTTTCTTGATAGAATGTTACATTGGACTATTTTTAAGAAAGATTTTTTATTATCTTTTTAACAATGTACAGTCGATACTTTTACCAAGATTGCTTTAACTCTTGGCGTAATAACGAGATCTCTCATACCTGGTGAGGTTTGCATTGGGTTGCAAAATTGATTGTATATTCTTCTTCAATGTTCTCAATATTAGGTGGGATTGGATGGAGTCGTTTTCTATCCTGTAAAGGCAAATGATGAAATTACTGGGTGTTCATATTTATGCAAATAGTTTCTTGGATTGAGGAGGTCATGGTTGTTTCCTCCCAATCTTATTATAGCTTCGTAAACCAATTAACTATCGATTAAAAGAAATGGAAAGCTTAAGTATTGTAAGTACAGAATTGCAATTGTTGGAATGGCCCCCTCATAGCATGATATTTGTCAATTTTAAACTAATAAGCCGAATCTTATAAATGGAAATTTTGTAAAATTGTGTTGTAATTCTTTTTTCTATTTCTTTTTAGTAACTGTGTTGTAACTTGTAAGTGCCTTTGTTTTATGTATCTGGTGAATAGAGATTAGAATAATTGACATTATAATACTGAATGTAGTCTTGAATCTTGTACACAAGAAAAAAGTTTTATTTATTAATAACACATTATGTTTATTTGTTTTTTTATTAGTAAATATAACTTTGTTTTATTTTATTTTCCGGAAGTCTTTTAGATTATCAAGATGAAGGTTGCTGTGTTTTGTCAAAAGTAGAATATGAAAATTAGTGGAGCAATCGTATTGTAATTAGTTAAAAAAGTTGGTGTTGTATTTTTTTTTCTTATAACAATTAATTCAAATTTTTTTATGCTATAAGATTTCTTTATATGTTTGATATGTTGTGTGGATTATGTAATTATTTTTGATTCATTAATAAATATTTATATTTTTTTTTCTTTAATGTTTGGATTCTTTTTTCCTTTTTAATTTTGTGCATAATAATTTTTTTTTAATTAATGATCAAGTAAAAAAAAAATAATATACCCCTTTTATATTGTGTACAATTATAATAGTATTTTAAAGAAGTTATAACAATTACACTTAATAGCATTTTTTGTTAATGATATAACATTATTTAAATGTTATAAAAGAATATTTATAACATTTCAAAAATTGAATTTATAACATGTAAAAAAATGATATGAAAAAGAAAAAAAAAATTGATTACATAGGTTTAACATGGCATTTAATCAAATACTATTGTTTAGCTTTAATTTTATTTTTTCGCTGCTATTATATGTGATATTATTATTATATGGTATCTATGTGATATAAGTTGCAGCGAAGCATCAATTCTAGAGGCTTCAATAAGCATCTGGATGTTTGATGAATAACCAAATTCCAGAAGCTTCAACACCAACTTGGAAATATCTTGACTACCGACTTACGACCGCAAAACCGACTTTGGGGGGTTATAAATAGAGAGTGAAAGAGTTGAGAAGTCAGTCGAGAATTCAAATCGTTTGTTTAAAATTGGTCTCAATTTATATCTAATATGTTTTTATATTTAATTATTATTTTTTTAACTTTTTCTATAAATATAAATACATGATTTAATTTATTAGTTATATATAAATTAAAATATTATTTTTAGACAGTTAATTTAAATCTATCGAATAAATTTTCACTTGACTGGCCGACATATTAAGAGTGCAATGTGACTATGTGGCTGGTTTTGAAAATAAACCAACAACTTTAATAAAAACATTTAATTTTATTTAATTAAATCAAAATTTTAAAAAGTAAAATATGAATAGATTAGTGTTTTTTTTAATACAACATATTTATTAATTTAGGTATTTTTTTAAAGCTTTCGCTATTGGTAGGATTCGAACTGCTAACCTGAAAGTTATTTACTCAAGTTCCAAGCTGGTCCATCTTAGTTGGGATATATTTATTAATTCAGGTATTTTTTTAAAGCTTTCACCATTAGTAGGATTCGAACCGCTAACCTGAAAGTCATTTACTCAAGTCTCAAACTGGTCCATCTTAGCAGGGATGTGCCAATAGCACCCATCTAAAATTAATTTTGAGAGAAATGTAGTAGTCAAATTGAGTTAAATAAAACAGAGTTAATTTAATTTGTAAATACACAAGGGAAAAGGTTCTTTATACGGATAATGACAAATTCGTTTCGTCGGATAATGGAGATACAATAAATATTTCAAAACGGTATTTCATTAATAATTATGGGTCAAACTCGTAATGGAGATACACTAGATATTTCATAACAACATTTCATTAGTTATGAATCACGTTCCAACAAAAGTACTTTATAATTTTATGCATCAAAAACCTCAAGGTTAGAGGGGATAGTTATGCATTAAAAAGAAGTTTTAGTGGATGGTGCACTCTGTTCCTCAACAAGAAGAATCACATTTGTCTTCATTTCTCACTTTCCAATCCCACAAATTATACCTTATTTTAAAACAAGTAGTTATAGCATTATAGGATATATCAATTCTACTCTATATGTCAGCCATGATTCATTAATTAAAAAAATTCGTTTATATATGAAAGTGAAAGAAGAAACTGAAAAAGAAAATCTATCATGATCACGCACGCAGCTATAAAATCACAAAAGTAATTAACTCTTAATTAATAAACCAGTAATATGGTATATTTTTATTCAAGACAAGAACAAAACAGTGAAATACAACAAACAAACAAAATAAAAAAAAGGACCACAACTAAGCCAGAGTACATCGCACGCTTATTGTACACCATTTATACTATATAATAGTGTACATATGTAGTGTATAATATATATAATTAATTAGTTAGCTTTGTGTCCAGGAAGCTTCTCCTTGATCTTCTCCATTGTTCCTTTCTTCTCTTGGCCGTGCTGATCCTGCCCCTCACCGGACGCACCATAACCGCCACCGCCTGGAGTGGTGGTTGCGCCCAATCCAGTGCCCGTAGTCTGATGAGGCTTCTCGTCTTTGTGTCCCATTCCCGGTATGTTCTCCTTTATCTTCCCTCCCATACCGCCACCACCAGGAGCTGTGGTGGTTCCGCAGGCCGGATTATGAGTCTTGTCGTCTCTGTGTCCCATCCCAGGTATCCCCTCCTTTATCTGCTCTCCAAGACGACCGCCGCCAGGAGCGGTGGTTGCACCTGTACCCGTTTGGTGCTGGGGCTTGCATTCATCTGTGTGTCCCATTCCAGGTATATGCTCCTTTATCTGCTCTCCGAAACCAGTCTGGCCTGATTGGCGAATAATGTTGCCGTGCTCGTCAGTCTGTGGAGTGACTGCACCGTGTTGGTTCTTATTATATTGTGCCATTTTCAAACGAAAACTTATAAGATCACAAGCTCTATATTAGAATATATGTAATATCAAGAAAATGGATAATGCAGATGTGTGATTTGTGATCAACACTGGTTGGGGTTTATATAAGCAGTGCAGAGAGATCGAGAGAGTTGGACTTGCATAGTTGCATGGCAGCTGGTGGTCACAGGCAATGCCACACAACTATAAACTATTTTGAAGGAATGGCATGGCTGATGCTGTCTCCACGTGTCTTATTTTCCTTTTCAGTCTTAGATAAGAATGAAAATTTGGATAGACTCAAATGGATCGTCCAAAATTTAATTGGTTAAATATAAATTGAAACATCAATTTTAAACAGTTGATTTGAATCCAATTTAGATTGTAAAATGATTGACACGTGAATTATTGTAAACAAGGATGGAAGGATGTAGAAACCGAAAAAAGTTTCGATAGAACGATTTCATTAATAAGTGGTGAGACCGTCAAATAAAATCTTCCACCTTCATTATTCAATCAAGGGTGGAAGAGTGTAGAAGTCAGCAGGGCATCTGGAATGTTTTTTTTTTTTTTAAACTGGTAGGTGCACCGGTCGCCACTTCTCGAGTAGACATCACTAGAGTGATATTTTTAAAGTTAAAATAAAAGGATAAGGTATTTGTTAATGGCAGTTTTGTAATATAGTTAAAATAAAAGTACACATGTCATTCTTATAAAGAGCGAGTATAGTGACAAGTATTTTTCTAAAAACATAAAAAAAAATTGTATGCATATAAAGGGAAGGACAAAATTGGAGTCATGGAAATATTAAAAAGTTGTAATTTTCATCCTTACATTGAAAGATCTCTGACAAGTATTTTAAATAACAAAATTACTCTAGATTACTCTAACATTAGACTTGAAGAGTGTAGAAGCCAGCAGAGGCTCCTGGAATTTTATTTTAAAAAAAAATAAAATTAGCATATAAAAGTCATCACTTGCTCTATTGTCCGTACTGAATTAAAACCCTCTCCTGAGATTTTTTTTTTTTTCAAGTTTAAATGAAACATTCACGAAATAGAAAAAAAATCAATAAATCATGATTATATATTTTCATTCATGTTTAGACATCAATATCTAGTATAAAGCTAAGGAGAAAAGGATAGAAGAGAATTTTGATCCTAACTACACTACTAGTGTTGGTGTTCTTGATGCATTTAATGATGGATGATTTCAACATCTTTATATCCTCCTCCATTATTTATCGGTCCTATTAAATTCAATATTCTTTTGATAACCGAATGGTTTTGGTATCTAAAATGTGTATAAATTTTACAGATTATTGTATTTGTTATTGTTTTTATGAAGTTTTATGAGGTGTTAATTTTATTTTATATTTTCATCTCTCCTGATTTAATTTAAAATTTATATAAATATATTAAATGGTTTTTAGGTTTGTGTTTCATAATAGTCTTAACCTTTGAAAATCATATAGATAGCATTATGATTAATCAACTTAAAACTTTTGATATTTTCTTTAAAATAAATATATAGAAGAAATTATTAATTTGATTGTTTGTATCGTTCCCGTAAAAATTTATTAGAAACATTTTGGCCAGCTCAACTTTGAACTTTTAGTTCTGCCTTCGACTCAATTCTAAACATATTTATGTGGTGTCACAAACTTGGGTTGGACAGTCACCGTCCATATAAGTAATAATGTGATCATATCATACCTTTTTTAAAATTTTAAAATCTATTTTTATATTTTCAAATTAAATTGTTTTGCCTATCACAAATTCACAATTGCATTGGGCAGAGTGAGACTGTCACGTGACCGTTTGTCGCAAGTTTTTATCTTGAGAGGAGATAAACCAATAACGAATAAAGAGATCGAGATCGAAGTCGGTTTCAAAATTCCAATCCAATAGTCTTTAATCAATAGTTCAATAAAACTCTTACGAGAACGGGAAGCTTCTCTAAGTTGTCTTCACCAATCGAACCACTCCCTTCACTAGCTTCTTGATATGCATCCTTATTATTATATATGACAGCACCACTAGTCTGTCTGTCTGTGTTCATGTTGATACGTTTAAATATTATTCGTATAATATATTTTATTATTTTATCGGTTTGAATTAGTAAAATATATTAAATTAGTGGGTTTGGTGGTTCGGTTATTTAAGAGTTATGGGTGACTTAGTTTTTTAATTTTAGGAAAGAGGTTGAGTGATATATAAAAGGATTGATTAAGTTGCTATTAACAGGTGATGTTACTCAACCAATTTTCGATTCATTTTCGGTCTTTATATTTCAATTCAAAAGTACATAAAAAATTAAAGATTTTAAAACTAAAAAATATAAAATAAAAATAAATTAACCATCTCTCACATAACTATTCAGTAACATCACTGTTAACAGTAACTTAACCAAACACACATATATATATATATATATATATATATATATATATATACAAATTAGTAAGAAGAAAGTAGAAAATTATTGTTTGCAACTTTTGAGTTGAAAGTGCCTCCTCTGTTGATTCTGCAATTTCAACGGTTCAAACAAAATTAAGGCTTGTCGTTAATTGGGCCGCACATACCGAAGTAAAAATGAATGATTCCGCTGGTCTGATTGATTAGAATCGTGATTTTTTTTTGTTCTGTTAAGACATGTGTGTCTTTTTAGATTATTGTTGAGGTCTGCGCGCTTATCTACTTTCGTTTTTCTTTTCTTTTTTTTATTTGTATTTTTTTATTATAAATAATAAAAGCTCTATAGAGCTTATTATCTAAAAAAAAGAAGAAAAAAAATCTTTTGTATTGTATTTTGGAAGGTGTAAGGTTTCCTCCAATTAACTTATTTTTTTCTCTCTTTTATTTTCTGTTTTATATAGACATTCGGGTCTGTAACATTCTTACAAACCATTAACAGCTGTTCATGGATAATTCATACCACAAATTTATCCGATCAATCGGCCCGGTTTCTTAAAATTAAAGTTTATAACTTCACGCTAATTAATTAGCTGGCATTTTTATTTTATAAAGAACAATCTGATAGGCATAAAATAGTTTATAAATAATCACCGAGATTAATCATTATATGCACAAATTTTAATCGTAAGAAAAATCTTGATCTCTACACATGTTAAATAAACATTTACTATAATCGTACAAGGGGGCTCCTGCCCAGGGCCCATCATTTAGGGGGCCTATAGTTACCTGTTTTGAGTTATAAATATAGGGACTGCAATTAGAAATGGTCCAATAAATATATTTTGCTTTAGACAATAAAAGGACCCAAGTATTTTTTATTTTTTTTAAAGCTTAACAATTAAAAATCAAAAACAAAATAAAATGGGCCCATTTTTACCAAACACTTGTTTTTTTTTTTCTCCGATGCCAAATTCGCTTTCTTTACTTTTCTTAGACGGGACCCAAGACTCAAGACCCAACCCCCAGGTAATTACTGATTTCCTTTTTGTGTTTCAATTATTATTTTAATATTCTATTTATAATATTAATATTTTATTTACACTCTTTTAGTTGTTTGTTATCTTTTATTGTCTTATTGATTTACTAGAATCATTATTTTTTTACAAATTGTTATATGTTACTGGAAAATTGGAAATCAAAGAAAAATAGTAACTGGTATCATTTCAATTTTTTTTTAATAGTGTCTTTATCTGCTTCTGTGGCCTGTGTCACTGTGTGTGCCCGATTATTGGTATCATTTCAAAAGCTACAATGGGTGTATTTTACTGTTGTGCTGTGGTCTGTATCCCTGTGTATGTGCAACTATTGGTATCAAAGAAAAAAAAAGATTTACCACAATTTTAAATTTAAATTGTTTTGCCTATTACAATTGCATTGGACATGGTGAGAACCCATTTGTCGCAAGTTTTTTTTTTCTTTTTCTTGAGTGGAGATAGACAATAACGAACAAAGAGACCGAAGTCGGTTTCCAATCCAATAAACTTTAATCAATACAACTCTTCTGTGAAAGGGAAGCTTCTCTTCGGTCTTCACCCATCGAGAACCACGATCTGTCTATATGCATGTGTTCTTACAAACCATTAACAGCAATTCATGGATGATTCAAGGGACTGCCCTGGCTCTAACTCCAGGCCGTCATTTCCAGGGCCCCTAAATACTTGTGTTTTGAGTTTAATGTATTAATGGTGATATTTATACATATTTTAAGTATACTAATACACATCACCACACTTTTACCATGTGTATTATTATGATTGATGTTATGTTGCTGATATGGCAAAAATGTGGTGATATGTATACCAAAGATATGTCAAAAGTTGTATGCTCATAAGAGAAAAATTGATATTTATACCCCTCAAAAACTTAATTAAGAACCCAAAATTAGTATATTTTTAAAAATCCGATATTACTCTTTAGTAAAATACTAAAAGAATTAAATAGTTTGTAAATATCTCTCCAAATTATTAATTAGTTTCCTTTTTGTTTCAAAAAAATATTAATTAGTTTTATATTTCTTTTCTTTTTTAAACAGTTTTCTACTTTTTTTTAAAAAGGTAAAATTATTATTCCAAAACTAAAACACAATTATTTCGGATTATTAATATCCTTTTGAACTAAAGAATCAAAGCATGAATGGAAATCCTATATTTAGACCAAATATTTTAACAAAAAAAAAAAGGTCATATGATTCTTTAATAGTTACCTTAGCTAGAGAATGAGTTATCCCGAACAAGGTAAACTTGTTAGGATTTTTTTAATGAATATTTAAGTTTATTTATCTATAATATTTTATTAACTTTCATATTCAACATTTACGTAGTTTATTTTTTTTTCTCGGATAAATAATTTTAGTTGTCTAAGTTATTTAATTTTAGTTGTGTACAATAATATTTTCTACAAGTATTAATATATATATATATATATATAATTATTGCATTATCTTCTTTCTAGTTATTATCTATCATGTAAACAAAATTTGTTCAAAACCCAACTAATTTCGGTATATTTTATGTATTTAGAAGTTAGAAATTATTTATATGAACAAAAAAAATATAAATAAATAATTTTAAATAATAATAAAGTTGATTAGATAACAAAATAAGAGTAGATGTGTGTATTCACTAAAATAAAGGATAATTTTGGTGTTAATTGGGGTCTATTTACAAATTAAAGATTATATATAAAAAATTAATGGGGCATATTTCTGAAAGGGATATAAATACAGTTTTTAAAGGACGTAAATATCGTAATTCTTAACGTACGGGGTTGAATTCTGAAATAAAAACAAATGGCCCAATAGAATGACTTTGGTTCAGACAATAAAGGGCCCAAATATTTGTTTAAAAGAAAAGCCCAAACATTAAAAAAGAAAAAGAAAATTAACAAATGGCCCAATTTTCTGATGCCCTATTCGTTTTATTCGATTTTTCTCTCATCACTGATCACTTGTTCCACCGAAGACAGACATAAAAACAAACTCAGTAGTCAGTACCCATATTTTTCTCTCTCGGGTCTCAGTTTCTCACTTACTTCGCTAAAACTGCGTTTTTCTTTTTCGTTTTCGTTTTCGTTTTGCGCCACCCCCCGCCGCCACATCGATCATCCCCTCCAACGGTGCTGCGGTTGTAGCTGCCCTCTCTCTTGCCGCCATAGCTCACAGCTGCACTGCACGCCGCCGCTCATCAGGTAATTAAAGTTTTTTTTTTTTAATTTTTAAAATCGATTTAAAGTTTTCTTTTTACAAAAGTTGAGTTAGCAAAGCATCGAGTTAGGATGAATTGATGAAGTTCAAAAGAACGATTAGAAGAATGTGTCATGTATATAACCCGTTAAACTCTAATGTATTTCCGATGAGTCGACGATATACATAAGAATAATTAGAATATTATGTTATGTGTATGTAGCTTGTTAAACTCTAACATACCGTCACTACTACCATTTGTGATAAGAAATTGAAATTTTTTGTACCAACAAGGTAAAAGATTTTCCTTCGAAACTGATGAAGTAATTTGAGATGTTTAGGGACTGGAAGAAAATGACTAAAAAGTTAATTTCATGTTTTATGTACATGATTAGGCTAAGAGCACATATAAAAAAAATAAAGTCGAATAAGAATACGAATTAAATTCTCAAGTAGACCTAAAATATATTTTGTAATTGTTATATAGTTTTGTTGGACTGACAATTAAACGAGATAATTTTTTTTTAAAAAGCTGAATAAACTCTTTAAAACATACACTAAAGTTGATGTATATATAATCTTCTTATCATAATCAATTCTAGATTGATTCATTTTGGATGAATAAATATTAACATTTTAATTTTATTGTACAGTATTTAGTTTTTTTAGAAATATTTTAATTTGCAAAATTACCATCCGAATATATATTTTTTATTTGTAATTATATTCAAAATTCATAAACGAAAATCAACTATTGTACAACAAATACTTCAAAAAAACTATTGTACACAGCAAGTCGCAAAAACTGCTTTAGCGGTTTGTACTTTTAAGCTGATTTTGTCCTCTCATCGTATCAACTAAAAGACTCAAAAACCCTAATGTACAACCCCAAATGTCATGAATCCCAAATCATCAATTGTAGGGTTTTAGCTTATAATCGTCACGAGAACAAAAAACCTTGAAAATAGCTGCTCTCTATTTCTCTCTGCAACCACAATTAAATTTCTTCTAATTCACTTGCAACAGTACAACATCAGCTCAATTGGTAATTCAAATTTCCAATTCGTAAGTAATCTCTGATGGATTTGTTTCATTGATCTAATATTACTTTTGGTCAACTCTCCGGTACTTAATTGATCATATTTTTTTATATTTATGTTGTGATAATGCAATTTCATTGTGTTTGTAGATAGATTTTGAAGAATGATAGCAGCAGTGTCATGGGTCCCCAAAGGAGCTTCAAAGTCTGTGCCTGAAGAAGCTCAGCTTCCTTCAAAGGAGGAAATTGAAGAGCTTATTAAAAGCAGCGCTCTTGAACACGAAAAAAGGTGATTCTTTTTTGTTTTTTGTTTTTTTTTTAATAAATATCAGTTTTATTGTTATAACTTGTTTGTGTTTGTTTATTTTATTTTTTGATTTGGGTACCGTTTCGTTAGCATTTATAGGATATGTTCGTGGTTTATGTTCAAAATTTGTATGGATTTTGGGTCTATGTTTAAGGAAGTATCGAATTCTGGTGATTGTAGATAGATTTCCTTGATGAACTCATTAAAGTATTGGGTCTGTGTAGTTTCTGATGGTGTGTTGGTTTGTTCAGTGAAGATGAGCATAGTGAAGAAGAAGAACAAGAGCAGGAAGAAGATGATGAAAATATGGATGTCGATTCTGCCAAGCAGACTGATGGAGTCTCCCATGCATTAGCTGTAGCGGATGCACTTGGAAAAACTTCCAAAAGCAAGAAATCAGGAGCCGGATTTGATGACATAGCTGATGGCTTGAGGGAACTTGACATGGACAATTACGATGATGAGGATGAAGGTATCTCCATCTCCACAAGTTTTCAGTTTTCATTTTGTCCTATGCTTGTTGAATTTTTATTATTAGTTTTCTCAAGTTTAAAAAGAAGGGTGTGATAATTAATATGTTGGTTTAGTTGGAGAGATTTGAGGGGATTTTCGATATACTGAGTGAGTCTGAAAGTCGACCTTTTAGTAATCTTAGAATAAAAATAAGATTATAAGTTTATAACAAGTTCTCGTTCATTGCAATATATCTCACATTTAAATAATGATTCACCTGTTTATCGTTTAACTCAGGAATTGACCTTTTTAGCAAGGGGAATGGTGACCTTTACTACGCAAGTAATCAGATGGATCCATATCTAAAGGATGAAGATGTTAGTATGACAGCTTTTTTTATGCTGGTTTGGTTTTTATTGCTTGTTTGGCTTATGATCTTACAACAATTGTATTTTAGGGCGAGGATTCAGAAGAGTTGGAGGACATGAACATTAATCCAGATGATGCAGTTATTGTTTGTGCACGTAATGAGGATGATGTTAGTCATCTCGAGGCACGTAACACTTTACAGTCTTCTAAGTTCTATCTCTCTGTCTTTCTCTTTGCTACCAGGCACTTATTGATGTTACAATTGCAAACAGGTCTATATATACGAGGAATCAAATGATGGTGATCCGAACCTGTATGTTCATCATCATATCATCATTCCAGCATTTCCCCTTTGCACGACATGGCTTGATTGTCCTCTTAAAGGAGGAGAAAAAGGTTAGACATTCATACAAATTGGCTGGAAATTTGTGTGTTCAATTTATCCAAGTGTATTGGTTCTTACAAATAGAACCAGTAGACATATAAGATTTTGTAAAACTGGTATCATTCTAATGAAGTCAGAAATCAGAATTCCTAAGGAAAGGATGGGTTAAAATTTATTTGGAAATATGAAGTTCTGCATGCAAATTATTGCTCGGATGGGGGGTTCTTCTTCTTCTTTTTAGCACTCGTTTCAGAATACTTGGATTGTTCATCTTCTTTTTTTTCTTTTCTCGGGATATAGTCATTTTAGAAATTTGTGCATTTTACTTGAGTTTGTTGCTTGTTTTGCTACAATTGATCTAGCAATGAGTGCTTTCCATATGCTGGCAGGGAATTTTATTGCTATTGGCTCAATGGAACCTTCCATCGAGATATGGGACCTTGACATTGTATGTGGATACTATCTCATGAGACAATAAGTTTCAATATAGATGGAGAGCCTGTTCCAAATTATCTTATATACTTATAACCTTTACTGTTTCCAGATTGATGAAGTACAACCATGCGTGGTACTAGGTGGGGTTGATGAGGAGAAGATGGCGAAGAAGAAGAAGAAGAAGAAAGGAAAGAAGGTTTGCTATTGATTTCCATTTAAGTTTACCGCCATTAAAACCTTAAACTAAAATCACATCTCTCCTCATGCAGTAAAATACATTTAAATTATGATATTGGTAGTGTTAACCCTTTTTCCCCTCTTCTAGTATGTGTTAAACCTTCTTAATTGTTAAATCAAATTTACTTGCAAAATGCGTGTTTTGAAGGAGACAGAGCAAAATAGGTCTTGTCGTTCATAGTTGTTCTTTGAGAGCTTATTGTTGTTGGAATTCATGAAAGATTTATGAAGATACTTACAACCATTAGGATAAATATAGTTCCTTTAATTTTCAGTGTTGCATAAAATTCATTACTTTGCCAATTCCAGTCTTTTGGTGCTTAATTAATCTGGAACCAAGGTTTTTGGATGTAAATAAGTTTGCATGGGGATGCTAACATGACCATGCTGTTAATTGATCAAGTGTCCCCAATATTTCTGTGCTTCATTTTGTATTATCATTCATCCTTGCATACAAAGGCCATTCTTTGTATCGTTCATCCTGATCAAGATATATAAAATCAAGGTTGATGTTTGTTTTCTTGATACATATCCACTTTTCTCTTGATTATATTGGTTACATAGTTTCAAGTTTGTTCTTTTTCTTTTTATGTTGATATGAGCTGTAATTTTTATTATTGGTTGCTACTTGCTTTGTGTTCAGTCATCAATTAAATACAAAGAAGGCAGTCATACTGATTCAGTACTCGGTCTTGCTTGGAACAAGGAGTTCAGGTTTGTTGAATCTGGTGTGCCGTTTTGCCTGTTCGTGCTTCCATGTGATGCTTTTTATATTAAATCTTATTATCTTATCTTATTTTGTTTTTTTTTCTCTACTTTTTGAAACCAAACACAAAATACAGGAATATCCTTGCCAGTGCAAGTGCTGACAAACAAGTGAAGATTTGGGACATAGCTGAAGGAAAATGTACTCTTACTTTGGAACATCATACAGATAAGGCATGATTTTAGTTTTGCTTGATTAAAAATCTTGTACTCCTATTTGGATAATGTGTCACAACAGAATAATCTTGTACCACCTGCTTTAATTAAAAATGATCTAAAAAATATTTTGTAGATTCTGAATGAATTATTGATGGAACAAATGAACATGTGGAGTTGCTAGTTCTCATGTAGGATATTCATTCATCATTTCCTCATTTTGATTCCTGAATAGATCAGCTCTACATGAATTGAGCTAAGCCCAATTTTGAGGTTACAAGTGAACAGTTTTAAATTTTTTTTTTTTTATTGAATTTTATATTTTATTTTGAATCAGAAGACTGAAGACATTGACTGTGGACACGGCTTAAACCTTCAAATGCTGACCCTATGATTGAGTTAGATTTGTTTTGATGAGGAAGGATTAGGTTTGGTTAGCGTTGGGGTTAAAGAAGCTTGACATGATTAATCATTTCCCTCAGCAAACCTCTTAAGCAGTAAGATATATTTGCTAGATTTTAGTCTGGTTGCAAATTGGGATTGCTTTTAAAGAATGCAAATGAGAAGATTACAATGAGTGAAACATAATGAGAGAGAGAACGATGAAGAGAGAAGCTTAGGCAAGGCAACCTTCTCTACAGTTAAAGCTTGAAGTTGTAGACGCTTGTAGGTCTCAATATATCATTCCAAGAATTGATTATTACCTCTTTGTGGACATTCAATCCAGCACCTTCACTGCATTACTCAACCGAAGTCCGACTGACAGATAAAATTCACTATTATAAACAAAATTAGACACAAAATATGTGGGGTTGTAAACCATAATACTAATATGGAAGTTGGCATCATGATCATATCACAATTTTATTAACCTTGATAATTTGGTTTGAACTTGCAGGCTTCAGTTCAATTGTGTTCTAGATTTGTCTCTGAGTTTTAGCTTTTTTAACTAATCTTTTCAGGTTCAAGCAGTTGCATGGAATCATCACGCACCCCAAGTTCTTCTAAGTGGATCTTTTGACCATTCTGTAGTCCTGGTAATAAACTTTATTACTTGCGTAACCCTTTGTGTGCAATTATATATGTATATCTTTCATATAAGTCTCTGATGAAGAATATAAATATTTGAAATTAGAAATTCAAGAGTTTAATTTGTAGTTTTTCGGCTACTTTGAAGATATCGTAGATGATGTGTTTTCCATTTTATGCTCTGCAGAAGGATGCAAGGATATCTACACATTCTGGTTTTAAGTGGTCAGTCACAGCTGATGTAGAAAGCTTGGCATGGGATCCGCATACTGAGCACTCATATGTGGTGAGTGCATAATCCTTGGTTTCAAGGCCATTCCTGTAGTTTGTTTCAAGTGTGCGAGCGTGTGCTTGTCGTATTAAATTCAAATGTATTTAGGTTTTTGTGGAGACTTTAGAAATTGATTAATAATGTTCTAGTGTAATTAGGTTTTTGGAGAGGCTTTACAAGTTGATTAATGGTCTTTTCATGTCTTCTTAGGTGAGTCTTGAAGATGGTACAGTTAAAGGTTTTGATATCCGGACTGCCAAATCTGATCCAACTTCAGAATCACCTGCAAGTTTTACACTCCACGCGCATGACAAGGCTGTGTGCTCGGTCTCCTATAACCCATTAGCACCTAATGTACATAATTTTCCTTTCCTATATTGTTGGCATGGATTTTTAGATTAGTAACTTCCTATAATAATTTCTGTCTTATGGTTTCTTTAACAGCTTCTTGCAACTGGATCTACAGATAAAACGGTAATTTTGTTTCCTAGTTCTGTTCTTTTTTAAATAGACATCCATAACCTGCCAGCTTGCCAAAGTTTTGTATGGTCTAATGGGGCAGTTATTCGGTGCAGGTAAAACTTTGGGATTTGTCAAACAATCAACCTTCATGCGTTGCATCCTCGAATCCTAAAGCAGTAAGTGATTCATGGATTTTCTTAAAATCTAATTGATTAGCATTTGGTGAAAAATTCTGTATGGATTAAGGATGGATTGTCACTCTCTGTTCTCAATGTGTCTAGGGAGGTGTCTTTTCTGTATCCTTCTCAGAGGATAGTCCATTTTTGCTGGCTATTGGAGGCTCCAAGGGAAAATTACAAGTAAGTTGAAAAAACCTATAAATATTCTGTTTGATTCTTAATGATCTTTGTTAATAAAATCTTCGGGGTCACGAAATACGATTGATTTTATTGTATAATATAATTGCAGGTGTGGGATGTATTATTAGATGCTGGGGTCTCTCAAAGATTTAGTAAATACCGCAAGCCAAACAGACCACAGCCGCCCCCCTCTTGATCAAATGGAAGATGAGTCTATAAATCGTGGTCATTGCTTGCCCGCGCAATTTTGGCTTTTATATTATAACAACAAATGATGTTTGTTTTTGTTTATGGAAAGTATTGTATGTAATCCAATTATGAATGTTATTTTCCCTCATTCTCATGTTTATGCTTTTGCTGTATAATATGAGTCAAATTCTATTAGATTGGATGATTTCAAAATTTTAAGGTTTTTTTTTTTTGCCACACCTACCATTTTCCTATGATTGTTCTGACTTATGAGTTGTTGAAAATTTCTAGATTTTGAATTCCTCAACCCTCCACTATGCCGATTAGACATGACTGATGAGCTAGAAAACAAATATCTGCAGCAGCCATTATCATAGTGAGAGAACCATTGAGCTGTGTGATTCACCATTTTCATGGCCCATTTCTTTCCTCTTCAACCTCTATGCAGTAGTGCCACGTTTCGGTCGAACATAGTTTATCAAATTGTCCATTTATAAATCGGCCGACACATGTTCATTTAGATATATATGATCGGTCCTTTTACCATTTCTAGTCCTAAGTTTTTGGGTAAATTAGTGAATATTGAATTTATCATCATTTGTCCTTCGTCGTTTTCTCTATAGCCAAATTACTTACCAGTGGAATGCAAACAATGGTTTGTTTGTTTTGCCGACTATCACTGTTGCTTAGTTTGTTTTTTATAATGTGCTTCTCCATGGAATAGCAAAAAAAAAAAAAAAAAAGTAATCATAGTTAATCATAGCAAACTGCAATTTTCTTTTCATTATCTATCTCTATCTCTACCTCTACATCAGATTGTCTACCAGTTATATTGTTGTCGATTCTATTTGTATTGTTATTTTCCCTTTCTCTATTATATATTAAAAGCTTTTTGTTCTTATTGATAAATTATCCATACCAAATTACATAAACTGATCAACTTTTAAGTACACATTGAAAGCAATGCACATATAATATTATGTTATAATATGAGGTGTGAATTACATATATTTATATTTTAACGAAGTAAAAGAATGAGTGCTTCCAAACACGTAGATTACTCATAATAGAGGACAAAGTGATTGTGATTGAACTGAGTCCGGACTGTGATTGGGGGCAATGGATTTTCACTTATTCTTCATTCAGATTTTTGGGACCGTTTGTACTTTTGTTTTTCTATATCCCTTTATGAGTTTATGTTATAAATTCTTCCTCTTCTGTCAATCAAATAGATTCTTGATTGGATCGTGTTTTTTTGGAATAATCATTTTTTAATATTTGTCTTATTAGACACTTTACTCCATCTAGTTCTAGTAATGATCATTTCCCTCCCGAAAATGAAACTTTTCATCATTTTAGGAAAAAAATTAAAACCTTGTGTTGACTGTTATCCTCGAAGGGTAATATAGTAAAAATTTAAATTAAAAATAATTTAATAAAATATTAAATTTGAAAAAAAAAATAATTGTAAAAAAAATAAAAATAAAATAAAATCCAATCCTCCTACCCAAAGTAGAGGTGTAGGTGAAAGAGTTGAATATCCAATCCCCCACTTAGAAGCCAAAAACACATAAAACTTTGTGAATCAAAATCACATCATTCAAGAGAGTGTGTGATGAAAACGAACACACGAATAAAGTGGAATAAAGTGGGGGAAGAGAAAAAAAAAACTATGTTAAGAACCAAAAATTGTAAATTTCATTGAGTGGAAGAACAGAGAAAAGCAAAATCTAACTTTTACCCATTGAATTTACATTTTACTATATGTTAAAATATAATTAAAAGTAAAAAAAAAAAAAAAAAAGACTAAAAAAGAATTCTGATCCTTTAATTGTTTAAAAAACTTAATCACGTGCCACTACATAGCTGGTAGAGACAACGTAGAGTTTCGTTTTTATCCACCGTGACAAATGTTATTCTTTTATTGGATCCGTCCAACTGACATCACATGTGACTTGTAAGGAGATTTTCTCAAACTCAAGATGGTTAAGTAGGAGGGTGATCATCATATATATTTTAAATTTTTTTTTGTTTTGTTTGTTTGTGTGATTTTTTTTTAATTGCCTTTTGTTTTTATGTGCAAACTCATTTGTATTCTCTCGATAGGTTTGTTCCACAGTCCACAGTCCACAGTCCACACACACAAAAATCCAATAATAGTTGGGGTCCTTTTCTACTTCCCAAGGGTCTTAAATCTTAATCCGTACTTTCCTAGGAATTACCGAAAATACCCGCCATTAAAAAAAAAATAAAAGCAAACTCACACAAATAATATTAAAAAAAGATAGATATTATTGTCTAAAATGGTTTAGTGGTGACTAACGAAAAAGACGACCATTCAATCCGTCCATTTCTGCACATGATATATATATATAATAATGTAAAGTAACTATTTCAAATTAAATATAAATATATAATGATTAATTGGATAACTCAAAGTCTAAATTAATGTTAATTCGTATGAAAAAACTCATAACCTAAAAACACAATAGAGTTATGACATGATTAGGTAAAATGTAAAAGCATGAGTCATGCCTTTTTCATTAGTTTTTGTAATTGGACAACTTTAATAGATGGTTAATAGCAAGACCGGATAACAATAATCATTGAAATTCCCTCATTTCAGGTATTATGAAAATTCCCTTCACACACATATAAAATGAACAACGTAGATTCGAATTATGTTCTTTTTTTTTTTTTCATCTCGTATATTTAATTATTTATATTAGTTTAGGAAAACAACTTACAAAACAGAATAAAATTTATCAGCAATGTATATCTAACCTGAGATCTTAAATCTTATGTAAATTGACAAACCCTTCACTGGTTCATTGTAACAAAGCTATTAATCTTCATAAAAATCTTTATCAGCTTTCGATTTGATAGATGTACCCTAACAAGAAGTTAAGAACAAAGACAAAAAATATTCCACGACATGACAAGTAAATGCCCATGTGATTTCTGTCACGCAAGATATCACACGTTAACCAATATTTCATTGCAGCTTCATGTCAATTTCATTTCCCATTTCTTCACAAAACAATCACAGAGATCGAGCATTCAATTATTGTGGAATATTATTAATTTGTAGTAATATGCAGCAGAAGCTTGACTATGGAAATTATATGGCCAGTTCCATATATTATTTCCATGCAAACTCATCATCAACCGTGTGTTGCTGCTTGTAAAATAGTGGTTGAATCTAGTCATGTTTGAGCTTTTGATCTTTGTCGTGGCTCTTCATTAAAATGGTGTCGATGAGCCATTGAGGTCCATCCGACCAAGTCTAACTATCCTCCACGTACAAACAACTTGGTTTCAATGAAGTTTCCAGGACACCTCATTGTAACTCCTGAGTTTGACCTCTCTATTGACCCTCCTCAGCTTATTTGATTCCCTCATTTAGAATATATAGACCTCATATTGTACAAATTTATTATTCTGAAAACTATAGTTTTCTATAACACACACAGAGAGCTTGAAAATTGAACAACAATGGCTACTGGTTACTTTTCATTTTTGGGCCAAACCCCTTCTCTCTCTGCTGTGCTAACAACATATGCTTCAATTTCTGCGCTCATGATGGTGATTCGAACAGTTTTGAATGAAATGATTCCACGACCGATGAGAGAGTTCATTTCTTCGAAACTATCGGAGTATTTGCTCTTCAACTTCTCTAACGAGTTCACTTTCATAATCGAGCAACGTTGGGAAGCTGTTATCAGCGAGACTTTCAAAGCAGCGGAGGTCTATTTACCCACCATCGTCGGAACCTCCACAGACAGCCTACTTGTTGGCTCCAACGACACTCGCAACAGCACCGCTGTCCCCAAACTCGCCGTCCCTGTCGGAGCCAAAATCATCGACAACTTCGAAGGCATAAGACTCCAATGGTCACTTCACATGAAAGAAGCAAGAAAGTATTACAACAGCGACAGGAAGTACTATCAATTGACTTGCAAGAAAACAGACAGAGACAGAGTTCTTGTAAACTATTTTCCTTATATTGCTCGAAAGGCTCAGAAAATCTTGGAAGCAAGACAAATCCTCAACATCTACACTTACGATCATGACGACAGTTCGTGGAACTCAGCTGTTTTTCAGCATCCATCAACGTTCGATACTCTGGCAATGGATGCCGACCTCAAGAAGTTCATAATTGACGATCTTGACACCTTTGTTAACCGCAAAGGTTTCTTTGACAACGTGGGTCGTGCTTGGAAGCGTGGATACCTTCTCTACGGCCCGCCTGGGACCGGAAAATCTTCGCTGGTTGCTGCCATTGCTAACTACCTCAAGTACAATGTTTATGATCTCCAATTGCAGAGTGTCAAAAGCGATGCTGACTTGAGGAATGTCCTCACCAGCACCACCAATCGGTCAATCATACTCATTGAGGATATTGATTGTAACGAAACTATTTCGCATGATCGTGGTCGCCGAAGCTCTAGCCCGGATAAGGAAAAAGAAACCAAGGTCTTTATAGATCCTGGTGTAAGTACTTGAACTTGACTAAGCTATCTTCTACCGCATTTTATTTTATTGCAATGGTAGTGATTCAAACTTGAAACATTGACATAATTATTTGTTTTGTTTTTACAGGCAACATTGTCAGGGATGCTTAATTTCATCGATGGTTTATGGTCAAGTTGTGGGGAAGAAAGGATCATAATCTTCACGACGAATCACAAGGAGAGATTGGATCCTGCTCTGCTTCGAGCGGGACGAATGGACGTGCACATAGAGATGGGGTATTGCAATCCTTCAGGTTTCAGAATGCTAGCGAAAACATATCTGGGAATCAAAGATCATGCTCTCTTCGGGCGCGTTGATGAGCTTATCAAGAAAGTAGATATTAGTCCGGCAGAGATGGCTCTACACCTCATGAAAAGTGACGATCCCTCTATTGCACTTGAAAGTCTTGTTGAGTTTCTGGACAAGAAAGTAATTGAGGAAACTGCCAAAAGAGACAACAAGGATGAGATTGAAGTTGCCAAAGAAGACGAGATTGGGGTGATTTGAGGAATGGGGTAGGATGGAAATGGATCCAGCTAATTAATGTGGTATTTAATAGTCATTAAATAAATGAATTTGGTAATTTAGGGAATATTATTTTAGTTTTGTTATCGTCTTGTATGTTTTATTTTATTTTTGTCGATTAGTGTGTAGTTTAGTTAGTCTGAATCAGAAAAGGCAATCAACTCTACTGTTTATGAACAATTGGGTTGATTGTATTTCCCACCTCTAATGTAAATAAATTACATAAATTTTTATTTCACATCTTTGAATATGATCCAGTAGCTGATGTATGCTTTTGTTCTCTGGCTTTGCAAGAGTTTCAAATCCGGCTAGTCGTCCAGTTGATGTTAAAATATCAGATAAATTTCGCGATAGGATGCATTGAATGGAATTTTATTCTAAAGCTTAAAGCACAAACCACATAAAGAGAATAATACAAAATCAAAAAAGTTCAAACACTACCTATTTCTATAGAGGATTCATTCAAATCACCGGTCTAACCAACCATATCGACCACTATCATTTACATTTAATTATTAAAAAAAAACATGTACACGTTACAGAATTTAGTTGGTGAGATACAAATTGAAACTATTTTTTGATTTGTGATTTGAATCCTTCTTTAGACCACCAGCAGATTCAACCAAAATAAATTAAAAAAAAAACTTATGTACCTGAGATTTGATAGGTTGAGTCTCGACTCCTCGAAAGAGTTGGTAGACCTAACAGCATTCAATTCCAGGACCTGAGATTCAACGATCATTTTCTTGTCAATAACTCTTCCACATGGTGGGCGACTAAATGGTGTGGCTGGATCTTATCAAAATCTTGGTGAAAGTATGGACCGTGAAGCATCATAGTGCAGGAAAGTCTTGGGAAATTCTACTCATGAAATTGCTTTGAACTTTCATTGATCCCAAATTTCTTGATTTACACCACTGAAAGGCTTTGAATTGCATCATCGATATGCTTCGGTCTCTTTCACATTGTACAATATAGGGAAATTATATTCCTCGTTCGTCAACAAAGTCGAGCGAATACTCTGGCTTTTGCATTAATCAAACATCAAATTCTTTCCACTAGTCAATTTCGGATTCCATTGATAATGAAAGGTAAGCCAAGCAGATAGATCAACACTACCCTCATCAACGATGACAACGGTAAACCATGGATGGAAGTAAGTGAAGGAGGAAGTATATCCTTGGATGATGCCAAAACTTCAATCAACTCCTCTATTTGAGGCGTTAACATGAAAACTTCATCGGCTAGATTCTTCTTCATTGGCTAGATTCTTCGTTAGCCAACCTTCTAAAGTCCTGCATAATATCTCAAATCTTTCAACTTTAAATACTAATGAGTAGAAAAATAGAAATGAATGCTTAATGAATGTCAAGAGGTCCTAAATATCACTCTAGTGGTGCAAACAACACATGATAGTAACTTATGATGGGAAACGAAGGGCGTGCTTATGCTCAGATGAATATTAAACAAGATATTATATTTGTTGCAATTGATTTCTGTTGCATTAATAAAAAAATTTGGTTTTGTTGCCTAAAAAAAAGAGAGAAGATGTTGCAATGATTGAGTTCTGCTATTGTCCAACTAAAATCAAGTTATTCTGAAGGTGCAATTTTGATTCCAACAGAACCTGAATTGGAGGATATGGCATGAATTGTATTCGGTATATTTTGACAATAGTATTGTGTACGGTCAGAACCAAAAAGGGTCAGATGCTATTGAATCTCAATATACCAAATGTAAAGCAACAAGAGCATTGATCATAAAGGGTTATTATATCACTTGTACCCCACAAAGGATCGTTAATGTATTTTGCATCAGACTCGGTGTGCCAAGGAGTTTGTTCAATTATTAGAACAATGTAAATGTAAAGCAGAAAATGAAGACATACAATTGACAAACAGACCTTAATTCAGATTCTGAGTTTAGACAATTCAGAAAACAGCACTTTAATTTTAGGGTGTAGATCTAACTTTCCAGTTGATCCCATGGAGCTGTCTGAGCCCAAGCAATAACCAGTACAGCACTAGGAATTCGGATTTAAGAGAACAATTTGTACCATTGGGGATTTGGTTTTTAAATCTGTTACCATTGTCCGAAATGATAATTCTTCTGTCGCACTTTCCAGAAGTTGATTTGTAAACATTTTTTCCAAGGTATATTTCCTGTCAATAAGAGAATGGCTAATTTATAGACCTGTCCAAATATATATCACAAAAATAACCCAAAAACTGTAGATTACCATGTACTTACCGAAACATGACACTTGATCCACCAACTGGCAAATGAGTGGAAACAAAAAACTTGAAGAGTCGAACACCACCATCTTTTGGTGCGATACCATTAATGCAAGGGTAAGCTCCAAGAAGAGAAGAGCACTGTGGGCATAAAAATTCAATCCACTCAACACCCTTTGAGAGATTAAAGGATCTGGCCATAAAAATATTTCCAAGAAACCCATTAAGAAAAGATCTCTGGTCTGCCAGACGCTCCATGGTTCTCATAGTTTTTTGGTATGCTGGAGAAGATTATGACAGTGTATGGCTGGAGGTTTTGTCAACATGATATAGAATTTCACATGCTGTATGAACATAACATCCAGCTGCAGGAGACAAACTTTCTGATGACTCGGATATTGATAATTTGTGAAATAAGCTATTGACATTAATGTTTTCCTCATTAACTTCACACTCGTTTGCAATTAAATTCTTTTCATTCTTAAAACACATAGACCTTGATTTCCCATCAGCATCATATCACTTTGATTGTCACGACATGCGATTTCTTCATGATTACTTAAAGAATCTACTAAAGATTCACTTGAACCATCCTCAATTAGTGAAATTTGCTTCTGAAATTTACGTTCCACAAGATCATCCTTGAAAAAGGTAACAGTGGCATGAGTTAACAGGCACATGTCTGTAACACATATGTAGGACTTTGCAATTGCATACCTAGTTACCAACTTTTCACCTATGCCGCCGAATTAACAACAGCAACCTCCAAACCAGTTGTCACAGCAGATTCTTGCCAGTTAACTGATGGCATTTCCACACAATGTCTACATTTATGAATAGAGTGATGTTAAATACTTAAATTAGAACCAAACAGCAGAACCTTGTTCCTTAAGGCAACTTACAAAAGATTTAACACAACGTCAAATTGTCAATTTCGTAGCATGAATACAACCATGTTCTGGTACTCAGCAACAAGGAGGTTCCCAGAAGCTAAATGACATTCATATCACAGGAAAGATAAAAAGCAACAGCAATTCAGAAACAAATCTCACTTGAGAAGCACTCGAACCATTTGGATGCAAGTACTACTGTACTACCCTACGCTAAATTGCCCTAGTGACGATTTGTTACATCAAAATTATGAAATGCCTGAATCTGCACGATGCTAGCGAATTAATTGAATCATATTAAAGAATAAATTATCTGATCACGTAACTGCATGATTATAAAGTATATTTTCAATCCTTCCTTGTTGATGCACTCCACACAGTTAAAAACATGTTTACACTTCCCAATATACACTGCGGTTTCATATAATCATCCTTCACATCAATTGATCAGTAGGCTTTGAAGGCGATAGCTAGAAGTTTATAAAGAGTATAGAATACAGCGTTTCTTACCTAATAGGCCTTCTAGTCAACTTAGTCGAACAACTTCTGCAGTAAAAATGTACTCCTTCCTCTTTCGACGATGAACTCTTTAAATCTAATCCAAGCAGTCATGCACATCACAAACAAACACAATGTCTTCATAAAAGAAAAAATATAAGCAACATTTGTATATATATATATATATATATATATATATATAAAGCATAACACTCACCATAATCCATCACTAGAGGAGTTGACACGTCAGGCTCTGCAAAATTTGCTTCTTCTTCAGTGAAATGAAGCACGGAATCGAAGCTGGAAACGATAGGGTGATCAAAGGGAAGAAGAAGCAGGAGCTTGACCTCGATCTGTTCGGTCAAGGCTCGGAAACTGGCCGGAGACTCCGGGTCGATCAAGACTTTCGGTACCGGAACCGTAAACGAGAAATGATTTTGCGAGTCTGGTTGCTGAATCCTGGAAATTGAAACGTGAGACTGCGAGAGATTGAGGTCGTGACATTGATTTGAAGGGATTGTATGAGAATCGAACAGGAATAATCTTAGAGTCGGAGAGTGAGACTGAACCTCCCATGTGAACCGCCATTTTCTAGGGTTTTTGTTCGATATCTGTGTTTTTTTTTTTGTTTGTACCCGCTTAATTCAAAAAAACAGATAGTTTCGGCTTTTAACTGTCAAAAATTGTCTTTATATTATTGGGCCTGGGCTTTATTTCTTTATTTCCCCAAGTTTCTTGCTGAATACACCCCTATTACTTCTAGTCCATTTAGATATTGGCTTGGTGTAGTTAGCATAGAAATTTCCCAAATGTTACATATTGTTGGGCAATGAGTCTACTTGTAGTGGGCCTTCTTCAACTTCCACTTAGCTGAGGTGCAATTTTTCTCTAATAGAATAATACGCACATAATATAGATAAAAGTGTAGTGATGTGTACTTATATGTTATAAATATATCTATATTATGTGTCTATGCGAGAAAAACTGAGCTCAAGTGATGTGAATCTTGTTTTCAAGTTTGTTGTGAAGAGTCGTTGATTTTGGTAGACAGTTTCCGACACATAACTCAACAAGAAGATCCATATTCTAACAAGTCAAAGCTAACCGGACACATGTTTTGTTGTATAATAGTTAATTTTCAATGTGGATTATGTTAATGGCACAAACAAATCAAACTTAACTCTTAACTTTAACATACATTATAATTAATTAATTAGTCAAGACTCAAGTGGCAATTAAAATCCAAATCCTCTTTGCAAAAAGTCCAAGTCCACAATTCAAGAATCTCATATATATAAAATATTTGACAAAAGCAATTACATTACTCCACTAAACCAAAATTAATTAAGAAAGAAAGTTTTTAAAAAATTAAGAAACAGACCATCTTTTTAGTTTTCAACCTTCTAAATGCCACATGCATGCATCCATAAACCTCTTTCAATTAAAATAAAAAGATCAACAATATATTTTTAATTTTGATTTAATTAGCTAGTACTTGTTTCTATACCATGCAATATATAATTATATCAATCTAAACTCTTATAAGTGAATTAATTAATATTATATACGATCATTTGCATGCGTGATGGAGCACTTATAATTTTCTGAATAATTAAATAATGATTTTTATTGGTGATATTGCTTCCTCCAGCAACATGAGGAACAAGCATCCATTTTTTAAATATATAAAATAAATGGATCGAGAGGAAGAGAACCTTGAGAGGAAATTTAGAAAAAAGATGGAGAAGTCGGGCATTGCAGAGCAGCCATGAGCGAAAGAAAAAGAAATTGTAGAGTTGAGATTTGCAGGAGTACTCGTCATTCGTCAAGAAGAGAAGAAAGATGGCTGATTTTTAATTACCTGACAAATTATTTCTGACGTGGAAGTGTTAGTATTGAATTTGTGAAATTTAATTATTTAATGACATGGCCAAAATTTACTGGTTAGGTCTGCCACCTCATCTTTTATCTTAGAAGAAAAACTTATCTGCAACAGTCTCATTATCGTTTGACGAGAGTGGATGCTAATGTACATGATACCACCTCATCATTTACCTCAGAAGTACTGAAGTTTCTCTCCCCAACAACACCTGCATCCTCAACCTCTTTGCCAATTGCCAGGTGTTCGATCTTTGCAAAATGTCTAAGTCCACAGTTCAAGAATCTCACATATATGTGTATATATATATATATAATGTTTGACAAAAGCAATTACATTACTCCACTAAAACAAAATTAATTAAGAAACAGACCATCTTTTAAATTGTCAACATTCTAAGTGGTTGGCCACATGCTTCCATCCATAAACGGATAAACCTCTTTCAATTAAAATAAAAAGATCATCATCTTTTTAATTTTGATTTAATTAGATAGTGCTCGTTTCTACCATACAAATATGCAATATATAATTATATCAATCAAAACTTTTATAAGTGAATTATTAATATAATATATGATCATGTGTACTTCAATATATATATATATATATATATATATATGATCATGTGCATGCGTTATGGAGCACTCATAATTTTCTGACTATTTAAAGGGTTTTAGGCAAAAACCACAAGTTACATGGTTAGTTAATTACTCTTTGATTAATATATATATAAAGATCAGATCGAAGAAGAAACATTATTTTAATTTAATTATGTTTTGATTGAAAATTTATTATATTACGAAGACCTACCGAATCTGCCACCAATTATTATTTATTACACGATTTGTCTGAAAGTTTGTTCATGAACTGTACTTTTTTAAAGAATATTGATGCTTCAAGAATAAGTGACTGATCAACTGGTTCAGTACGGAATCTTAATTAGTTAATTAATTAATTAAAATTTTATATATTTTTTTCTTTCAATAATTAATTATGACCATGTACATTTATGCTATATGTCACCTTGTTCCAACATTACTTGGTGGTGAGAACTGAGACATCATTCTCTTATAATTTTAATGATTTATTTAAGTACTGATATATCATCACTGATTATTTGCTCCTTATACAGCCAAATTTGCAAAGGGTGTTTAGTATTATAGTTTTTTTTTGTTTAATTATAATATCTTTTCAGGTCATGTAGGTGGTCTAATATACATTAATTTTGGGATGACAGTAGTACTCTTAAGTCTTAAGTAGTGCAGCATATGTAAAGCCAAAAGGTGCAAAATTTTGAGTCATGGCAGGTGTACAATAATTTGTTTACATTTTGTTTTATTCACACATATATAACTCTGATTAGTATTCCAGTCATATCACAGACAAATTTCTGATAAATTTTTAATATGATCGATAGTTGTACATATGTAACATGTTTTAATTAAGTGTGGGATACTGGGATTCTGTACGATTTTTTTTTTTGTATGAAATTCTGATTTGTAGCGATATAAATCCATGTCCCACACATTTTTTAGATTACTTTCTAAAAAAAACTAATTTCCTAAAATAACTTCATGTTAAAATAAATGAATGAATAATAATTTGAAGGCATGCAAATTAAGTTCACCGCACTACCAAGAACCAATTATAATAATAAGAATATTAATTTTTTTATATATGATTTTTTTTCAATATTTTTTTTTTTATAAAATGGGATATATGTCCATTTTTCTTCCCATAACCTATCCTTAATATGATGATATAGAGAAGAGTACCCACCACTAAACACCTACCAACAATATTATATACAAATCCAAGAAGCAAAACCATGCATGATATATATGGATATATGATGAATAATATGACTATATATTAAATTCTAAATTCTTTTATCCACAAACATGCATGATATATGATAGAAATATAGATCATGATTCATGAAATGATCAATGATCATCGCATAAAGAATCATTTTTATACACCCACCAAATTGATTACTTTTATTAAATTAATTATTGTAAAGTAAAACTTAACAAACTAAGTAGAGAACAACCCAGTTCCAATAATACAAGATTTTGCAATATATATAACCAGAAAATCAACCCATATATAGACGATATATAGAGTTAATTTCAGAAAAGAAAAAGAAAAACGAGAGAAAATATATAGAATTATATATTAATAATACAAGACTTTCGTTACATATATATTAATGCATCCTTGCACATCCCTTATTTATATTTATATATATAATATACGGTCTTTCTACTGTCAGTTCGTCCTGATATAAAATATATTAGAACGAAGAATATGGACCATAGATTACTGGAAAAGTTTTGACAAGTGTATGCACTTTGAGTCAAAGCATGTAAATCTAATGGTCAATATTCTTCGTCATGATATATTTTATATCAGGACTGAACTGACAATAGAAAAATTGTACATATATATATATAGTATATGTATTTGAGCAATTACCAATTAGGTCATGAACATTTTTTTTTAAATTCCAAGTTATTTGTGACTTTTACAAAAGTGACAAAACTGGTTCTCATATTTTTTCCAAGTGCCAAATTAGTCAATCTTTTTTTAGTAGTGACTAAATTGATCCTCCTAATGGTTTAACGGTATTAAATATAACAATTGACTTTAAGAATTTTAGTTAAAATACGTAAAAACCATTTATTTATCATATTAGAACAAAATTATTTTATCTATTATACATTAAATTCACCATAATAATTATAAAAAAAATATTATTAATGAAACACCATTTGTATCATTTTTAATTAAAATTTTTTAAAAAAATCTAAAAATATTTTAATAAGACAATGTCAATTATACCCTTATTTTATAAACGAAGTTACCATTCATTCTAGTTTAGTATTTTACCATTTTTATAGTATATATTTTTGTTAATATTATACAAACAATGTTGTCAAAATTATTAAATAATCAAAACCCACAAATAAAATAAACTAAAAATATACTTGTGTTAAAAAAAACCATACATGTGTCATTATTATATTATTTAGGAGTAAAGTACAATTTTACCCCTACACAGTTAACGTTGAATGACAGAACTTAGTTAGATAGGACTAATTTGGCACTTGGGAAAAATATAAGGACCAAATTGGTCACTTTTATAAAAGTTACAAACACTTGGAATTAAAAAAAAATTCCAAGACTTAATTGATAATTACTTCTTTTTTTTTGGGTTTACGGATAGAGTAAAGATAGCTAGAAACAAAAACCATGCTAATAATAATCCAAAACTGTTAGGATTTTAGACCTACAACAAAACTCTAACCCAAAATCTGTTCTTGTATTAAACCAGCAAGATCCACTTGACAAACAAGAACAATATAAAGTAATACCAAAAATAGACAAACAATAGCAACCACACAAACAATAGCAACCACAGAGCAAGAGATGAAGAAAGCAAAGGAAAAATAAGCAACACAAGAAGCTTTATCGTGGTTCGGCTTAAAACAAGCCTACATTCACGTTGAGCCTACACAGATAGGCTTTCTCGACTATATATGAGTCTTTACAAGCAAGATTACACTAACAGATACCACAATACAAACCAGAATATCACTAGAAACCTAGATCTATCACTACTACAAAGAGCAAATTGAAACCTCACTCGAACTTAATGAAATACTTAGAGAAATCATTCAACCTCTCTATAAAGTGTGTACAAACACTCTGATCACTCTCTAAGTACAACAATCTCACAAATATTACAAAGAAACACACTTGGATTCACCAAAAACCGCTGAGAACACAAGAGAGTAGTAGAGAGAACTTTCTCAATTTGAAAACCTTAATAAAAAATGAATTATCTTCCTTTCCTTTCTCTCTCCTCTTCTCTTATATAGCCTTATCAAGTGAGCCAACATCAAAATCTACTAGCCAATAGGAGCTTGCCAAGTTGGATTCCATCACGTGACCACATCAGTCAAAAAAATGTTATATAATTTCCGTCTTGAAAGTCTTCAATTTTTTAAGGACCGGACCGACTAACTAAAGAAAAAGTACACTATGGCCTTGTTTGTTGCGCCGGATATGCTTGGGATTGGACTATAATAGTCCAAAGCCCACGTTTGGCTCAACAACAGGACTGGGATACCTTCTCCAAACAGTGTAAAATAATCCCACCAGCTCTAGACTAAGTAAACCCACCCCTTACCATGGGTTTAGTTGTCCTGGGACTATTTCAATTGTTTTTTCCACGTTAACTGTTCTTCTCTTTCTTTTCTTCTTTTCTTCTGATTTTTCATCGATCAAAATTTTCTCCTCTCTTCAACCAAAATTTATTTTATTTTGTTAAAAAACAGTTAATTCTTTCCAGTGAACAAGAGATGGAGCGATAGAGTTGACTCAATCTCAGATCCGCTCCTTCAATCTTTCTTCACATTTTTTTTAAAAATTTTGGTAGATCTGCTGCTCCATCAAGTTTGAAATCGTAGAAGATTGATTTGTGTTTCACATTGAAGAAGATGGATTTGTGTTTTCGAATTTATGAAAAATTGATCTACAAAAGAAAAAATCTGGATTTTTTCTGTTTATTTTATGAGTTTGAGATTATAATATATGGATTTTTGTTTGAGATTGTAGAAGTTTGATTTGGTTGATATTATAAAAGAATGATCTGTGTTTAGGATTGAAAAAGATGAATTTGTGTTTGATGATGACAAATTCAAAAGAAAAAAAAATTTAGTGATTTTGTGATAATGGGTGATGTGGTGGATTGACAGAGATGATAATGGTGATTTGGTGCAGTGAGAGTTTTAACTTCTGGAAGAAGGATTTAGAATAAAAAAGATTACCCGTTTTCTTTTCTTTTTTTTAAAACAAAAATTAAAGTTGATAATAAAGATCTGGGTTTAGAACCCAGATCTGTCCCAATTTTTTTTTGTCTTGATTATTTCCTTTTTTTTTGTATAAATTAAAATGTTATCAAAATTCTTTTTTCTTGATTATTTTCCAAATTAAAATTCTTTTTTCTTGATAATTTATAATTCAATCCAGTCTCATGTTTCCCCAAACACAATATAGTATTCATTTAGTCCAGTCCAATCCAATCCAATCCAATATAATCTCAGTCCTATCTCAATCCAATCCAATCCCATGAAATAGTCCAATTCAATCCCGTACACCAAACAGGGCCTATATGTGACATATAAGTAAGACTAGATAAAAATAAATATATGAAAATATATAACTAAATAAACCTGCCAGCATGTGCGGCCATGGTGGATGGTGGTTCATGTAGAATGGAGTAGCTAGGTCGACGTTCATGGAGAAGTAATTATCTCCATTGTTGTTGATCACATTATTATTATAATTAACATTGTGATGATATTGATCCAATAATAATGGATTGTTAATGGTGTCACAAACTCCATATCATGATGATGATGAGCTGACAACATTGATGATCTCTTTGAGAGACTGTAACCTATAGTTGAGCTCGGCCATTTGAGCTCTGAGAACCGAGTTTTGAGCATTCCATGTCCATGTAAAGTTGATTGGAGAGACTCATGGTGAGTAGGATCTGGTCGTTTTCCTCCTTGAGCTTCTTCATTTCAGCTAGCAAACTGTTGAATTGATTCATCTTCTTCAACCTGGACCGGCGTGTCGATTCTCTGTTGGACATCAATCTCTTGCGCTTCGTAATTTGATCCTTATTATTAACATCCACCAAAATATGATCTTCCTCTGAAATATTACTTGAAGCATCCATTAGTATTAATTTTTAATTGTATTATAATGCAACAGCTGGTTTGTTTGATAAATATGTACGTATATATTGAGAGAGAGAGAGAGAGAGAATAAAAGGGTAAAAATGGGGAAATTGTAGAGAGTGTGATCATGAAAAGACATAGAACTAGTACAAGAAAACAACAGAGAATGATTGAACGAGGTGGGTTCGAAGCCAAAGGCTGGAATTTAACATGAAACCAGAAAGAAGTACTTCACAAAGGAGTACTACAGCTAGACACATGATGATGATGATGTCCTAACATGAACTACAGGTACTACCAGTGAATTAAGCATCAAATTGAAATTTTAATTAATTTTCCAAGAGATACTGAGCTAGTAGCAAGAAAAGAAGATAGAGAGTACTACTACTACTGATGCCCAGATCTGTTTTGCATAGATTTAAAGATGGGAAGGGAAACGGGTTTTGGTTGGAATACGAAGATGGTTTTATACACCACATGCAAATGCCCTTTCATGGAACATATTAAATATTCAAGGGAATTTTTTTATTTTTTTTGGAAAAGAATATTCAAGGGATTTGGTATGTCTTTATCACAATTCACACACATGACCGAGCCTTAAATTATATATGTGCAATGATTCAAGGGTTCTTTTTTTTTTTTTTTTTTTTTTAAGTATTACGTAATTACATAAATTTGGGATTTTTTTTTAGAGCAGAAGGACTCAAACCCAAAATTTCATGGTGCAGATGTATGTAGACATGACAGCGGTTCAGTTTAAACCGTGGAACCGAACCGTAACCGTGGTGAAAAATCGAAACCGGAACCGGAACCGTGAGGCTTAAGGTTCCGGTTCGGTTCTTAAAAAAAACTGGATTGGAACCGGCGGTTCGGTTCCGGTTCTGGAACCGCCGGTTCCAACCAATTATTATTATTTTTTTCTTTTCTCCTTTGACTCTCTCATAGACTCATTCTCTCTCTCTCTCTCTCTCATTCTGCAAATCTCAGATTCTTAGACTTCTCTCTTTTATTTTTTTCTTTCATCGATCTCTCATCTCTTTTTGATCTCTCTCTCTCTCTCTCTCTCTCTCTCTCTCTCTCTCTCTTTCTTCTTTCTTCTTTTTCTCATCACTCTTTTTCTCTCTCGCCGGCGATCTCTTCTTCATCCCATCGCCGGCGATCTCCTCATAAAAACCCGATGGCGACGGACGAGAGATCTCCTCTTCGACCGGCGACAGCGACGATCTCCTCTTCTTTCGACGACGGCGACGATCTCCTCTTCTTTCGGCGATGGCGACGGGCGATCTCTCTCTCTCTCTCTCTCTCTCTCTTCGACATCTTTTCTTCAATCTCTGGTGGTGACTGGTGGTGGGTAATTTAGATTTTGGGTTGATTTGTGTGATGAAGGGGATATGGGAATATGTGATTTGTCAATTGTGATATGTGTGATGAACTGATGATTTGTGTGATGAAGCCATGAAATGATGAAAGAGATTATGGATTTTTTTTAAAGGAACCAAACCACCCGGAACCGAAGAACCGGACCGGAACCGGTGGAACCAGAACCAGAACCAGAACCTGCATCAGACGGTTCCGGTTCCGGTTCCGATTCTAGGTCCCCCTGGAACAGGAACCGGCGGTTCGGAACTGGAACCGAACCGCGGTCTACTCTAGATGTATGTGGTTTTACCACCAGACCAACCTCATCTCGTCATTCAATGGTTAATTTCATATGGTGGGTGTTCATAAATTCCCAACTTTAATTAATAACTATATATATACACGGTTTTTCTCTCTCTCCTAAGGACAAACTAATTTTATTTATATTAGTTCCACAACTATCAATCATTGGATTCACATACTTCAGCTTAAGTCTCGTTCTAAGTTTAAAAGTTTAGTTCGGTCCCGAGGAAAAAAAACTGATATATATATATATATACACAATCATTCTACTGTCAGTTCGTTCTGATATAAAATATATCAGGAAGAAGAATGTGAACCACAGATTATGGAGAAGTTTTGACAAGTGCATACACTTTGAGTCAAAGTATGTAAATCTAATGGTCCACATTCTTCGTCCTCATATATTGTATATCAGGACGAACTGACAATAGAAAAATTATATATATATATATATAATGTTATTTTCCCTAAATTTGGTGTTCAAATTGAATTTGGATTCTTTGCTAAGCTGATATTTGGCTTGACCTAAATAGATCTTTTGACATATGTAATTAATGACTGAGATTATTAGTTTTTATTTATTTCATTTTCATTAGAGTTGTGTTATTGGCACACCCTCTACTGATCTATTCATGCCCACTTTTTAAATTATAGAATATTCTTTTTTTTTCCTTTATCAAAATTACTTAAAGAGACATACAATTTAGGAAAGAAATCTTCTACAAAGTAAATCTATTAAAATTTCATATTCCTTTTCCAAAAAAAAAATACCTAATAATCTGTTTCTTCTTCAAAAAAAAAATTAATTCTTAAACCCATAATCTGTTTCTTCTTCAAAAAAAAAATTTAATTCTTAAACCCTAAAATCTGCTTCTTACATATATCTAAAATATTATAAAAGAGTTTGAGAACGATATCAAGAATATCGAAGAATTGTTTAAGAACGATATCAAACATCTTGAAGAATTGTCTGAGAATGACATAAAGCAATAATTGTCTGACAATGATAGTAAGCATCTGGAAACAATTCATTCTCTGGAAATAAGTTTCAAATTTATTTTTTCTTTATAATGATGTCAAGCTGTCGTTGTGTTGAAGTACCCTGTTATTTTTTATTTTTTCGTTTCCATCATGAAATAAGAAGAAAAAAAAAACAAAAAAAAAAAAAAGAAAAAAATAAATAAATCAATGATGGTGAGAGAAATGTATACATATACATAGATAAGAGATAGATAGATCATATATGGTATGTATTAAGTTTGAAAAATAAGTAAAATGAGTAGTTTTGGAAATAAACTAAAAAATTTAATAAAAATATTTAATTTTATTTAATTAAATCAAAATTTTAAAAAGTAGGGCATGAATATATCAGTAGGGGGTGTTCCAATAACATCTTTAAATGTATAATATTATTAGATCAGAAAAAAAATCGAATCAACAAAGGATCTAAATTTAAAGAAATAATAGACAAAGATTACAGGCAATGATATATGATTATTTCCTAAAGAATATCAATATAACAGTAAAGAATCATGGAGGAGTTTGGCTGATAGTTTTTATTCTATCGTTTAAAAGTCTGACTAATTCATTTAATAAGAAAAATATGTCAACATGTGACTTTAAGAATATCTATGAATAACGAAGACACAAAAAATCCATTGGGGTGTATTATATAACATTTCACGTCTGTTAAGGGTTCGAGTCACGTGCGAGAGATTTCTTTTCGTATTGGTATTACAAGGTAAATTTCAAATCCGCACATAAATTATTTAACTCTAGTAAATTCGATTAAAAAAAGAGTTGAACATTGATATATTGAAAATTATATTTTATATTTATATTTAATAAATTAAATTATTTATTTATCTAAATATATTTTAGACTATGTTGTTATAGTCATGAATTATTTTAAATTATAAAAATAATATTAGTTTTAATTGGGGTGTGTTTGCCTCGTTTATGAAGAAAGGTGATACTTTTCAGAAGAATATTGTGAGAAATTCGTGATGTGGAATGCGTACAAAGTTTTATTTTATGATTATGCCATACATTTTAATTAATTTTTCTGACTTTTTTTTATTTAATGAAATTGGTGTCAAGCTTTTTGATGTTGGATGATTACTTTACGAGTATTTGAATTTCCTTTTGAGTTGAATATGATTTTTTTTATATAAATATAAAAAAATAGTGGTCAGAGTGTGGTCCAAAATTAAATGTGATGTGTTTTTAGTTTTATGGTGGAGATTTGATGTGTTATGGGATTGTATAATTTATTAACAATTTTTTTGTTGTCCAAATATGATAGTGCATGTTGATTGATATGATCTGATGATCTTCTCCACCATGCTATATATAGTATATAATTATTCTTTAGCTGGATAAAATGTATGCTTTGATAGTCTTATATTATATATTAATAATATCTTCTTTAGGGTGTGTTTGGTACGGGAACAGGACATAATGAGACGGTATAGGACAGAACAATTGTTTTGTATTGTGTTTGGAATGTATGAGACAGAATTGTATTGTATTGTGTTTGGAATGTATGAGACAGAACTGTAAACTATACTGTTATATGTTTGGTATGGCTGTGGCATGACGGAACAAGAGGTTCAAATGACTAGAGTACCCCCTTATATATTATATTATAATATATATATATATATATATATTATATCATATATCTTTTTCCCATCTTTTGTCAACCTCACATGCCAAACTCGACAGTTAGGATTTTCTTTTCCACCATGAAATAAGAAGAAATATGCTCTGTTAGGGTTTTCACCGCCATCAATAGCCGCCCTCTGCATCTATGGCGGCTCCATCGTCACATGACCCTCCCATTGGGTCTCTATAAGATAAGCTACGACATATCGTCTCCCTCCTCTAGTCATCTATTCAGCCGACTTCCATTGCTTCATCTCCTTTGATGCAAGATGTGCCATCTTCTCAGATTCCGTCAACACAGTTTTTGCCTTTGCCATCAACTCAGTCCATTACTGCAACAGTTTCAGCGCCATTGCCAAGTAACAGTTCCTCTCAGAGCATGCCTTGCGGTTTTGAATCTTTTGACATTGCCACTGCTTTTCTTCTGCACATATCTGCTGGGCGTTCTCAAGTCTCAGTTTTACCTTTCAGCTGTTATCCTCCACAGCGGTCTCCACACATCCGCAATAGGGTTCATCATCAGTGTCAAACCAATCTCCGATTCCAATACATGGCAAATAGGTAGACACTGACGTTACTTTTGCCCGGGTTTTGAAAAAGTTTGCTACCCCCATGCAATCGAAGCCTTTGGTGCCGGTTAAAAAAGGGGATTGCGTAGCTATACGTGTCAATGAAGATGTTTACCAGTAGAGAATATCTCTTTGTTTCAACTCTCTTATAGGTAGAGTTGTTCTCTCGAAGGGTGAAGCTCCATGGAAATTTTCAGAACTCAAGCATAAAATTCTGGATATTTGGGGTCTTACAACAGAATGTAAAATGATTTCTCTAAGAAAAGGTTTTTACAACTTTCACTTTAAATCTTCAGAAGATCGAAATAAGGTTTGGTCAAAGGGCTCTTGGTCCCTTAAGCCGGGTGTTCTTCGTCTTCAACAATGGACAAAAGACTTCAACCCCAACACGTAAAAATCGACAAATACCCAGATATGGGTCCGCTTGTATAATCTCCTTTAGGAGTACTAGCACCTTCAAATATTATCTGATCTAGCTCGTGGAGTGGGGACTCCCTTAAAGATTGATCGAAATACTGTTGACGGGGATTTTGGACATTATGCACGTATTTTGATTGATATCGATTTGTCGAATGATGTTCCTGAGACGTTAATGCTTGAGAGTGAAGGTTCTTGCTTGCTTGTTTCTGTTGGTTATGAGAACTTAGCAGAATTCTGCAATACATGCTCATCTATTGGTCATTCTTATGCAAGTTGTTGTTAGGATTATGCTCAATAGCAAGAGTGTAATATTGTAATTGACAATCTTTTCATATAAATAAAGTGATTTCTGATTCTGCAAAATCTTATAGCATTTATAATTATAATTGTCAAGGTAAATAATCATAAGGTCAAAAGACTATAAGATATGAAGAATTATTTGTACATCCGGAAATGTATGAGGTAGATACAATTCTTTAGTTAGTCTTGAATAACGTTCACAACTTAAGTTAAATGTTGGGCACCTCTATCTTGATAAAGTTGTAGAATTCTTTTACTAGCATTTAAGTGGGATCAAATGAGTTATAATGAGTCTAAAATCATCGAAAGGTTTTCGAGTAAAAGAATCTAGTGCACTGGGTGCATTGAACTGGATCATAATGAAATACTTTATCTAGAACCGTCACTAGATATAAGTCTTTTCATTATCAGGACAATCGGAGAGTCTATCTAAATCCTGAGATAAATGATGGACTTATGGTTGCAAGTGTTATCATTTGAGCTATCAATGAGTACGATTATATAGCATAGTCTATCCTCGATAGTTTGGTGGTATTCATTTGTTAATCGATAGAGGACTTCATTTATAGATATGGACATCGTGGCTCCATTTATTAAATCAGAGTATAATATCATCATATGGATGTTTTGAGGTATTGGATACTAAATCTCAACGTTGAGTTTTCAATAATGATTATTGAAGACATGGCTTCTGGACAAGTCAAAATATCCAAGTTCAAAATGTGGTCATATGAGGAAATATGGTAACTTGGAGAGCTATAGGCGGTCTATGAGCTCTTGGCGATTACTGATATTATTCACGAGGATACACCATCTCCTATAAGATTGTCTAGGGTATGAATGAGAAACATCTCCTTATTCTATCTTTATTTAAGAGTTCAATTTTAGCCCTTTAGTGGAATGAGTTAAAATTAATAGATCGGACCTAAGTGAATCATTTGTTGATTGTGATTAGGTTATGTCTATTGAAGCTTAAATTTAGATAGCCCGCCAAGATCCACAATCCACACGTACTTGCATGGATCACTTGATATATTCTACCGGACCAATTTATGGGTCCATCTAGAATTGCATTTAATATATTAAGAATATAATATGTCTATTATTTATTTAATGGGCTGCACTATTATATTAATATATTAAAAGGAGACATGTATGCTTGTTTCTTTTAGTAAGAATAAGTCTGGTCACATGTGGGCTTTTATTTAAAGTCTAATAGATTAAATAAAATAAGAAAAATAATATTGGGCCCATATATACATGGTGTGGGCAGCAAGGCTAAATAAAATAGCCCAAGATATTATTTTATTTTATTGTTTTGATTAAATGAGAATTAATTAATTATTTAATTAATTAATAGTTTAAATCAAAATCTTTTCCTGATCAGTAAATTAAATACTATGTGTTAGATTAGGGTTGGAATTCTTTTAAGTGATAGGAGTCCTAATGTGGTAAGGATTAAGTCCACATACACTCCTTATTATACAAAGAATTCGGCCACCACTAGTCATACAAGGGTTAGGATTCTTGAATTGATAAGAATTAGGGAAAAGGATAATTCCTTTTCAAGGAAGGAAATTAACCAACCCTAGATTTCCTATTCAATGAATTCGGCCAACCCTACTTGGTGAAAGAGAAAATTCGGCCAACCTATAAATATAAGGTTATGAATTTTCGGCCACCATAGGAAGAAAAATAGAGAGAGTTTTTTGTTTGTTTTGAAAATAAAAAATCCTACTCTATACACATAGATTTTCGGCCTAAGAGAGAAAAAGAAAATAAGTTCTCATTCGATAGTGCACTTACAAGCCTTTAACATCAAAAGGTTTTGTGCACACTTTCGATTTAGGGTTACGCGAGTTTCAATCATATTGATTGTGAATTCAAAAGTGACCGGAAGTATTGTTTTAGGCTCTTGGTGTTTTACTATTGAAGATCAAGATCAGAAATTCCATACATCCATTCTAAGGTAAGCAATTCAAAAAAGAAAGAAAGGAGACCACGCTCCTAGGTGATTCACGTACGTGCTAGGATTGAAGATCTTGCGGATTACCATCGACGTAAGTCAATCGGATCACGCGACAAGAGGTATTTAACTCTAACCGTATATTTGAGTTTAATTAAAGGGTTAAGGTTCAAATCTTTAGACAAATTTTAAACTATACGAAAATTATTTTTTTCTCCTTCCGCTGCGGTTTTAAGCAATTTTTTCCCTACAGTTGTCGCTTGAATGATCACCGAAAAGAAATATCCACATCGTGCTCGAAGTAAGTCACTTCATTCATTTATCCAGGGGAAGTTCCAAGCCTCACTAGGAATATCGTCCTATTATAGTTCAGGCAAATGCTGACACGCAAGAGTTGGTAAACAATGAAACTTTGGAAACTGTTAATGATAAGGCCAAGTACGTGGTCACTTCTCTCTCTGCTGATGAACTTGGTCTTAGTTCAGCTTTTCCAACATCCCCTTTGAATATCTTGGACTTAGTTCCGTATGCTTGGTCTTCCGCAGTGGAGACTGCTCAGAACACACCTGAAGTTCCAATTATCAACTAAGAGGTTGCAATTTTAGTGGAGTTGCAAAGTGCTACTGTAGTCACTTCATTTCAGCCAGTTCTACTGATAGAGCAAATGCAGCTGGTTGCCACTCAATCGTGGGATGGTTTGACTGAAAAAGAAGAACAATGGCAACAAGTCAAACGCAAGGGTGCCAAACAAGGAACTAAGAGTTCTTATCTTACAGAGCCTATTGTAACTAGGCCGAAAAATCCAAAAAGTTATCAATGAAGATATTTTTTTGGAACTGTAGAGGGATTGCAAACCGAGATACTAGGCAATCTCTAAAGCACTTTTATGTCTCTGAGAAACCATATATTGTTATTTTAGCTAAGCCTTGGACCTTGTTTCATAATACTCCATTAGAGTTTTGGAGATCTATTCATATGAAGCTTTTGTGCACAAACCATCGTCATAATAAGTTGCCTAATTTATGGGTTTTGGTTTCAGCACTTTTTCCTCATGTTGATATTATATCAATCTCTGCTCAACATGTTATAGTTTCTTTTACCTATACATGAATTTTTAATTATCTCACTTGTGTTTATGCTAGTGTTCTCTCAGGCCGCAGACATGATTTATGAGAGGACCTTCGGTTGATAGATTCTTCTACTCCCCCCTCTTGGCTAGTTATTGGAAATTTTAATGTTATTTTTGGGGCTCATGAGAAAACGGGAAGGTCTCCTCCTCTCAGTTCTTGTCAGGATTTTCTTTCTGTTGTTGATGATTGTCACCTCCATTGCATGGACATTAGGGGCTCTTTTTATACTTGGACTAATGCAAGAGGTCGGACATGTATTAATTCTAGAGTTGAAACTTGTCTTGATAGGGCTCTTTGTTCGGATGGTTGGCTTGACGCTTGGAACTCTATCAATTGCTACACTTTACCGAAGCATCACTCTGATTATAATCCATTGGTAGTTGACGTTAATCTTGCTACTACATCTGGTCCTAAACCGTTTTGTTTCTACAAAATGTGGGTGGCCGATGAAGGTTTTTTTTTTTCCTTTTGTTTCCCATAATCGGTAGATTACAATTACTTCCTTCTTAGCGATGAGCCGTTTTATTGCCAAGTTAAAACATCTGAAGATAGGTCTAAAGGATTGGAATACAAATGTTTTTGGTGATGTGAACAAAAATCTGTCAGAAGCTATGAATCATTTGTCCAATGTTCAATTGGATATCTTCGTGAATGGAGTTTCAAAGGAGGCTTTGGATTCAGAAGTTCAGGCTATAATGTTAACACCCTTCTCTTTTACTAGGAATCCTTACATAAAGAGAAATCTCGGGTTAAATGGCTTGCAGATGGTGATAAAAATTCTGCCTTCTTTCATGCTTTGCTCAAACATCGTAGGGTGAATAATGGTATCCATAAAATTAAGATTGGTGATGCTTTTATTGATGATCATAATTCTATTAAAAATCATGTCATTTCTTTTTATCATGAACTTTTTTCTAGCTTTTCTTCCACAACGTCTGATTTATCGATAGTGGAACAATTTATTCCTTCACTTGTTATGGATAAGGAGAATATTTTACTTACGAAAATGCCTAGTGAGGTGGAAATTAAAAATGCAACTTTTTCTTTGGATGCTTTTAGTGCTCCTGGGCCTGATGGGTTTACAAGTGTTTTCTATAAACATTGTTGGGATATTATTGGCTCAGATTTTTTCTCGACGATTCTAGAATTTTTTTTCCTTTGGGTAAGCTTTTACCTAATTTAAATTTCAACTTTATTGTTCTCATTACCAAGGTGATAGATGCTCTCTTAGTTGATCAATATCGTCTTATTGTGCTGGGAAATTTTCTATTTAAAGTTATCACCAAAATAACTGCTTCTCATTTGGGTGATGTGGCTGCTAGAATTATTTCTCTGAATCAGTTTGGGTTTGTGAAAGGCAGACAGATTCAAGACTGCATTGCTATTGCTTCAGATTGTATCAATGCTATTGACAAGCGTTGCTATGGGGGAAACATTGCCATTAAAATTGATATTAGAAAAGCTTTCGACACTATGAACTGAGATTTTATTTTAAAAGTTCTTTCTTGCTTTAGTTTCTCTAATAATTTTATTCAATGGATTCAAGAGATTTTTCTCTCACTTTCTATTCTTATTAATGGCACTCCTGAGGGGTTTTTCGGTTGCATTCGGGGTGTTCGTCAGGGAGATCCGCTTTCTTTGATTCTCTTCTCATTGGATGAGGATTTCTTAAGCCATTTTTTGAACTCTATGGTTAAGAGATGTGATATTTCGGGTATTTCCTCTCTAAGAGATGGCACAGCTCCTTCTCATTTATTTTTTGCAGATGTTGTTCTCATTTTTTGCAAGGGTACCAGGCACACTGTTGATACCATTTTAAAGGCTTTTGATCTTTATGGTTTACTCTCATGGCAGATTATTAATAAGACCAAGAGCTTTATTTATTTTGGCTCCCATCTCTCAACTCGACGTGCTATTTCTTTGACTCTTTTTTCGGGTTTACAACAAGGCTCTCTTCCTTTTCTCTACCTTGGTGTTCTTATTTTTAAAGGGACACCTAAGAAAAGGTGGCTCCAACCGATTGCAGACAAGATTACTAGTAAGTTTGCAACTTGAAGGGTTGCACTCTCTTATTAGCAGGAATGTTAGCTCTTATCAACTTAGTAATCCTTAGTTCTTTTATCCATACTTTCATGATTTATAAGTGGCCCTCCTCTTTGTTAAAAAGCATGGATCGCACCATTCGGAACTTTCTTTGGTCTGGAAATATTGATACAAAGAAAATGGTTACTGTAACTTGGTTTACTTGTTGTTTGCCTAAGAATTATGGTGGTCTTGGTGTTAAAAGCTTGAAGCTTATGAACCGGGCTCTTCTCAAAAAACCTTCTTGGAAATTTATTACTGATGATAGCTTTGTCTTTTCTTTCTTAAGAACAAGATATTTATCTTCTCTTTCAAAGGTTCATCAGTATTATATAGCTTCTTCGATTTGGCCCGGCATCAAATACCATTACTCTAGTCTTTTTGATGAATCCATATGGATTATTGGAGAACATTCTAAGGTGCGCTTTTGGCTTGATAATTGGTTATGTGAACCTTTAGTTGATATGCTTGGGATTCCTGTTGCAGCTAGGGGAAGCCTCTCTGCAGTTGTTTCAGATTATTATTTTAATGGTTCTTGGCATTTTGAAGACAGTTTCTTAGACCGTCATCCAGAAGCTTCCTCTTTGATTTCGAAGACTGTTGTTACGTCTCATAGTAGCATCACTTTGATTTGGATTTATTCTTCCTCCGGCCAAGTTTCTTCTAAATAAGCCTATTGTTTTTCCCAAGGCAGTCAGGGATTGGTTTCTTGGGGTAATAGAATTTGGAAACCATTTATTCCCCCTTCGAAATCAACTCTTGTGTGGGGTATCCTTCTTGGACGTTTTTCTACATAAGACTCTCTTGCTAAAGCAGGTCTGTCCTCAGCCTCTTATTGTCAGTTTTGTTATGCTTCAACAGAAACCTTGACTCATCTTTTTTACACTGCCCTTACTCTTATAGCCTATGGGATTATTTTTCAAGTCTCTTTGGATTTCATCTCAATTTTCAATTGTCTTCTTTCGACTTCTTTATTTCGGCTATTTCTTGGAAGGCTAGCCCACAGGTTGGCAACCTTTGGCTCACGACAGTTGTTCAAAATTTTTGAGCTACTTGGTATGGGAGGAATCAGTTAATTTTTGAAGATTGCTTCAGTCCTCTTATATCCTCCATTGCTTTTATTCACACAACTCTTAAATATTGTAATCGTTTGAATACTGGTGGTATGCATAACAACCAGTCAGATTTACTTCTTCTTCATCGGCTTCAGGTTCGTCCTCGTCCTTCTCTGGCCCCTCGTAACATTGAGGTTTACTCGCGTCCTCCCTCGCTAGGTTGGATCAAGGTTAATACAGATGGAGCTTCTTTGGGCTCGCTAGGTCCTTCCAGTTGTGGTAGTGTTTTTCGCAATCATAAAGGGTTTGTTAAGGGTTGTTTCGCTTCTCCTTTGGGTATCATGCATGCTTTTGAAGAAGAGTTATCAGCGGTTATCAAGGCTATTGAGTATGCCTTTGATTTTGGTTGGAATAATCTTTGGATCGAGTGCGACTCTTCTTACATGGTCTCTCTTTTATCTTGTGGCTCCCCAAATGTTCCTTGGCGGTTTCTTTCTTCTTGGAGGCGCTGCTTGGTCTATCTCACTTCGAAGAAAATCTTTGTTTCCCATATCTATCGAGAAGGTAACCAGGTTGCAGATAGTTTAGCTTCTCATAGTCTTTCCCTTGCTCAGAATTCATTGTAGCTTACTTCCTAGCCTTTTTGTAATTCATTTCTTTTTAGAGATCTATCTTCGTTGCCTTTTATCGTTTAGATAATGTTTGGGATCAGACTCTTGTCCCCCCCCCCCCGGTTTGTATTTTTTCTCTCTTTTGTGTGCCAACCAAGTTGGGATGCCATAAGTTTTCCTTGATGCTTTTCTCCTCTTGTTCGCTTTTGCCTAAAAAAAATATAGTTATTTTCTTCTCAATACGTACTGATATAAGTATCATCAACGCATTACATATGGGCCATAAATTATGGATAAGCATTGACAAGTGTATACAGACAGAGTCAAAGCAATTGAATCTAATGGTCCACATACAACGCACTGATAAATATTTATCAGTGCTTATTGAAGTGAAAATTTTCCATATATATAATAATATGATATATTATTTATTATATATAATAATAATAAATAAGATATATATGGATATATATAATATTAAATATTAGTACATATAATATGTATTAAATATTAGTACATATAATATATATATGTATCCTATATATAATAATATAATATATATATATATGATATATTAAATATTATTATATATATAGTATAATATATATTTATGATATATTAAATATTATTATTATATATAATATATATTAAATATTATTACATGTATATATATGTATATATATATATATATTATTGTATAGGTAATAATATTTAATATATTTTATATTATTATATATGATAATAAAATATAATATAATATATATTATATATATATCATATAAATTATGTATTAATATATAATATATTATATATTAATATATATATATATATCCTATATATAATAATAATTTTTAATATATCATATATATATATATATATGTTATATAGTAATATATAATATATTAAAGATTATAATATATATATGATATATTAAATATGATTATTGTTGACTGTGATTTTTGGGACTTTGTAAACTTGATTACACGTCACACAAAGTATATTGAATTAACAATCGTTTTATGAATAAAAAAAGAAATAACTAAAATCATGCAGGTTAGGATTTACATTTTACGTGGAAAACCCAAAAGGGAAAAACCCACTGTTGCTGATGACGGCAAGAAAGCAATTCACTATGAAAATAACGTTACAATCTCAACCTCACTTGCACTCTTGGATATTAAATGATTCGTGAACCCTTTTTAGGTATTTTTAGGGTTTATTTATACATGTATAGAACCCTAATTCTTGGAGTACAAGTAGAAGAAAATGTGGTAATAACTTAGTAAAATTCTGACTTGTTGGAGTCGTTGTTGCCTTCTTTCCTGTTTCAAATTTTGATACCTGATAAAGAAATTTGTTTCCTTATCAGAATACGCTTCATGACCTTGTTTGAGGAAGATTCTTTCTCTACATATTTGAGTCGTGATTGTAGTAAATTTTGTGATACTAATGTATCATGAATCTGAGCGCGTCTCTAAGTTGTCCACGTATCGTTCAACCGACCGTTTGTCAAACCTGACTAAATTTCCTTCGCCCCCGACCGAGGAACTAAACCCTGACCAATTTGGGTTCCCCCGATCGTCTTCTTTATTTTGATCGTTGCAACTACTTTGGCTAAGTATTTTTAACCTGACCATCTAAGTAGTCTTGACCAAACATTATGAGAACAACATTGTGGTCATCTTGAGTTGGTTTAACATCTATTGACATGTCATCACTTAATCGAAACGTGGTGTTTATGTTGACGTGTCATCATTCCAGATTTTACCAATAACAATTGTATATAGGATATATATATATATATATATTACTGCATATTATTATATATAATAATATATTTAATATAATATATATTATATATATTAATTTTTTTATGTAATTATAATATATATATAAAAATATTGGGCATGATTATAATTGTTTGAAAATTTAACGGATAAATTGATCTTTTTGATATTTGTCCCATATCATGAGACAAATTGTCCTAGGGTCTTGAGTGAGACAGATTTTTATGATTTTTGTCTCATCTTGTTCCGTCCTATCATATGCTAAGGGTGCGCCAAACGTGAGACAAGGAAAAACTGTCATATACCGTCCCGTATACCAAACAAACCCTTATGGTGCATTTGGTACGGGGACAGGACAGGACAACGTGGGACTGGACTAGACTGGATTGGACTGGACTGGACAGTTGTTCCGTATTGTGTTTGGAATGCCTGGGACAGAACTGTTGACTGTACTATTATGTGTTTGGTATGGCTGAGACATGACTGGACAAAAGGTTCAAACGACTAGAGTGCCCTCCTTATATATAATAATATATATTATATATAATAATATTATATATATTATAATATTAAATATTACTACATATAAAAATATAATATATATATATATTATAATGTATACAATATATATATATATATATTATATTTTAATATATAAATATAATATATATATATGATATATTGAATATTATTATTATATATATATATATATAATATTACATATACAATAATATATATATATATATATATTATTATTATATAGGTCATTACTGAAACTAGAGGGGTTAAAGTATCTAATATGGCAAATTAGAGGATGAAAATGATTATATCCCTAAATTCTAGTATATTATTGGATAATTTCAGAATTTTCCGGTGTTTTTTTTTTTTTTGTTTAAGTTTGTTTTTGCCTCGCCCACCATTTTTCCAACAGTTGTTATGAATTGTTGAAAATTACATAATCGGTTTGTTGTGACTGTGCATTCCTCTACCCTCCACTATGCCATTGTCATAAAGTGATTCTCCATTGTTGTTTGAACTCTGAAGTTACCTTTTTCATTTCCCAGTCACTCCCAACAACACTTGCCTCTTTCGGTCTTCAACCTCTTTGCCACGTTTCGATTGAATAAAGTTCAGTCTTTATCACACTGTCCTTTCGCCATGTAGTGACACGTGCTGATATATGTTTGGGGCCTTTTGCTCCCAAGTGCTTTGCTGAATAATGAAATGATCTTCAATATTTTATTATGCTAGGTGAGTAGATATAACGCTAGTTCGCCGAACCAGAACCGCCTATCAAAAATCGGAATCAGAATCGAAAAAATCGGTTCCAATTCTAGAACCGGACCAAAACCGGTATCAGGTAGTTCCGATTCCCTTTTTAAGGAACCGTCCGGTTCAAATCGGATTGGAACCGACGGTTCCGGTGGTTCCACTATATATATATATATACTTTTTTTTAATTTTTTATTAACAAATTACATTTTATTTTTAAAAATAAAATGTTTAAAAGAAAATGAACATTGTAGAGTATTATGTCATGGCCCATAACCCTTGACCAAGTAGTTATAATTTCTTTTGCATTATTCTCATTTTTATATAGGTTATGTCATTCTTCACTTCTCTTATTTATCCGATGTGGGATGTGAGATTAAATATGACTATGGTTATAAACAATCAATCTATGACCAAGGTTATGAAAGAATCATTTGTGAATAAGATTTGATGATTTATTAATATATATATATTAATAGTATATTTAAAAAAATGATACATATTATTACATTCACAGTCCACAGAATATAGAAAATTAAGAAAAGTATATATAGAGACTGTGATGTGATTTAATCCAAAATTAGATGATTCCTTTTAACAAAAGATCCAATTCTTTTTTCTTTTATTAACAATATTTCCTTTGTTTACATCCAATAATATGTTAAAAAAGTTTTCAAATGAATGTAATGGAAATTCAATCATACATCCTACATCGGATAAATAAGAGAAGTGGAGAGAGGCATAACCTATATAAAAATGAAGAGAATGCAAAGGAAAATAAACATACTTGGACAAGGGTTATGGGCCCCAACCCAATATTTTATAATGTCTTTTCTAACATTTTTTTTATAAATAAAATGTTATTTTTAGAAAGAAAAAAAAGGGAACCGAACTGCCGGAACCGGAACCGGCGTCATGTCTATGTGTGAGTTATATATATATATATACAATTTTTCTATTATCAGTTCGTCCTGATATAAAATATATTAGGACGAAGGATGTTGACCATTAGATTTACATACTTTGACTCAAAGTGTATGCACTTGTCAAATTTCTCCATAATCTGTGGTCCACATTCTTCGTCCTGATATATTTATATCAGGACGAACTGACAGTAGAAAGATTATATATAATATATATATATATATATATAATACTTCTTCAATCAGGACGGTCCTGACTTTATAACTTCAGGACGTTCAACCACACAACCACACATTCACAGTGGACTCACATCCCCACATTAACAAATACCAACACTCAATATGAATATGTGACTGTGGTTGAATATCCTTAACTTATAATTTTAGGACATCCTTACCAGAGAATCAAATACCGGAGAACCATATTTGATTCTCTGGTATGGATGTCATATATATATATGATGGTTTTATGGTAAGAATGTCCTGAAATTATTAGATAAGGACATCCAACCACAATCACATATTCATATTGGGTGTGAATATTTGTTTACGTTGTACTGCGGATCCATTGTAAATATATGACTATGGTCGGACTGTTATAAAATTATAAAGTTAGAAGAAGTATTATACATAGAGAGAGAGAGTAAAGAAGTAAATGAATGAGTGCGCCCACGTAATCGACACGTAGATTACGTGATTAAACCGAGTCCCGACAATGATAGTGAATTTGGGTCAATCGTTTTTCTTCTTTCAGATTTTTGGGACCGTTTCTATTTGTGTACTTTTCTTTTTCTAAATGACTTTATGTGTTATATTTTCTTCCACACGTGAATCGAATAGATTCCTTATTGGATTGTGATTATTTTTATAAATTCTTATTTTTTAAATTTAATGGAAAATTTGAACAAAACTCAAGATAGGTACGTAAGAGGGAGATCATCCCTCGTATTTTTTTATTATTTTTTTATGTTTTGTTTGTGTGATTCATTTTGTTTTCCTTTTGTTTTTGGTCTATGATCCGATCCGCTCCTCTCCTTAACTTTTTTAAAAAATGTTATTGGTTGTCGATAAAGTGCAAGTGGAAAGAGATCGAATATTGACCATTCATTCATTACAATGTTTATATATTATAAGATTAAGTGAGAAAAGGATCAAAGTCTTTTGTTTTTATGTGCGAACCTATTTATAGTTCAGACTCAAATCAGTTGTCCAAAAATGTAGACCCATGCTCAATTTGGTTCGTTAGACATAAATTGGAACAGCAGATTTGAGTCCCAAAAAATATTATCTCAATTTATGTATAACCAATTAAATTGGAATAAGTGTCTACATTTATGGAAGAAATTGAAAAATAAATAAATAAATATAAACACATATCCAATTTGGTTGATTAGACATCAATCGAGACACTATTTTTACACAACTGATTTAAGTCGATATAGTTTTTAGATTGGTTTTGGTTCTGGCCCATAAAAATCCACTAATAGTTGGTCCTTTTCTCTTCCCAAGGGGCAAGGGGTCTTAATATATACTTTTTCATACCACAAACACCAACCGTTAAGAAAAAGAAAAGCAAGCAAACAAATAAAAAGCATATATTTCTGTCCAGAATGGTTTGGTGGTGGAAGACGGTATTTAATTTGTCACAATTTGTCAATTTCTCCGATAGCGCAGGTGGTATATATATATATATATATATATATAAACAGCTATTTAAAATTATATATAATGATTAACAAGGATGACTTAAAAGTCTAAATTGATGTTAATTTGCATGAAAAAAAATTCATATTCTAAAAACACAACAAAGACATTGCAGGATTAGGTAAATGTAAGTATAATGAGTCATGCCTTTTTCATTAGCTTTTGTAATTGGACATTATATGGCGAGTTCCATATATCATTTCGACGCAAACTCATCACCAACCGTGTGTTGCAACTTGCAAACGTCATTGATTCTCTTCACTTTTTGACAAATGCAATCGTTTTTTTTTTTTCCTTGTAATTTGTCTTTTTCTTTATTGTAACTTCCTTTAAAATGGTGTCGATGAGCCATTGTGCCCCATCCAACCAGGTAAAACACAGAGACAGAGCTTGAAAATTGAACAACAATGGCTACTGGTTATTTTTCATTTTCGGGCCAAACCCCTTCTCTCTCAGCTGTTCTGACAACATACGCTTCGATTTCTGCGTTCATGATGGTGATTCGAACAATTTTGAATGAAGTGATTCCACGACGGATGAGAGAGTTCATTTCTTCGAAACTATCAGAATATTTTCTCTTCAACTTCTCTAACGAATTCACTTTCATAATCGAGCAACGTTGGGAGGCTGTTATCAGCGAAACTTACAAAGCCGCGGAAGTCTATCTGCCCACCATCGTCGGAACCTCCACAGACAGCCTACTTGTTGGTTCCAACGACACTCGCAACAGCACCGCTGTCCCCAAACTCGCCGTCCCTGTCGGTGCCAAAATCACAGACTACTTCGAAGGCATGAAACTCCAATGGTCACTTAACATGAAAGAAGGAAAAAAATACTACTACAACGACAAGAAGTACTATCACTTGATTTGTAAAAGGACAGACAGAGACAGAGTTCTTGAAAACTATTTTCCATATATTGCTCGAAAGGCACAGAAAATCTTGGAAGCAAGACAAATCCTCAACATCTACACTTACGATCATAAACACAGTTCGTGGAAGTCAGCTGTTTTTCAGCATCCATCAACGATTGTTACTCTGGCAATGGATTCCGACCTCAAGAAGTTCATAATTGACGATCTTGACACCTTTGTTAACCGCAAAGGTTACTTTGACAACGTGGGTCGTGCTTGGAAGCGTGGATACCTTCTCTACGGCCCGCCTGGGACTGGAAAATCATCGCTGGTGGCTGCCATTGCGAACTACCTCAAGTACCATGTTTATGATCTTCAATTGCAGAGTGTCAAAAGTGATGCTGACTTGAGGAATGTCCTCACCACCACCACCAATCGGTCAATCATACTCATTGAGGATATTGATTGTAACGAAACAGTTTTGCATGATCGTGTTCGCCGGAGCTCTAGCACGGATAAGGAAAAAGAAACCGAGGTCTCTTTAGATCCTGGAGTAAGTACTTGAACTTGACTAAACTATCTTTATTTTTAAATATTGTCAGGCCGAATTCTCTGATGGAACAATTTTGTTGTTTATTTTACAGACAACATTGTCAGGGATGCTTAATTTCATTGATGGTTTATGGTCAAGTTGTGGGGAGGAGAGGATCATAATCGTTACAACGAATCACAAGGAGAGGTTGGATCCTGCTCTGCTTCGACCGGGACGAATGGACGTGCACATAGAGATGGGGTATTGCAATCCTTCAGGTTTCAGAATGCTAGCGAAAACATATCTGGGAATCAAAGATCATGCTCTGTTCGGGCGCGTTGATGAGCTTATCAAGAAAGTAGATATTAGTCCGGCAGAGATGGCTCTACACCTCATGAAAAGTGACGATCCCACTATTGCACTTGAAAATCTTGTTGAGTTTCTGGACAAGAAAGTAATTGAGGAAACTGCCAAGAGATCAGATAACAAGGATGAGATTGAAGTTGCCAAAGAATGACAAACCAGAGTGTGAGGTTGAGGTGATTTGAGGAATTTGATAAGATGGAAATGGATCCATCTAAATTAATGTGGTATTTAATAGTCATTAAATAAATGAATTTTGTAATTTAGGGAATATTATTTTAGTTTTGGGTGGGATTAGGTATTCACTTGTATGTTTTTTATATATTTTTCAATTAGTGTGTACTGTAGTTAGTCTAAATCAGAAAAGGCAATCAATTCTACTGTTTATGAACAATTTGTCTTTGATGATGGGTTGACTGTATTTCCCACCTCTAATGTAAATTATATTAATTTTTATTTCACTTGTTTGAATATGATCCAGTAGCTGATGAATGCTATGTTCGATGGCTTTGCAAGAGTTTCAAATCCAATCTGTTACCAGGCACTTGTTGATGTTACGATTGCAAACATGTCTCTATATATATACGAGGAATCAAATGATGGTGATCCGAACTGGCTTGATTCCAGCATTTCCCCTTTGCACGACATGGCTTGATCCGAACGACATCTCTCCTAATGCAGTAAAATACATTTAAATTATGATATTGGTAGTGTTAACCCTTTTTTCCCCTTTTCTAGTATGTGTTAAACCTTGTTAATTTAAATCAAATTTACTTGCAAAATATGTGTTTTGAAGGAGACAGAGCAAAATAGGTCTTGTCGTTCATAGTTGTTCTTTGAGAGCCTATTGTTGTTGGAATTTATGAAAGATTTATGAGATGGAATTTATGAAAGATTTATGAGATACTTACGACCATTAGTATAAATACAGTTCCTTTAGGGCATGTTTGCTTATTGGACTGTGTTGTATACTTGTATAGGATTGTACCGAATAGTATTGGATTAAATTTAATACTCTACATTGTTGGTATTAGATAGTATTTGGTCGGCTAATATAATATTTTATTATTTAAATTGACATTTATAAATATATTTAAATGTTAAAATTAAAAATATTGAAAAATAAAAACTTCTAAATTTTTTTCCATTAGTTTTTTTTTTTTTTACATTTTTTAAAAATTGCATCTCCACCGTCTATCTCAATGTGATGGACGGTGGAGATCTGATTAAAAAAAATAAAAAATAAAAATTATGGGGTGGAGACCACCGGATCTGCTCGTCCCCTTCGCCTCCTGGAGATCCAATGGCTGGATCTCCATCCATGATATCACCACCTCTCTTGGAGGCCGCCGGCTTCCGTTCGTGGATGAGTCCGGCCGGCGACCTTGAGGACGAGGTCTCCGGCTGGTCTTCTCCACTGGCTCCTATGAAATTGAGGCCAGAGTGGAGGCCGTTTTGCCTCAAGAAATTTTAATTATTTTAATATATATATATATATATATATATATATATATATATATCTCAAGTCTAATCCAATTGGGAAACGCATCTCCCCACCATTAAATTTATTTAATACACTTCGGATCATATCAAATGAGTACGTCGTACAAATGAGTACGACTATAAAATATTACCAAACGTTGTATAATACTAAATTAGTACCGTACCGTGTACTAGTACTGTCCGGGGTACCAAAGGAGGCCTTAATTTTCAGTGTTGTATAAAATTCATTACTTTCTTTGGGAGTTTGGGTTTTTTGGTTCTCAACTAATCTGGAACCAAGGTTTTTGGATGAGTTTGCATGCACGGGGATGCTAACGTGACCATGCTGTTAATTGATCAAGTGTCCCCAATATTTCTGCGCTTTATTTTGTATTATCATTCATCCTTGCATAGAAAGGCCATTCTTTGTATTGTTCATCCTTATCGAGATGTATAAAATCAAGGTTAATGTTAGTTTTCTTGATACATATCCTCTTTTCTCTTGATAATATTGGTTAGTAATGGTTACATAGTTTCAAGTTTGTTCTTTTTCTTTAATTTTATGTTGATATGAGCTGTAATATTTATTAGTGGTTGCAAACTTTGTGTTCAATCATCAAAATACAAAGAAGGCAGTCATACCGATTCAGTACTAGGTCTTGCCTGGAACAAGGAGTTCAGGTTTGTTGAATGATCCGATATGCCGTTTTGCCTGTTCATGCTTCCATGTGATGCTTTTTTATATTAAATCTTATTATCTTATCTTATTTTTCTTTTCTTTTTCTCTACTTTTTGAAACCAAAAACAAAATACATCATACAGATAAGGCATGATTTTAGTTTTGCTTGATTATCTTGTACTCCTATTTGGATAATGTGTCACTACAGAATAATCTGTACCACCTACTTTTAACTAAAAATGATCTAGAAAATATTTTGTAGATTCTGAATGAATTATTGATGGAACAAATGAACATGTGGAGTTGCTAGTCCCTCATGTACAGTTAAAGCTTGAAGCTGTAGACGCTTGTAGGTCTCAATATATCATGCCAAGAATTGATTATAACCTCTTTGTGAACAATATTCAATCCAGCACCTTCACTGCAATGATTCAACCGAAGTTCCAACTGAAAGATAAAATTCACAATTATAAACAAAATTAGTCACAAAAAATGTGTGGTTGTAAACTGTAATACAAATATGGAAGTTGGCATCATGATCATATTACAATTTTATTAACCTTGATAATCTGGTTTGGACTTGCAGGCTTCAGTTCAATTGTGTTCTAAGATTTGTCTCTTGAGTTTTAGCTTTTTTAAGGGTTCAAGCAGTTGCATGGAATCATCACGCAACTGGTAATAAACTTCTAAGTGGAGCTTTTGACCGTTTTGTAGTCCTGGTAATAAACTTTATTACTTGCTTAACCCTTTGTGTGTAATTATATGTATATCTTTCATATAAAGTCTCTGATGAAGAATTTAAATATTTGAAATAAGAAATTCATGAGTTTAATTTGTAGTTTTTCGACTGCTTTGAAGATATTGTGGATGATGTGTTTTCCATTTTATGCACCTACACATTCTGGTTTTATGCGGTCAGTCACAGCTGATGTAGAAAGCTTGGCATGGGATCCGCATACTGAGCTCTCATAATTTGTTTTCAGGGCCATGTCCCCGTAATTTGTTTCAAGTGTGTGAGTGTGTGCATGTCGTATTGAGTCTTGAAGATGGTACAGTTAAAGCTTTCGATATCCAGACTGCCAAATCTGATCCAACTTCAGAGTCACCGGCAAGTTTTTCACTCCACGCGCATGACAAGGCTGTGTGCTCGGTCTCCTAGAATCCATTAGCACCCAATGAACATAACTATCCTTTCCAGTTCGCCAAAGGTTTGTATGGTTTAAGGCTATGTTTGGTAGGAGGGAGAGAGAGTAGGAGGGATGGATGGATTAAGGGGGAGAGAGAGTAGGAAGGATGGAGAGGATAATATAAATCCTTCGTGTTGTTTGGTATTGAAAATATGGTTGAATGGATGGATTGGTATATAATTTATAAAATTACTATATTACCCTTTAATAAATTGGAGGTTAATAAAAAATTGGAGGGTATTATTGTAATTTCCCTCCAATTTTTCCTCCCTTCTCTCATCCTCCATAATTGGAGGGATTGGTTTTGGTGGGCCCAAAGGGAGGAGAGCTCCCTCCTCTTCTCCTCTCCCCTCTCTTTTCTCTCCAACCAAACAAGGGATTGGAGCTCTCCTCCCATCCCTCTCCCTCCTACCCTCTCCCTCCCTTCATCTTTCCCTCTTACCAAACAAAGCCTAATGGTGCACTTATTTGGTGCATGTAAAACTTTGGGATTTTTCGAACAATCAACCTTCCTGTGTTGCATCCTCGAATCCTAAAGCAGTGAGTGATTTGTGGCTTTTCTTAAAATCTAATTTTGATGAGATAGATAATTGATTAGCATATGGTGAAAAATTCTATATGGATTGAAGATGGATTATCACACTATGTTCTCAATGTGTCTAGGTGTGAGAACTCGCTGAAATGCAAGTTTTGATAATGACACACAAGAGTTTGAGAAAAGGCTTCAGAGAGAAAACTCTCTAAAGCTAAATGAACAACAATGGAGTCAGAGAGAAAAACTGAAAATCTTATTATTCACATGCTTACCTAATCATAGAATAACTATTGTCTTTAATACAAAAACTTTTCAAAAGTCAAAATAGAATTCCTGAAAATCAGGAATAATTTACCGCCAATTCTAACTAATTATGCCAGCTCAGTTAACCCAGCTAACTAACCATATTTGAACTAACATGACTTATATTGACTCATTTCTTCTGCCGTTGATTGCCAATCTATGATGTTGATCATGATTACAGTCCTCACTCTGATAGATAGGGGTGGGCACAAAATGCTGAACCGAACCGAACCGATTCGAACCGAACCAAAAAAGTTCGGTTCGGTTTTCATATCTTATTCGGTTCAAACCGGTTTTGAATAACTAAAACCGAATAGTTTTCGGTTCGGTTCGGTTTTGGATATCCAAAACCGGTTTGAACCGATGAACCGTATATATAATTATAAAAAGAAACCCTAACCCTATTGCATCATTCATTCTCAACTCTCAGCCGTTCTCTCACATGTCAACCTCTATTCTCTCTCCGACTCTTGACTGTTCATCTATTGTTTCTCGATCTCTTTCATCTCATCCCTCCGGCGACTGAATCTCCGTCAGAAAGTCCATCTCCAAACCAAGGTTTGTCTTCTAGTCTCTCTAGCTCAATAGATCTGGATGATTTGTCTCTATTTTAAGATACTAGAGGTCTGTGTGTATTTGTCTCAATGAAGATTATCCACTTTTTTTACTGATTAAAATAAAAAAAAATGTTGGCTCGAAAAGCTTGGAAATATGAGTATAAGACCTATTAGATTGATGTTTGTATTTTTCTTGATTTGTTTGAGTAGAAAATCCATTTTAGTTTTCCAGTAAAAACAGAGTGAGTATAATTTTTCTTGACTCAAATCTGGAAATGGTGAGATCTGGATTCAAATTTGTATTTTTCTGGAGCAGCATGAGGGTGGTTTCTATCTGGTCTTTTGTTGTTTTTGTCAATTTCTTTATTTATTTTTTCTAAATCTGGGCATTAGAGTCCACAAATCAGCTCTCATATATATATATATATATATATATATATTGATTAGGTGAGTCCACAAACTCGGTTGGTAACTTGGTTACATGAACAAAAAACGAAACCGAAACAATTTTAATTTAATCCATTTATTTTTCTTTGCTGCCATGTTTTTGGGGATTTAATCAATTACTCATCTGCGTTTCTATGGAGGATAAAGATTGAGGGAGAACAAAGGTAAGCCTTACTCATTTGTACTTGTAGAATTTTTAACAACAGTTTTTTTATATTCTATGGATGATACGATAATGATTAATTAACAAATTCATACACAATAGACAAATTCATACACAATTTTTTGTATTTGCAGGAGGAGTGACAGTGGAATGAATGCCATTTATTTTAGTTGTAATTTTGATTTTGATTTGTGTTGTAATTTTGTTTTGGAGTTTATTTTTGATTGTATTATTATGCACTGTATTTACTGTCTTAATTTGTGATTTTTTTTTGAATGAGTTATAAATTAAAAATTATTTGTTAGGTTTGATTTGGATTTTTTGGGCTTAGGCTATTAAAATTTATAAAATTTTGGCTCAAAATTAGTATCCAACAGCCCATTAAATTCGAAAATATATTAAAAAGACTCATGAAGCCTATCAAGTCCATTAGGCCCAAAACCGAAATGAATCGAACCGATCCAAACCGATCAAAATCAGTTCGGTTCAGTTCGATTCGCATGTCTTAATCGGTTCAATCCGGTTTCATTTTGTCAAAACCGAAATATTTTCGGTTCAGTTCAGTTTTGTCCAAAACCGAACCGAACCGAACCGTGCCCACCCCTACTGACAGATGTACAATAGGTTAGCTGAGCTGTGTAGTATTGAATCATTCATCTGCTTCCTCTGCTCATTACTGATATTCAAGTTGTGCTTCGTGCACTTATGCATTACTGATATTGCAGCTTGAGGAATTACCTTCACATTCCCCCTCAAACTGAATTGAGGTGAATTCACCAAGTTCAGTTTGTCACATAGAAATAAGAATCGATCTTTCGGAAAACTTTTGGTAAAGATGTCAGCAACTTGAAACTCAGTAGGCACATACCTTGGATCGATCAAGCCACCAGAAACCTTTTCTCTAATAAAATGAGTATCAATGTCTATATGCTTAGTCCTAGCATGAAAGACAGGGTTTTGAGCCAGTGAATTTGCACCGATATTATCACACCATATAATAGCTATCCCTGTAAGTGGAATACATAACTCCTTAAACAAGGATTGAAGCTAAAGAATTTCAGTAACAATTTGAGCCATTGATCTGTATTCAACTTCGGTGCTTGATCTAGCAACAACATGTTGTTTGTGAGAGCTCCATGAAGCCAAGTTACCACCTAAGAACACACAGTTGCCACTGGTAGACCTTCGATCATCTAGACAACTTGCCCAATCTGCATCAAAATAAGCTTCTAATGCTAGACTATAAGCACCATACCTGAAATAAAGACCTTTATGAAGCGTGCCACTGAGATATCTTAGAACACGTTTGCAAGCCTGCCAATGTGGTTGTTTTGGAGCTTGAAGAAATTGACTCAGTTTGTTTACAATGTAAGCAATATCAGGCCTAGTATAGGTCAAGTATTGTAGAGCCCCAATTGTACTTCTGTACACAGTAGGATCAAAGAAGGCATCACCTGAGCTGAGAGACAACTTGGTGCCAGAACATACTGGTGACTCTATTGGTTTGCAGTCAGCCATGTTGGTCTTCTTAAGTAAATCAAGAATATATTTAGTTTGGGTTAGATACAGACCTGAATCATCCCTGTATGCTTCAAAGCCTAGAAAGTAATTGATTGAACCAAGAGCCTTTAGAGCAAAAGTGTTGCGAAGTTTTGAAATAAGACCTTGAATCAGAACATTATTGTCACCAGTTATAAGGATATCGTCCACGTATACTAGGAGAAACAAGACATGAGAGGCTTGGTTCTTTACGAACAAAGAGCTATCCGACACAGAATTTGTAAATCCCCAAGATAGAAGAGCTGCCTTGAGCTTGTTGAACCAAGATCCGGGTGCCTGCTTAAGGCCATTTAGGGCTTTGGTAAGTTGACACACATGAGACGGAAATTGTGAGCTTACAAAGTCTTGAGGCTGCTCCATAAATACTTGCTCTTGCAATTCTCCATTGAGAAATGCATTATTAATGTCCACTTGCTGAATGTCCCACTTATAGAACACAACAATAGAAAAAATTACCCTTATAGTAGTAACCTTCACAACCGGACTAAATGTATTGAAATAATCCAACCCAGCTGTTTGACTAAACCTCTTAGAAACTAGTCTTGCTTTGTATTTCAATATGGACCCATCTGGTTTATACTTAACCCTAAAGATCCACCTGGCTTATACTTAACTCTAAAGATCCATTTACAACCAACCAATTCATGTAATCAGAACAAGGCACAAGAGTCCAAGTTTTATTGTCTTGCAGGGCTTTAAACTCTACCTCCATTGCATTTAACCATCTAGGATCAGACATTGCAGCATTAACAATCTTGGGTTCAGAAGTCTGAGATGTATCAGTTAGGTAAGCATCAAAATGCCTAGGTCTGAAAACACCATTCTTGGACCTTGTGATCATTAGATGACAATTAAGTGGAATGGAGAGAGAACTAGCTTCATTAGTTGATACAGGTGTAGGAGAAGAAAGATGTGGACCCGCATTTAGGTCGGAAGAAGTGTCAGATATCACATGAGAGCCAGAATGTGAGTTATGATAATTAACCATGTTTTGTGGGCTAGAAAGAGACCTTACATGTGAAATGCCCTGAGAAAGTGTGAACATAGGAAGGCTAGCTGATGACTTTTCTTGAAAGGCAGATTGAGAGTTTACAAAGAGTGCCTTATATGGAAATTCTAATTAGTTAAAGAGAACATGTCTTGAAATATAGACCTTACCAGAAGGATGTAAACACCTGTAACCTTTATGAAAAATACTATAACCTATAGAAAAACACACTTAGATGAGTGAAAGGCAAGTTTGTGTTTGTTATAGTCTCTAAGGTAAGGAAAACAAGCACTACCAAATGTTTTAAAAAACATGTAATTTTGTTTTCTCTTGTAAAGCTTCTCAAAAGGAGACCAGAAATTCAAGACTGATGTTAGCATGTTATTGATAATAAACACAACAGTAGAAAATGCCTCAAACCAGAAGGATAAAGGCATATCAGCATAAGTTAAAAGAGTAAGGCCTATCTCCACAACATGTCTATGTTTTCTCTTAGGTACTCCATTCTGCTGATGTGTATAAGGACATGAAAATCTCACTTGAGCACCTTGTTGAGCCAGATATGGCACAAAACTAAGATACTCACCACCCATATCCGTTTGAAAACACTTAAGTTTCCTTTCAAACTGCAATTCCATTGTCTTTTGAAACAACTTAAACACACATAAAGCTTTTAATTTCAATTTTCGTGGATAAACCCAAACAAATCTCGTGAAAGCATTTACAAAGGCTATGTAGAACCTATATCCCTCAGTAGACAGTAAAGGTGCTGGTCCCCAAATGTCACTATATACTAGCTCTAAAGGTGCTGTTACTTTAATCTCAGACCTCAAAAAAGGCATTCTATGCATTTTTCCCATTTTACAAGAATCACAAAAATCAATATCACTCAGATTACAGGACAAATGCAACTTGTTTAAAATTTTCTTCAAGATTAATGGTGTTGGATGTCCTAGCTTAGCATGCCACAAGCTAGAACTACTTTTTGAAACAACAGCAGTGTATATAGGACTTTTACTACACATAGAGCTGGCATTTACATTGTGCTCATTAGAAATAGAAACCATATCAGTGCTACACTTATTACACATCTTATTGACAGAACCTGAAAACATACTAGAAGTAGACAATTCTTGAGCTGATTGATTGTATTAAGGAGAGGCTTCAATCAATTGTAGTTGATAGAGCCCATCTCTAAGTATACCTCGAAGAAGAACCCTCTTCGTTCTCTGATCCTTAATGACACAACGATCAACAAAGAATTCAGCTATTGCATTGTTATCCTTTGTGAACTTAGATATGCTTAATAAGTTTTTAGTAGTTGAAGGCACATGTAAAACATGTTTCATATGCAAATGTTGTTCAGGTTGAGGATGAGACTCAATAACCGATTCACCAACACTAGATATAGCCAATTGATTACTATTACCAACAATAAGTTTGTCCTTACCTCTGTAGTCAGACTTGATGGAGAGATTCTTCACATTAGCAGTAACATGGTTGGTAGCACCATTGTCAATGTACCATGCCTGATAATTCACTATCTCAGGAGAAGCAAAATAAGCTGAAGAATAATGATAGTAGTTTGGCTGTACATAGGTGTTGCTATTAGAGACTTGTTGATTCTCAGATCCTTCACGTTGTTGGGCCATATGAGCTTGAGAGTTTTGAGGTGGTCCATGATACTCTTGATCAAAACACCTGTAGCACTTGAGAGCACCATGGCCTGGTTTTGAACAAACTTGACAGTAGATCCTTTGTCCATATCTGTTGCCTGATCTGCCTCCCCTTCCTCTGTTGTTAAAATTTCCACGATTGTTGTTATTGTTAGAACCAGCATTCCTTTGTCCTCTACCAAAATTATTAGATACAAAGTGTGCAGAGGCTTCATTCAGGTTGATTTGAGCAGAGGAATTCAACTGCTCAATGCATTGTTCATGCATCAAGAGCAAAGATTGTGTGTCTTCAAGAGTTATAGTGTTCTTCTGTGATGAAACAAGAGTCACAACAGAATAATACTCATGACCTACTCCTTCCATCATGCTTAAGATCAGATCACGCTCCTTTACTTCCTCTCCAGCCGCCATTAATGCATCACCAATCTCTTTTATTTTTAGCACAAAATCAATAATAGATCCATAACCTTCTTTAGTAGATTAAAGCTGTTGCCTGAGAGCCATGATCTTGGACATGGATTGCTATGAGTAGAGACCTTCCAGTATGACCAAAAATCCAGTGAAGTTTTGCGGTTAGTGACTTGTCCAATCACTTTCTCACTCACAGTAGATAACAACCAACACATAAGTAATTGGTCTGATTTCTTCCAAGAAGAAAAAGCTGAGTTGACTCGTTGTTCAAGTGTGGTTTCTCCTGCTTCATTCACCGATTGAACCTCAATATACTTGCCTGGAGGTTTCTTAGAAGAATCAACAAAATCCTCAAGATCTAAAGCAGAGATAGCATGAAGAACCTATGTTTTCTGGTGAACGTAGTTGTTACGATCAAGTTTGATAGGAATGCTGAAACTTAAGGTTTTTGCAAGAGAGTTGAAATCCATTGCAGAGTTGAAATCCATCGCAGTTGCAGTGATTAAAGACAGATCTTTTTGAAGAAGAAAAAGAAGAAGAAAATGAAGTTTTTAACGTTTGTCTTTGAAAGCTCTGATACCATGTGAGAACTCGCTGAAATGTAAGTTTTGATAATGACACACAAGTGTTTGAGAAAATGCTTCAGAGAGAAAACTCTCTAAAGCTAAATGAACAACAATGGAATCAGAGAGAAAAACTGAAAATCTTATTATTCACATGCTTACCTAATCATAGAATAACTATCGTCTTTAATACAAAAACTTTTCAAAAGTCAAAGCAGAATTCCTGAAAATGAGGAATAATTTACCGTCAGTTCTAACTAATTGTGCCAGCTCAGCTAACCCAGCTAACTAACCATATTTGAACTAACATGACTTATATTGACTCATTTCTTCTGCCGTTGATTGCCAATCTATGATGTTGATCATGATGATCATGATTACAGCCCTCACTCTGACATATGTACAATAGGTTAGCTGAGCTGTGTAGTATTGAATCATTCATCTGCTTCCTCTGCTCATTACTAATATTCAAGTTGTGATTCAAGTTGTGCTTCGTGCATTTGTGCATTACTGATATTGCAGCTTGAGGAATTACCTTCACACTAGGGAGGTGTCTTTTTTGTATCCTTCTTAGAGTATAGTCCATTTTTGCTGGCTATTGGAGGCTTCAAAGGAAAATTACAAGTGAGTAGAAAAGACCTACAAATATTTTTTGTTTCATTGTTAATGATCTTTGTTAATCTTAAAATCTCTTGAGTCGAGAAATACGATTGATGTTATTTTATAATTGCAGGTGTGGGATTTATTATCTGATGTTGGGGTCTCTCAAAGATTTAGTAAATACAACAACCCAAACAGACCACAACAGCCATATCTTCATCAAATGGAAGTTGATAGCTATAAATCCGATGTCATTGCTTACCCCAGCAAGTTTGGCTTTTATATTATAACAACAAATGATGCTTGTTTTTTTTTTATGGAAGTATTGTATGTGTTTGGCGAAATCTTAATCGGCCTAACACGTCAGCATAAAAAACATAATTCACGGAATTGGATCTCCATATCATCAAATCATGCCAAATTGACAAGGTACACGAAGTAGTGGTGAGCTCAAAGATAAAAAGTAGGTCACCCACTTAGAACTAGTTCGCCAGAGTAATCATAGGCGGCGAATTGGTACCAACTCGTCAATTACGTTTTGAACATGAAATATCCCCAAGATCACTTTAAATTTGCGATTCTTTGCATCTCTTGCAAAATTTGGGCCTATAATAAGAAAGACAATCACCGTGAATCAAGCAGTTGACGAATCAGATAATAACTCTAAGATCCAGAAGATACTCTATAAAAGGAAAATAGATTCCCCAAAATACATGTGAATCGCCAAGAAACCATTTCCTCGAAACCTTTGCTTGCACGACAGGGATTAGAGCAACACTTTAATTCCCATATAAATACATGTAATTAGCCAAGGGCAGACCATAGGGCAATAAAACAATATAGCATTAAAGAGATACTCTCCGTAACTAGTAATATTTTTCTAAATATAGTGAACATTTCTTTTCATTTCTCTATAGCGGCCGTGGTTTTTCCCTACCTTAGGGTTTTACATGTAAAAACTCTGGTTTTTTTTTATTGTTTTTATTTGCTTTTCTCATTACATATCGTATTCATGTAGCAAGTTTCTTGGTCGATCCGAACATCAACTCTAGTACGTATTGTTGTCTAGTACGTATTGTTGTTGACTAGACAATCCAAAAATCAATGTCAAAAGTTTTTGCCTCGCCTACCATTTTTTCCTATAGTTGTTATGAATTGTTGAAAATTACAGAATGGGTTTGTTGTGATTTGTGAATGGGCATTCCTCAACCCTCCACCATGCCATTGTCACAAATCCCAATGTGACTCTCCATTATTGTCTGAACTTACCATTTTCATGTTCCATTTCTTCGTGTACAAAGTCCCAACACCACTTGCCTCTTCAATCTCTTTGCCACGTGTTCGATTTTTATCACACCGTCCATTCTTCGTGTTATGACACGTGTTAATATATGTTTGGGCCTTTTGCCTTGCCTTTTCAGATTTTTGGCTGTTTGTGTACTTTCCTTTTTCCAAATGACTTTATGCTATAAAAGGATTATATTCTTTCTCTTATGTGAATCAAATAGATTCCTTATTGGATAGTGATTTTTTTTATTCTTATTTTTTAAAATTTTAATGGAAAATTTGAACAAAACTCAAGATGGGTACGTAAGAGGGAGATCATCCCCGGTAATTTTTTTGACGTCGTAAGATTTAATAGTAATTTTAGTTTTTTTTTCTATTTATTGGGTTTGGGCTCATATTGAGCCTTATATTAGGTTTTATGAGATGACTATATATACCACTTTGTAGTTATAATAAAATGGAGTTAAATATTTTAATATCTTGTTGATAAAAATTGTTTTTAGAGGATTTATTCCGATAGCCATGTTTTTGGCTTGAATGTTCGATTTCCGCTGCACCATTTTTTCTTAACATTTTTTGTTTTGTTTTGTTTGTGTGATTTTTTTTTGCCTTCTGTTTTTATGTGCGAACCCATTTGTATTTCCTCGATTGGTTTTGGTTCAGGCCACAAAAAATCCAATAATAATTGGTCCTTTTCTACTTTCCAATGAATTACAACAAACACCCACCATTAAAAAAAATAAAAGTAAACAAACAAATAAAAAACAGATATTACTGTCCAAAATGGCATGACGGCGGAAGATACACATTCAATTTATCGATTTCTCTAAATAAAGAAGGTGGCGTATATATAAAATTATAAAAAACAGTAAAATATATATATATTTTTTGAAATATTAAAGCAGCTGTTTAAAATTACATATATTGATTAATTGGATGATTCAAAATTCATAAATTATATGTATTATCTAACTTACAAAACATAATAAAATTTATCAATAATGTATTATCCAATTAGAGATCCTAAATTATATGTAAATTAACAAACCCTTCACTAGTTCATTGTAAGTAACAACGCTATTAATCTTCCTAAAAATCATTATCAGCTTTCAATTTGCTAGATGCACACTAATAAGAAGTTAAGAACAAAGACAAATAATAGTCCACGACATAACAAGTACATGTCCATGTGAATTCTGCCACAACAAGAAGTCAAGTTAACCAATATTTCATTGCTGTTTCATGTCTACTTCATTTCCCATTTCTTCACAAAAACAAGCAAAGAGATCATTCAATTATTGTGGAATTGTTGATCAATTTGTAGTAATATGCAGCAGAAACCTAACTATGGAAATTATATGACGAGTTCCATATATTATTTCTATGCAAACTCATCATCAACTGTGTGTTGCTGCTTGTAAAATGGTGGTTGAATCTAGTCGTGGTCTACAATCCATCGATTCTCTTCACTTTTTTGACTAATGTCAATCGTTCTTTTTTGAGCCCCATGACCCCCATGGCCCCATCCAACCAAGCATTGAAGACTTGAAGAATACGTATTATCTTTACTTAGTTTCAATGAAGTTTCGAGTACATGTCATTGTAACTTCAACTTTGACCTCTCTATCGGCCCTCTTCAGCTTCTCTATATATAGACCTCATATTGTACAAATTTATTATTCTGAAAACTATAGTTTTCTATAACACACACATAGACACAGCTTGAAAAATTGAACAACAATGGCTAACTGGTTACTTTTCTTTTTCGGACCAAACCCCTTCTCTCTCAGCTGTACTGACAACATACGCTTCAATTTCTGCGTTCATGATGGTGATTCGAACAGTTTTGAATGAAATGATTCCAAAAACGATGAGAGAGTTCATTTCTTCGAAACTATCAGAGTATTTGGTCTTCAACTTCTCTAACAAGTTCACTTTCATAATCGAGCAACGTTGGGAGGCTGTTATCAGCGAGACTTACAAAGCCGCGGAGGTCTATTTGCCCACCATCGTCGGAGCCTCCACAGACAGCCTACTTGTCGGTTCCAACGACACTCGCAACAGCACCGCTGTCCCCAAACTCGCCGTCCCTGTCGAAGCCAAAATCATAGACAACTTCGAAGGCATGAAACTCCAATGGTCACTTCACATGAAAGAAGGAAAAAAATACTACTACAACGACAAGAAGTACTATCACTTGACTTGTAAAAAGACAGACAGAGACAGAGTTCTTGAAAACTATTTTCCTTATATTGCTCGAAAGGCACAGAAAATCTTGGAAGCAAGACAAATCCTCAACATCTACACTTACGATCATGAAGACAGTTCATGGAACTCAGCTGTTTTTCAGCACCCATCAACTTTTGGCACTTTGGCAATGGATGCCGACCTCAAGAAGTTCATAATTGACGATCTTGACACCTTTGTTAACCGCAAAGGTTTCTTTGACAACGTGGGTCGTGCTTGGAAGCGTGGATACCTTCTCTACGGCCCGCCTGGGACCGGAAAATCTTCGCTGGTTGCTGCCATTGCTAATTACCTCAAGTACCATGTTTATGATCTCCAATTGCAGAGTGTCAAAAGCGATGCTGACTTGAGGAATGTCCTCACCAGCACCACCAATCGGTCAATCATACTCATTGAGGATATTGATTGTAACGAAACTGTTTCGCATGATCGTGGTCGCCGAAGCTCTAGCCCGGATAAGAAAAAAGAAAGCAAGAAGGTCTTTTTAGATCCTGGTGTAAGTACTTCAACTTGACTAAGCTATCTTTTACCGCATTGTTGTTGCTCTGTTTTTTTTGTATTTTATATTTATATTACGGTGGTTGCGGAACTTGAAATATTGACATAATTATTTGTTTTGTTGTTTATTTTACAGGCAACATTGTCAGGGATGCTTAATTTCATTGATGGTTTATGGTCAAGTTGTGGGGAGGAGAGGATCATAATCTTCACGACGAATCACAAGGAGAGATTGGATCCTGCTCTACTGCGACCAGGACGAATGGACGTGCACATAGAGATGGGGTATTGTAATCCTTCAGGCTTCAGAATGCTAGCCAAAACATATCTGGGTATCAAAGATCATGCTCTGTTCGGGCGTGTTGATGAGCTTATTAAGAAGGTAGATATAAGTCCGGCAGAGATGGCTCTACACCTCATGAAAAGTGACGATCCCACTATTGCACTTGAAAGTCTTGTTGAGTTTCTGGACAAGAAAGTAATTGAGGAAATTGCCAAAAGAGACAACAAGGATGAGATTGAAGTCGTCAAAGAAGACGAGATTGGGGTGATCTGAGGAATTGGATAGGATGGAAATGGATCCAGCTAATTAATGTGGTATTTAATAGTCATTAAATAAATGAATTTGGTAATTTAGGGAATATTATTTTTGTTTTGGTTGGGATTAGTTATTGTCTTATATGTTTTATTTTATTATTTCAATTACTGAATCAACTTTACTGTTTTATGAACAAATACAATGTCTTTGATGATGGGTTGATTGTATATCCCACCTCTAATGTAAATTATATAAATTTTTATTTCACTTCATTGAATATGATCCAGTAGCTGATATATGCTTTTGCTCGATGGCTTTGCAAGAGTTTGAAATCCGGCTAGTTCGCGATAGGGGCTGCTTGAATGGAATTTTATTCTAAAAGCTTAAAGCACAAACCACAGAAAAAGAACAATATACAATTGAAAAAGTTCAAACAGTTTTTTTCTTGGGCGGCCAGCAGCGTCAAGCAAAATAAATTAAAAAAACGTTGTCTTGATACATTTGATAAATAAATTAAAATAATAAACAGTCTCGACTCGAGTCTTTCCTCGAAAGAGTTGGTAGACTTGCCAGACTTGTCAATAACTCTTGGGCATGGTGGGCGCCTACATGCTGTGGCTGGATCTTTATCAAAATCATGGAATAGTGCAGGAAAGTCGGGGAAATTCTACTCATGAAATTGCTCTGAACTTTCATTGATCCCAATTCATTGGTTTACACCACTCAACTGCTTCGAATTGCATCATCGAAATGCTTCCGTCTCTGACACATTGTACCATAAAGCGAAATTATATTCCTCATTCGTCAACAAAGTCGAGTGAGTACTTTGGCTTTTGTAATATAAAACATCAAATTCTTTCCACTAGTCAATTTCGGATTCCATTGATGATCAAAGGTAAGCCAAGCCGATGGATCAACACTACCTCATCAATGATGACAAAGGTAAACCCTGGATGGAAGTAAATGAAGGAGGAAGTATATCCTTGGCTGATGCCAAAACTTCAATCAACTCATCTATTTGAGGCGGCAACATGAAGACTTCATCGGCTAGATTCTTCGTTAGCCAACCTTCTAACGTCCTGTATAAAATCTCAAATGTTGTAACTTTAAATAATAATGAGTAGAAAAATAGAAGTGAGTGCTTAATGAATGTCAACAGGTCCTAATATCACTCTAGTGGGACAAACAACTCATGATAGTTATACTTATGATGGGAAACTCATGATAGTTACTTATGATGAGAACCGAGGGGCATGCTTAAGCTCAGATGAATATTAAACAAGATATTATATTTGTTGCAATTGATTTCTCTCGTATTAATAAAATGTTTTGGTTTTGTTTCCTAAAAAACAAAAAAAAAAAAAAAGATGTTGCAATGTTCGAGTTATGCTATTGTCCAACTACAATCAAGTTGTTCTGAAGGTGCAGCTTTGATTCCAACAGAACTTGAATTCGGAGGATATGACATGAATCGAATTTTGTTATATTTTGACATTAGTATTATGTACATTCAGAACCAAAAATTGTCGGATGCTATTGAATATCAATATAACAAATGTAACGCAACAAGAGCATTGATCATAAAGAGTTATTATATCACTTGTACCCCACAAAGGAGGGAGGAAGATTGCTAATGTATTTTGTATTGGACTCAGCGTGTCAAGGAGTTTGTTCAACTATTAGAATTTAGAACAATGTAAATGTAAAGCAGAAAATGGAGACATAAAGTTGAAAAACAAACCTTAATTCAGATTCTGATTTGTTACGGCAATCAGAAAACAGCACTTTAATTTTAGGGTGTAGATCTAACTTTCCGGTTGATCCCATGGAGCTGTCCGAGCCCAAGCAATAACCAGTACAGCACCAGGAATTCGGATTTATGAGAACAATCTTGTACCATTGGGGATTTGGTTTTTAAATCCCTTACCACTGTCCGAAATGATAATTCTTCTGTCGCACTTTCCAGAAGTTGATTTGTAAACATTTTTTCCAAGGTATATTTCCTGTCAATAAGAGAACAACTAATTTATAGACCAGCAACAAAAACAGATTACACAGCTTCTTAAGCTGTTTGTCCAAATACATATCACAGAAATAACCCACAAACTGTAGATTATCATGTACTTACCGGAACATGTCACCTGATCCGCCAACTGGCAAATGAGTGGAAACATAACACTTGAAGAGTCGAACACCACCATCTATTGGTGCGATGCCATTAATACAAGGGTAAGCTCCAAGAAGAGATGAGCACTGTGGGCATAAAAAATCAATCCACTCAACATCCTTTGAGAGATTGAAAGATCTGGCCATAAAAATATTCCCGAGAAAGCCATTAAGAAAAGATCTCTGATCTGCCAGAAGCTCCACGGTTCTCATAGTTTTTTGGTATGCTGGAGAAGATTCCGACAGTGTATGGATGCATGTTTTGTCAACCTGATCTAAAGTTTCACATGCTGTATGAACACAACATCCAGCTGCAGGAGACAAATTCTCTGATGACTCGGATATTGATAATGTGTGAAATAAGCTATTGACATTAATGTTTTCTTCATTAACTTCACACTTGTCATTTGCAATTAAGTTCTTTTCATTCTTAAGACACGTTGATTTCCCATCAGAATCATGCATCATATCACTTTGATTGTCACGACATGTGATTCCTTCATGATTACTTAAAGAATCCACCAAAGATTCACTAGAACCATCCTCAACAGTGAAATCTGCTTCTCCCTGATACTTTTGGCCCACAAGATCATCCACAAGATCATCCTTGAAAAGGGTAACAGTGGTATGAGTTAACAGGCACATGTCTGTCACACATATGTAGGACTTTGCAATTGCATACCTATTTACCAACTTTTCACCTATGCCGCCGAATGAACAACAGCAACCTCCAAACCAGTTGTCAGCAGATTCTTGCCAGTTAACTGACGGCATTTCCGCACAATGTCTACATTTATGAATAGATATAAGCATAAGAAAAAAATTGATTAAAGTGATGTTAAATACTTAAATGAGAACCAAACAGCAGAACCTTGTTCCCTACGACAGCATACAAAAGATTTAACACAATGTCAATTTCGTAACATGACTACAGCCATGTTCTAGTACTCAGCAACAAGCCCAGAAGCCTGAATGATATTCATATCGCAGGAAAACATAAAGCGACAACAATTCAGAAAAAAAAAATCTCACTTAAGAAGCACTCAAACCATTTTGATGCAAATACGGTACTACCACACGCTAAATTGCCATAGTGACAATTTGTTGCATCAAAATGATGCTCCTGGCTTAAACTACGATACATAATTGATACCAAATGCCTGAATCTGAGCAATGCTAGCGAATTAACTGAAACGTATTAAAGATAAATTAACTGATCACGGAACTGCATGATTATAAAGTATATTTTCAATCCTTAGTCGATGCACTCCATACATTTATAAACATGTTTACACTTCCCATTAGACACTGCAGTTTCATATAATCATCCTTCACATCAATTGATCAGTTGGCTTCGAAGGCTATAGCTAGAAGTTTATAAAGTATACAATACATCGTTTCTTACCTAATAGGCCTTTTAGTCAACTTAGTCGAACAACTTCTGCAGTAAAAATGTACTCCTTCCTCTTTCGACGATAAACTCTTTAAATCTAATCCAAGCAGTGAAGCACATCACAAACAACACAATGTCTTCATATAAAGATAATTCTATACACAACATTTTTATAAATAAAAAAAATGCATAACACTCACCATAATCCATCACTAGCGGCGTTGACACGTCAGGCTCTGCAAATTTTGCTTCTTCTTTAGTCAAATGAAGCACGGAATCGAAGCTGGAAACGATAGGGTGATCAACGGGAAGAAGAAGCAGGAGCTTGACCTCGATGTGGTCGCTCAAGGCTCGGCAACTGGCCGGAGACTCCGGGTCTATCAAGACTTTCGGTAACGGAACCGTAAGCGAGAAGTGATTTTGCGAGTCTGGTTGCTGAATCCATGAAATGGAAACGTGAGACTGCGAGAGATTGAGGTCGACTTTGAGGTCGTGACATTGATTTGAAGGGATGGTGTGAGAATCGAAGAGGAATAATCTTAGAGTTGGAGAGTGAGACTGAGCCTCCCATGTGAACTGCCATTTTCTAGGGTTTTTGTTCGTCATTTTTTTTTTCTAATGGTACCCGCTTAATTCAAAAAAGGGATAGTTTCGGCTTTTAACCGTCAAAAATTGTCTTTATATTATTGGGCCTGGGCTTTATTTCTTTATTTCCCCAAGTTCCTTGCTGAACACACCCCTACAAGTTCTATATGGGATACATTTAGATATTGTCATGTCATGGTGTAGTTAACATAGAAATTTCCCAAAATGTTGCTCCATATTTTTGGGCGTTGTCTAAATTTAATCTTCTTCCAGTGGGCTCCTTCATCTTCCGCTTCGCTCAAGTGATGTATATATTCTCTTCACGTTTGTGGTGGAAAGTCGTTGATTTCGACAGACAAGTCTAGATAGTCCTTTAACTTATTTGGTGTCAACAAATTCTCTTGATTTAGCTATTATATATGATAATCTATAGATCAAATCTTTTTCAATTGTCATTTTTCTTTTTAATTTTAACCCCTACATTAGATTCCAATTGATGAAAGGGGAGTGATAAAAAATATTTTTGGTAATACATCTTGACGTAAGATTAAGTACTGTTTAATGTAACTCTTTTTTCAACCATGCAATCAAAGCCAATCACAATCTACACAAATATACAAAAGTACGTCAAGAAATTATAAAAGAAAACTTGTGTACAAGAGTACTTCATGAACTCTCAAAGGTACTCACTACTCACTACTCACTGCAACTTTGGGGGGTCCTGGGGGGCCATGCATGGCCGCTGCAGGACGTAACGTGGCTTGGCCTCTGGTTAATGGTACAATAAAAATGATTTCATATTTTTAAAATAATTAAAAAAAAATTATCAAGGCCAATATATCGTTACGTGCCTGTGAGACTAAAATGATAATTACATAAAGTTCTGAACTCACGATCTCAATATTTGGGTGTGAGAGTTGAGACTAACAAAAAAGATAATTACAAAAAGTTTCATTTATTAGTTCTTGAATGTACAGTTTATCTAGCAGAGGTAGGAATTATCTAGGATTACTCATTAAACAGCTAAGTGGTCTTATTGTAACTTTACCGTACAATTACATGAATCTATTAGAGGGTGGATCCATTTAATAATAATGAAGTTACTAGTTAGCTTGCAGATGATAGAAAGAGAGTCTGTTTACACATTAATTTTTGAAACCGATTAAATTTTAGTTTCAGGTGGGATGCTCTGATCATGCGATTTTCATTCAGAAAACAATACATGACATGATATTATATGATTGGTTCAAGATGTCGTGGTTTTTTTTTTTAATGAAATTTTCATGGTGAACCCACATAACTCAAGAAAACATTTATTTTAGACTGTATGTAACAGTCATTACAAACTAAAAATTTCTGGCTCCAAACGGATAATTTTTGGGTTCAACTTTTCAAAATGTGCTGCTTTGAACAATCAATGCTTTTTCCCGAAATGTTCCTCCATTGCTGGGTTAGGCCATGTTTATGCCTCCCCATCAATGTTATTTTGAGTATCTTTTTATAATTACACATTTACACCACAATAATTGTTCAACATACAATAATCTTCTTTTCAGTTTTTGTGATTCAACTGATACTCAATGTTTATTAATAAGACCAACAAGTAAGGTTTCTTTTCGTTTATAAACTTAAAGCTATAGATAACTCAACAACAGGAATCGAACACATGTTTTGTTGTATAATAGGTAATTTTCAATGGGGATATGTTAATGGCACAAACAAATCAAACTTAACTCTTAACGCTAACATACATTATAATTAATTAATTAGTCAAGTGGCAATTTAAATCCAAATCCTCTTTGCAAAAAGTGTAGTCCACAATTCAAGAATCTCACATATATTATATATACATATAATGTTTGACAAAAGCAATTACATTACTCCACTAAACCAAAATTAATTAAGAAACAGACAATCTTTTTAATTTTCAACCTTCTAAGTGGTTGGCCACATGCTTCCATCCATCAACCTCTTTCAATTAAAATAAAAAGATCAACATCTTTTATTTTGTATTTTTTATTTAATTAGATAGTACTCGTTTCTACCATGCAATAATTAATATATCAATCAAGACTCTTATAAGTGAATTAATTAATATTATCTATGATCATGTGCATGCGTGATGGAGCACTCATAATTTTCTGAGTATTTAAAGGGTACGTTTTTAGGCAAAAACTACAAGTTGCATATATGGTTAATTAATTACTCTTTGATTAACATATATATAGAACAGAAGAAGAAACATTAATTTAATTATGTTTTGATTGAAAGTTTATTATATTACGAAGACCACCGAACCTGTGACCAATTATTATACGATTAATTGTCTGAAAGTTTGTTCATGAATTGTACTTTATTAAAGAATTTGATGCTTCAAGAAGAAGTGACCGATCAACTGGTTCCATACGGAATCTTAATTAGTTAACTAATTAATTAAAATTTTCTATTTTTTTTTTCTTTCAATAATTAATTATGATTTTTTTTTTAAATAAATAAATAATTATGACCATGTATATATGTGCTATATGCCTAGATGTCACCTTATTCCAGCATTAAAGGTGGTGAGAACTGAGACATCATTCTCTTATAATTTTAATGATTTATTTAAGTACTGATATATCATCACTGATTTGGCAGGACTCAAATCAGCTTATACGGCCAAATTTGCAAAGGGTGTTTAGTATTAAATGTTTTTTTTTATTAAATTACAATATCTTTTCAGGTCATGTAGGTGGTCCAATAAACATTTTGGGATGACAGTAGCACTCTTTAAGTAGAGCATATGTAAAGCCAATAGGTGCAAAATTTTGACTCATGGTCGGTGTACAATAATTTGATTACATTTGTTTTATTAACACATAATTAACTCTAGATGATCGGTATTCCGATATACTGATCCAGTCCTATCATAAACAAAATTGAGATAAATTTTTATTATGTATGATAGTAGTATGTTTCAAATACGGGATCCGAATTTATACTGATACAATTCAAGCAAATTAAGTTTACAACATTTCAAGAACCAATGAGATATATCTAAAATGTATTGTAAGATCAGAAAATTAATTAATTTTATTTGTCAATATATTTCTTTTTAAATGGCATATATATATATGTCCATTTTTCTTCCCAAACCCTATCCTTAATAGGATCATATTGAGAAGAATACCACCACTAAACAACTACCAATCAAAATCAAAATACTTATCCAACATTAATTATATATACAAATCCAAGAAAGAAAATCATGCATGATATATATATATATATATATATATATATAAATGAATTAGATGATCAATAATGTGACTATTAAATTCTAAGTTTTTTGTCCACAAGATTGATATATGATTGAAATGACGATCATCACATCTAGGCACAACAATAATACAATTAATACGCATATATAGTGATAAAAAATGATTTTTTTTAATCATAGTATTGTAAAACTTAACAAAGAAGAGAAAAAACCCAGTTCCATAATAATAAAATAATTTTGCAATCAACAAAGATGTATATATAACCAGAAAATCAACCCATATCATATAGACGATTAAGAGCATAATATATAGATTAATAGATTAATAATACAAGACTTCCATTACATACCCCTTAATATTTTTTGGCTTACAAGATAGAGAAAAGATAGCTAGAAACATACACCATCGATTTTTTTAGGACCGATCGACCTAACCAAAGATGGACATGCATGTAACATATCAACAAGACTAGATAAAAATAAATATATGAAAATATATAATTAAATAAACCTGCCAGCTGGTGCAGCCATGGTGGGTTGGTGGTTCATGTAGAATGGAGTAGCTAGGTCGACGTTCATGGAGAAGTAATTTTCTCCATTGTTGTTGATCACATTATTATTATAATTAACATTGTGATGATCAAATAATAATGGATTATTAATGGTTTCACAAACTCCATAGCATGATGATGATGATGAGCTGACAACATTGATGATCTCTTTGAGAGACTGTAACCTATAGTTGAGCTCGGCCATTTGAGCTCTGAGAACCGAGTTTTGAGCTTCCATGTCCATGTAAAGTTGATTGGAGAGACTCATGGTGAGAAGCATATGGTCGTTTTCCTCCTTGAGCTTCTTCATTTCAGCTAGCAAACTGTTGAGTTGATTCATCTTCTTCAACCGGGACCGGCGTGCCGATTCTCTGTTGGACATCAATCTTTTGCGCTTCCTAATTTGATCCTTATTATTAACATCCACCAAATTATGATCTTCCTCACAAATATTACTTGAAGCATCCATTAGTATAGTATCTCTATTATAATGAACAGAAGCTGGTTTGTTAATTTGTTTGTTTGATAAATATGTATATATAGAGAGAGTGAGTGAGTGAGTGAGAGTGAGAGAGAGGGTTAATATGGGGAAATTGTAGTTAGTGTGATCATGAAAAGACATAGAACCAGTACAAGAAAACAACAGAGAAAGATTGAACGAGGTGGGTTCGAAGCCTAAGGCTAGAATTTAACATGAAACCAGAAAGAAGTACTTCACAAATGAGTAGTGCTAGAGACATGATGATGTTGATGATGTCCTAACATCAACTACAGGTACTACCACTGAATTGAGCATCAAAAAATTCAATTAAGGAGCAAGAAAAGAAGATCAGAGAGTACTACTACTGATGCACGGATCAGTTTTGCAACAGGAGCAGATCAGCCTAGATGAGATGTGTATGTCAGAGAAGATTATATGATATTTGGGAAGAGAATGCAAATTAGAGAGAGACTAGAAATCTACAGGGAACATAGATTTGGAGATGGGAAGGGAAAGGGGTTTTGGTTAGAATTCAAAGATGGTTTTATACACCACAAATGCCCTTTAATGGAACATATTAAATAATATTCAATTGGATTTGTAATTTATTGAATAAAATTATAACCCATTTGTTGTGTCCTCATCCCATTACTAATATTTGTCTGTCTGCTTCACAGTTCGCACACCAAGCCTTAAATTATATATGTGCACTGTGACTCAGTGGTGAATTTCACATGTTGAGTGTTCAAAATTTCCCAATTTTAATTAACTATATATATAAAGTTTACATATTATATTATAAATTTAACATCCAATTGTACATATTTATGTGATTGGGGAAAATAAAGTGATAAATGATATTTATTTAAGTATGCCTTAAGGTTAAATTGCCGCTGCACTGTATTATGTATATCAAAATAATAATAATTATAAAGTAATAAGACGAAGTTGTGATTAGTTCGATAGTAAATCTCTAATATTTCATTGTTAATAAAATCCCTAATATTCATATTAATAAAATTATCAAAATCCCCAATTAATCTTATTTTACTTTACTTGAAGGATAGTATTTTGATTGGATGATGGCACGAGTGACATAACTTAGTGGGATAGTCTCCTGATCAACTCGTAAAATTGTAATAGTTATAAAGGATAAAGAAGAAAAGAAAGAAGTGGTTGTAGAGTTCATGTTCACCGGCATGCGCATGCAGGAGTGATATTACCAAGGAGAGATACAACAGTCAAAATATTAAAAAGAAAGAAAGAAAAAAACTACATTGAAGTAGTTGTCTTTTCTATCATCTTGTTTTAGAAGATATTCAATCTACTACTCTATTTTGTTGGTTTTTTTTATGGAAAAAAGAAAAGAAAAGAAAAAGAACTGAACAAGAAGTTGATATATTGAATGGAAATGAAGTAAAAGTAAACTTGCCTAGCACTAGCTAGAAGATTTGAAGGCCAAAAAGGTAATTACCAATTAAACTGGACTGGACTGGGCGCAGAAATTTCATCGTAATTACTTGATACAGTAAATAAAACAGGTCTCGATTTGCTTAAAAACCTAGTTTTCAACTTGATTGAGTTTAGAGATTCTTATGAATATCTTTTCAGACATCTAGCAGAGGTATCATTTTTTTCTAGGTTTAAAATCATTAAACTGCAAAGTGTCTTATTGTAATCTTTAAAGTACAATTACACAAATCATGCCAGGGTGGATCCATTTAAACAAGAATCTTAGCAAAAAGAAAAAAAAAATCGATTCAAATCATTGAAAATGAGATTAGCTTGGAGATGAAACTGATAAAAGTCTCTAACTAATTCATTTAATAAGAAGAATAATAATTCATTTAATAAGAAGAATATATTAACACGCGCCATTAAGAATATGGAAGCCACAAAAAATACATTGGTGTATTATATAACATTTTGCATCTGGTAAGTTTTCGAGTCTCACTGTAATCATGTGTGAAGGATTTTTTTTTTTTTTTTTTGTATTAGTGTTATGAGGGTAGAATGGTAGATTCCAAATCCCCTCATGGAGTGTTTAAATTTGGTAAATTTTGATTAAAATACAAAAGGAAGTTTTATTTTATTTTTATTTTTTAAATATTACATTAATTCGAGGTTTTTTTGGACATGGGGAGAACTCAAACACACAATCTCTTGATACAGGTGTGAGAAGTTTATTACCGGACCAACCTCATCTCGTCAAAAACAAAAGGAAGTTGATTATTGATATATGAAAAAATATAAATGATCACTTTTGTATATAAATTAAATTATTTATTTATTTAAATATGTTTTAGACTATTATTATTGTCATAAATTATTTTGAATTATAAAAATAATATTAGGTTTAATTGGCGTGTGTTTGCCTCGTTTAGGAAGAAAGGTATACATTTCAAAAGAATATTGTGAGAAATTCCTACGTGATGTGGAATGCATATATGCAAAGGCTTATTTTTTATGTGGATTATGGCATATATTTTAATTAATTTGTCTGACTTTTCTTTTTATTTAATAAAATTGGTGTCAAGCTTTTTGATGTTGGATGATTACTTTACGAGTATTTGAACTTCCTTTGAGTTGAATATGTTTTATTTATGTAAATATAAACAAAATAGTGATCAGATTGTGATCCAGGTTCCAAAATTAAATGTAATGTTTTCGTTTTATGTTGGAGATTTGATGTGTTATAGCCCTATGGGATTGTATTATTTTTTTTGGGTCCAAATATGACAGTGCTGAGTGCATGTTGATTGATTTGATCTCTGATGATCTTCCCCACTATGCTATATACAGTACATAATTCTTCTTTAGCTAAATAATATAGTCTTTTATAGATAGATATATATTATATATCTACGGTGATGTTCATATGAGTAAGCATTTATATAAATACATGAGTATATTAAATATGAGTCGTTGGATTCAATTACTTTGATTTAGTCTAACTCAAAATAGTTGAATCCAATAACTCACATTCAATGCATTTATATAAAATTCATGAGTACGTATTTAGGTGAACACCACTATATATAGGGTAAAATTTATAAGTAACCAAAAAATTAGGGGTTTTACTAATTTACTCAAGATTAGCATTTTTATTGTTTCTACCGAATAATCTACGGTTTGTATGAAACTGCGATTCATTCTAAAAAAACAAAAAAGAAATTAATAAAACAAACAAAAAGGAATCTGTGAGAGTGCGTTTGGTACGTGGTACAGGACAGGACAACGTGAGACAGTTTCCTCTTGTTCCACGTTTGGCACGACAATAACATGAGACAGCACGAGACAAGATGAGACAAAAATAAGGAAAAACTGTCCCACCTCAGACCATGGGACTACTTGTCTCATGGCATGGGACAAGTGTCAGAAAGACCAATTTACCCTTCATATGTTCAAAAAATTACAATCATATCCAATGTATTATATATATACATATATATTTCAATAATATATATATATATATATATATATATATTATAATTACATATATAATATAATATATTATTATATTATATTGTATAATAATATATTATTATATATATAATAATATTTAATATTTAATATATCATATATATATTATAATATATTAATATATAATATATATATAATATATCAAACATTATTATTATATATATGATATATATATATATTATATAAAATATATATGTAATATAAATATAATATATATATATATATTATATACTATAATATTTTATTATTATATATAATAATATATATATCTCTTATATATATAATAATAATATTTAATATATCATATTATTATATATCTTATATATATTATATATAATAATAATAATATTTAATATATCACATATATATTATATTATTATATATAGGATATAATTAATATATATAATATATATGTATATATATTATTTTAATATAATATATATATATATATATATTATACATTATACATTATATAATATATATAATATATAATATATATATATATATTATTTAATAATATATATATCCTATATATAATAATATTTAATATATCATATATATATATATATTAATAATGTTTGATATATCATATAAATATATAAATATATATATATATTATGTATTAATATATATATCATAAAAATATATAAATATATCTTATATATATATAATATACATGTAATATAAATATAATATATATATATATATTATAGTATATATATAATATATAATATATAATATATTATTATTATATAATAATATATAAAATATAAAATATTATTATCTATATAATATTATTATTACCTATACAATAATATTTAATATTATACATATATATTTATTTATTTTATATATATAATAATATTTAATATATAATATATATAATATATATTATATATATAATAATATTTAATATATCATATATATTATATTATATTATTATATATAGGATATATATATAATATAATATATATTATTAATATATATATATATATATATTACAATATAATATATATATATATATATTATACATTATATAATATATATATTATATTTTTTATATGTAGTAATATTTAATATTATATATATCTATATATCTTGTTATTATATATATATATATAATATTATTGTATATTGAATAATAATATATATAATATAATAATATGTTACATTTTAATATTATTATATATTAATATATAATATTGTAATATATATTATTATATATAAGAATGGCACTTTGGTCATTTGAACCTCTTGTCCAGTCCTGTTCCAGCCATACCAAACGCATAACAGTACAGTCCACAGTTCTGTCTCAGGCATTCCAAACACAATACGGAACAACTGTCCAGTCCAGTCCAGTCTCACGTTGTCCTGTCCCGTCCCCATACCAAAAGCACCTTGAAAGAAGAGATAAACGAGAGAGAGAGACCGAGATTTCACAAATTGACCCCGACCTGACGAGAGGCTGTGATGAGCGGCAGCAGCAGTGTGCCGAATTTTTCTCTCAAAATTCTTTTAATTTCTTCACGTTTTCTTGCTCAAATATTCAAGAATCAACTGCAAAAGGTATGTAATCATATTTCAATCCATTTTCATGTTTTAATTTGTTACAAAAACTCTCTTATTTCGACCCTCTTCTTCTCGCTTACTTATTTCTTGATTTTTTTTACTGGATAAGAAATTTTAAGTTGCTTCTTTTTAGAATTCATACCATACTCAAAATTCGAATTAAATTTGTTCAAATTCGAATTAAACTACTAATTAGTTTGACTGCAATAGCTGGAATTAAATTTATATAATTTTAAGGCTTCTAGGGTTTGGTTTGTAAATTGGATGAGATACGTGGAGTCTTTAAAATTTAGAAATCCATTTTATGTTTTAGGAAATTGAAACTCATTTTATGCTCTATCAGTTGTTTGGAAAATTTTGGAAATAAGAATTATGTTTATATTCATCTTGAACTACTATTTAATCTATGTGTTTTGCCTAATTTGGATGAGTCGGTTACTACTTGATCGTTGAATCAAGTATTGTGGTTCTTGGAGTTTAATATTTATTTTCTTTCTGCTGATGTTGTAGGTATAAATTGTTAGGTTTAGGATTCTTCAAATCTGTACCTATTAGGTGTGTTATTGATGGTACTTTTGACTGGTTTCTTTGTTTGGGTTTTTTTTTTAATGTTAAGTTTTAAGGGTACCCTTTTGGTTCTTACTTTGATCTTGCTCTGTTTTGATTTGATTTGATTGTTATCTGTTGTTGTTGGTGGTGGTGCTGTTGTTGTGTTTGGTGTTGAGTGATGAGTGGTTTCTGAGATTGTGTTGGTTGGATTTTTTCAGCCGTATTGTTGTGATTTCTGAGATTGTGGTGATGCTTTTTGCAGCTATCGAATGATAATTGGTTGCTCAATTATGCAGTAATGCTTTCAATAATCAATTTTTTGTTTGTTTATTATTATGCTGTATTTTTATGACACTTAATTGAAGCTTGGATTTTGACACATGAAAAGATTTTAGGGACTATGTTATGTTTATGCGATGTCATCTTAATGCATTTAATTGGACTGGAAATATGTGTGTTTAATTAAAGAGGAAATATGTGTGTTTAATTGGGTAGTACTGATGTATGTCTTATACTCTTATGTGTGTTTAGACGATAATAGCCTTTACTATTGGTTGATTATCTGGGTATTTGATCATCTGTGAGTTGGTTTATGAAAATTTAGGTTACCGTTTGTTGGATTTTTGAATGAACTAGATTGCCTAAATTTAGTAATGAAGTTACTGTATTTGTGACTTGTGAGATATATTATAATGTTGGATTTTTGAATGAACATGATTGCTCTATTTTGTAATGAAGTTTCCGAATTTGTGAGATCTATGTGCTCACTTGTTTGTCTCATTGAATGAACATGTGCTCACTTGCTGAATTTAAATTGTTTTCGACAAAAAAGAGGATAGAGAAGCTAAAATTTCAGACAGAAATAAAAAATAAAGAAAATAAAGAAAAATGGAAAAATGAAGGGTAATCTCTGCAATGGATTTATTAGTAAAACAATAAATTTACTAAATCTGGATAAAATTAATAAACCCCCTGAATTTTTGACATTTCCTTTTATATAAATACGAAAATTTTCACATAAGTGCACACTGATGGAATTATATAAGGATATTGAATGTGAGCCACTCGTTTTATATACTTTGACTTGGTATGTATACACTTGTCAAAGCTCTTTTATAAATGAATGGCTCACATTCAATGTCCTTATATAATTATATCAGTACGCACCGATAGGAAAATGACTATATATATATATATTAATAATTTCTTCTTTAAAGACACATTTATGCCTTTTATTTCAGGCAATTTTTCGTGAGTTCATGTGTACACACTGCTTAGCCACTACAAATCTTATTACTTAAACATACACATATCCTAAATCATGATATGAGTGCAATCCCATCTCAAACTCAAACTCTGTAACCAAGCGTAGAGCTGATTCCAAAAAACAATAGTTCTGAATTTTATTTTATTTTATTTTTAAAGAAAAAAGAAGAGAGGACAAACCTTAGCAAGATTTTGTTTTTGTGTATATAGGTGCAGCAGCATGCAGAGAGAGTTTGCTTGGTTCCAATGCAAGAAAAAAAAAATTAGGAAGAGTGGTCACCCGAGAATCACGAATGATTGTACCCATCTTCTCCATTCAACATGGTCATGATTTCAAATACTGTTTTTGGCTTCTGCTTATGTGTTATTGTTGTACAAATTACAAAATACTAATAGAAGAGTATCAGTAAATTAAATAATGATGTTCAAACTTCACATATGCTAAATAAAAATCCATCTGCCATCAAGTTTCAATCTCTCTAAAAGCTGCAACTTATTTGACTGTCCATTTTCAGCTAGCTTCTTTTTTTTGCTGCTAATTGTCTTTCAGTCACTCTATTGATATTCACTTCTCTCCTTTCACTTCACCAATCAGCACCACTACTACAGTGCTACCTCAACTTTATTTGCTACTACTTGAAAAAACTAGTTGGTTCAAAAACCCTTATAATGATAGTATGATACATCAACATTCAAGTCTTAATTGTTTTTGGTTAGATTTTAAGAATTCTTTTTATATATATTTAGGCTAACATGTAAAACAGCTTCCTTTTATGGGATATCAACAAGGGTTTTGAATCTTTTGACGGTGATTGTATTTGATGTAATTTTTAAAAACCCTACTTAAAGGAGCTGTTTATATCACTAGACTATTGCTGTAGATGTTGATTTCTAAATGCAATCATCTACTATTTGAAAGTCAATATAGAAGTGTAGAAGCTAGCTAGAAGCTAAAAGAAGATTCTGATGGTTATGAACTCATGGTACTCCATTTTCATAAATGTTTATTAAACTTTGTGATAGCTGTATGTTATGACTTTTTTGGTTGGGTTCACTGAGACTTATTTTGTTAAAATTTCAATAATAAGTACTGATACAATTAACGTAACTGTAGGAAGCTCAAATGTGATCAACTAACACATTTAAATATGTTATCAAGATTTGAAGTAATAAAGATTTTTTTGGTGAGTAAAGTGGACAAAGTTAACTGGCTCAATTCCTGCCCTTGTTTTTTAAATTTGGGTGGGTGGGTGGGTATTTGTTAGGGCCAAAAGTGCAGAACAACTCAATTACAGTACAAAAGCTGAATGCATTGCATCATGCATCCTGTTGCGATCGTGTCAGATGGTAAAATGTGCCATGTGTCAAGATCTCAATGGAGATACACGATCTTCTCCAATTACAGAGCAGACAAAGTCGAAATAAAGAGAGGTTAGAGACTAGAGAGGGACAAGACAACCTAACCATGTACAAGAATGTGGACAACACTAATCTAGATATTGAAAAATCATACCCAATTCTACTGTTAGGACCAACTTGATGCCTACAATGGATGCCCAGCCAGGCCCCTAAGCCTATATTATGCTAAAGCCTCTTTGACTGCAACTATATGGGCTGGCCTTTCCTTATGCTTCTCTAGTTCTCTGTGTACCTTATAGGGTTGGAGCTGGGCTGCTTTCATAGGTTCAAATTCACCAACTCTCGTCTCATTTTCACTCTTGGGTAATACATAAAGATACAGGTAAATATAAGGTAAGGAGAGTATTCGAATTCCTACTCTTAAATGTTTTAATTTACGAGTAAAGATGAAGAGAGATATTCAAATTTATACGTGTAAATATTTTGTAGTGATGACGAAAACTTAATTCAGTGTAATGGGCGGCTTTATATTTTAGGCTTTATATTTTAGGAATAATCTTCGGTCAGTCGGTTTATTTTAGATTTCATTTAATTCGGCTGGAACTTGAGCCACAACATTGGGTTCAAGGGTGTGGTTACCAACAAACCATGCATGCTATTACACATTCACACGGCCATAGCTTTTACTTATCAACAATTCTAGTTTGTCTTCGCTACAACTTACATGGACTTAATTCAGAAAAGAATATGTAGTGATATAATAAAATAAGTGCTTATACAATATTCAGAAACATGCTTGTGAGCGTTAAAATAAAATCATTTGTTTAGAGAGAAAACAATGAGATCCAACTAATGATTCTATCACAAAAACTATAATTATTGATGCTCTGCATCTTCAATCTTTTCATTGGATTATTTGGAAGAAATGTCATACATGCATCACAAATGATGCAAAAGTGGCAATATCTTAAACTACAAAATAACAACTTACATATTTACAGGTTTCATGGAACTCAAACTAATAAACAAGATCCTAAGAAAAAAAATCTTGGTAGACTCACTTTGACAGCACAATTTTTGATAGAAATGTTCTAAACAGAATGGTAAAATCTGGAGACATAATTAAGTGACAGAACCGGAGGTAGTTTTCAGGGCATTACCTATGCATTGGCAAATTCAGCTTCTGGGTGGTAATGAAGCATTTCATTCCACATCATTTCCCGAATCATCTGTTCTCCTACATTCTCATCGATTTCGAGATCAATTGGGACCTGAGCAGGTGGGTTACATCGTGGATCATAGAGCCCTGACATGTAAGGGTGTTGGAGTGCTTCCGTGACTGTTATTCTCTTTGATGGTTCGAACACAAGCATCCTTTGCAACAAATCAATTGCTAAAGGATCAGCGTGGGGATAAACATGGGAAAAATGGGTACCCCTCGAGTAAGGGAGTGATTTGATGAACCTCCTAGCTTTTTGATTATCAATGAACTCAAGATCGGATTCGTGTTGGCTTCCAAGTACATTGACAATCAGTTTTAGCTGGTTAAGGCACTCTGTTCCAGGGAAGATAGGTTTCCTTCCTAGAATCTCAGCAAAGATGCATCCAACAGACCACACGTCAATGGAGGTACCATAGTTGTCGCAGCAGAGGAGAAGCTCAGGTGCACGGTACCAGCGTGTGACAACATACTCAGTCATGAACTGTTCATTACCTCTGCTGGTCCGTGCCAGCCCAAAATCACATATTTTCAAGTCACAGTTAGCGTTGACAAGAAGGTTCCCAGGCTTCAAGTCCCGATGAAGGATGTTTGCTGAGTGAAGATACTTCAGCCCTCGTAGCAACTTAATATTTAAAACAGATTGGTTACAAACAGATCAAAACTTGAAGAAACAAATGTTTGAGAATCACCACTAACAGTACAGTTTCAGAAGCCTAACAATTCCACACAAGCAAACATTCTTTACAGCATAATTGTAAGTCCTACAGACAAGAGTCGTGAAGCTTCTAGTTTTCAAGTGTTTCTAGTCAGCTGCATTTTTAGCTACCAATTGTTAATAGTCCATCTCATAGAGTCATAAGAGGGACAAAGTGGCATTTGTCGATTGGCAATAAGCCTAAACCAGGAGACTTTTAGCAGAAAATGCATCAGTTGCCCCAAAAAATAATATTATAATATCGTAATATTATGAATCTATGAATAAAATGGGGTAAGATGAGCATTGAATTTATCAGAAGCCACAAACTCAATAAAGAGGCTAAAAGTTAATGATAACTAAAAGGAACGAATCAGTATTCCAGCGAAACTAGATGGGAATAATATCCTAGTAAAACAGAAAGTGAAACAAGAAAATCGTAACAAGTGTCCTGGTATATTGGAAAGTCTGCAATCTATAAAGCATTTAGATTAATCTGAATTTATACCCAAAACTTACACAAGCAAATTCTTCATGCGAAATTAGATGCATTTGCCATTTGAAGACAAGTAAAGATTCAGCATAAGTTGGTACTACTACCACAAAAATTACTAAATATAACAGTCATCAAGAAGACAGTTCCAAGGTGCCCACTTTAACTGCTTAAAAACATCTCTAACGTTAAGAAACAATTTCACCACGTCACTTGCTATTTCTCCGCTTAAAGTCTATTTAATCGCCATCATATATCATATTTCTATTACTGCTATAGTATTGACATGAATAGATATTCTATGCTTCAAATTATAAAGCTGATGTTTTGCAATGCAAACATTAACCCAAGATAAGAACACAAGTCATATGAGCAAACAATTATATATAACTTCAATTTCAAACATGCATAGATTGATTGATATACCTGAAAGAGAAAATATTTGCAATGATCATTAGACAATGGTTGCGTAGATTTGATAATCTGATGCAAATCAGTATCCATAAGCTCATACACCAAATACACATCCTTGAAGCTCCTTCTTTGAACAGGCATCATCACATCCTTCAAAGCAATCACATTCTCATGTCGAATATGTCGAAGGAGCTTCAATTCCCTCAATGTCCTCAATGCATCAATTCGATTCTCGAACACATTGTTGATCTTCTTGATCGCGACTTTCTCATTCGTCTCCCTATTGATCGAAGAACACACCACACCATACGCTCCTTTACCAATCGGTTTGATTGGAACGTACTTGGTGTCGATCTCGAACAATGTTTGCCACATTGAGTAGTAATGCTTCCCTCTCTGCCTCACTCCGTTCGGAGGCTCCACCACGCTCGCCATTTTTTGTTTTTTTACCTGCAAAATCGCCGCCGCGTAAATCAATCCAAAAGTCACTCGAATTTCTCACTAATTATGAGCTATCATCATCACTAGCATCAAATCAACTCAAGTTAACATTCTAAAAATGGAATTCAAAAAATAAAAAGAAAATTACCAATATCAGTAGTTAGAACTAAAATTGAAGCAAAAACTACACAGACTAAAACGAATTCAAAGCTAAATATATAATTCTACATAAATACATAAATATATATAAAAAAGGAGGCTTTAATTAGAATCGATACTTGCCGCTTCCTACTTGTTTGCTTCGATCTTTCGCGATCGCTGATTCTCTCACTTTATTTGTTTTCAATTCTCAACCACTTTCCAAGTAAAAAAATTCTGACTTTTTTTTTCTTCTCTTCTTCTCTCTCTACCGGGACCCAATTCACCATAAAATCAGCTCAAATTCATGAACTTTATCGATAGTCTTCCATCACGAACTGTATCTACAGAGTTGAAATTTGAGTTTGTTAAATTCGTTTAAAAAAAAAAATTGGATCTGATCTGAATTGGGAATTATTGGAATTTGGGGATTCTTTATCTCGTCGCGATCGGATGCAGAGCAGAGGCAATGGTGCGCATATATATAATATATATATATATGTATATGTACGCAAATGAAAATGTGGAAGAACAAGTGAACAACAACACAACAGAGACGTGAAGCGCACACGTAAAAAGATATTTTTTGGTACACAAAACGACAGCTACATGCATAACATGTTTGCTTTGGTTTTTGGTTAGGAATTATCATCATCTGCTATTGCAGTCTTCAAATTTCATTTCATGCACAGACAATTTTCAATATTAATATATTATTTTATTAGCTTAAGCGTCGTCCAGTTCAGGTCAGGCTGCCGCATAATCGGCTCCAATTTAGCTCCGCTGCCACTCTATAGTCTCTCTAGCTTTTTATCCATCGGCTCTACTTTCAAAATTATTTTTGAAATTCGACACTAAACAAACTTAATTACGTTTTTAAAATGTTGATTGTATTGTTGGGATATAATCAATTTCTAAATTTCTTATTTCCACTTTAAGAGATTTAATTTAATTGACTCGATTATCCCTTAGGACAAATATTAGTAAATGGACATTATGAGATTGAATAAACGTTGTTTATCATTAAACCACATTGAACGATGGTCAAATCCTAATATTTAAAATAATAAAGTTGTTGTATGGTTCATTCAATGATTAATGGGACTTCTATTATGTGAATAACAACATTTGTAGGTGAGTTTTGTTATTTCCCCATTAAATAAGTGCATGTTTGGCTCAAAGCCAAAGGAAGTAGCCGAAAGCGAAGTGGATGATGGCTTAAATTGGTGTAAAAAAAATACACGTGGAAGAAGTGCTTTGATGGTCCTGTCTCTTCTATACAGCCTTTGCTTCCCCTTCAATCAATTGCAACGCGTGAATGTTTCAAACAAGAAACAAAACAACATTCTCTTTGTACGACACAACAAGCACTTTTTTCCTACACAAAAAAAAAAGGCCACTTTTTCGAATCAAAGCAACCGGCGCGCCACGTGGAAAGTCATTTACAAAGGCCGGCGCTGGCTGGCTTGCAGTAATTAGCCCAACACCAACTTCTCTCATGTGGGTGTCCACCCACTCTAGCTAATTTCTTGTTTGGTTCGCTAGTAATCCACTGTTTTACAAACGTTAGGTTTTTCTCAAAAGAGGCCCATTTTTGGAATCAATTTTATTTTTATTTTGTTTATAAAAAAATTTATTTATATATACATATATCATTTGTATCGACAACGATTTGAATTTGTAATATTATCCATGTTACAGAATGAATGTCTTTACCACTATGTTTTTAAAAAATATAAAATAATAAAGTCTAATTTTTAGAATCGTTTTGGTTATACCTTTTCACCTAAGTGCACACTGATATAAATATATCAGTGCATTGTATGTAGACCATAGATTATGGATAAACATTTGATAAATATTTATCAGGTGAAAATTATCCTACATATTCATAGATTTTAAAGATATAAAGTGGAGATTTTCTCTTGTTATTGTTTTGGGAAATCTTATCCAGACATGTGACCGAATTCATTGTATTGGAAATGCTGCATGGGTTGATGCTATTTTATCCGATGGAGATAACAAAGATGTGCTAATTTAAGTTATATTTTATCCAATTAGGTTACTTATTAGGTAAAATATTTCCTAAATTATAAGAGGTGGGTACTGGATGTACATAGTTGATGTTGCCAACTCACAAAGCAAGAGTAATTGCTAGTCGAAAAGCCTATAATTCTTGTTGGGCGAATAATGACCCGTATTTCACGAAAATCCTCCAACATGGCAAGTTTTATAAGGACGGTGATTAGATGAGGTCAAAATAATAAATTGGTGCTTTTGTGATGTTTTTTTTTTCTTTAAGTCAGTCTAATTTTATATAAAAAAATTAATAATAAATTGGTACGCCGGTCTTATTCAAGATTTTTCATTGATTCGACATGTTAAATGCACCGTGCTATCTTCTAAGTAAACCCTCTCTCTTAAAGAGTTCAATCAACTCGTATTAGTCCGCTTGATTGAGTAATTTAGATCGGGTGTATTTAGCATCTTTCTAATATGAAATACAATCCTCGAAAGAGCCCATCCAATTTGGGTCACTTTTCCTTTGCTTCAGCCTCAAAGACTTGGGCTTTTCTACTCTCTTTTTCATGAATAATGAATAGTATTTAATTAACAAAGCACTTTTTTTTTCTTTGAAAGAAGGTTAAACTTCATTTACTTCGCTTTCATTCATCAATTCACTTCTTGTTAAGATCAGACAGACATATCTCCATATCACACTAAACCAAGAAATTAACAAATGAGATATCGAAATCTAAAAATATGGGGTTGAGATTTCACTTTCATTCATCCATTCACTTCTTGTTAAGATCAGAAAACCATATCTCCGTATCACACTAAGCCAAGAAATTAACAAATGAGATATCGAAATCTAAAAATATGAGGGATCAACAAGTTGTCGAAATTTGTGGACCCACAATATTGAACCCATAACATTCAAATATAGCTATGAAGGGTATATCGCTAAGTCAATCTCATCTTTTTTATTTTTTGTGTTTTAACATGAAACAAACCCATTCATTTAGTAAGAATCTTTAGACTGCCTTTGATTCATAAATTTGAAAATTAATCTTAATAAATTAGGATACAATCTTAAACTTAAATTGTATCCTTAGTATTTAAGTATTGAAAACATGTTTATATAAGATTCAAACACTGTTTTCAAATTTATTAACGTAAAAAAAAATGACTTTTTTTTATTATTTCTCAATGTTTGTCTTGATTCTTTGAGTTTAAGATTGTATTCAAAATTAATATTGCTATACAATTCGAAATAATAACATGACGATGATGTTGACTGAGTGATTAGCTTATCATACTTACACCATTGAGATTGCTAAGAAGTCGTACGTCGTATCCCGAATTAACTCCCTTAATTCCCAAATTAATTATAATAATTAAAAAAAAATCATTTTTCATCTTGTGTAGTTTTTTATCCCCCTAAATGGGGAAAAGATTATAATAGTAAAAGTAATAAATTTGTGGCTGCTGGGATTCGAGCCCAGGTCTACACGGCCACAACGTGGAATTCTCACCACTAAACTACAGCCACAAGGTTGCTGATGTTCTGCCGTATTATATTTAAAAATCTATTTAGTAATTGTTCTTGAAGTTTTGTTCATTAAAAAAAGATGTACAGTAGTGTACAAATTTGGGAAACAAATGATGAAAAGATGAAAAACAAAAATTATTTTTACATCCGCTGATTCTCAGGCCACCTCCTAACTAATTGGAATTACGATCGATTAATTATATATAATGCAAGCCATTACGTACATATAATCAGAAATATTGTATTATATATTGTAGCCATCAATTAGCAAAGAATGAGGGTGCAGCTGGTCTGGTAAAATTAGTACCATTAATTATAATGTCTCTTTGTTTATAATATGTGTCGGCTGATTGGATTCAATTGATATATATATATATATATACACACATACTATATATATATATATATATATATATATATATATATATATATATGCCTGTGTTAGTTTAGGCAAGAAATTGTATATCTGGACCATTGTCTTCTTGCTTCCAATATGCGTGCATGAATCCTGATGATGGTGATCAAGGTCAGAAACTTGTGATTTTCTGGTTAATTAGCTAGCTCTTGAAGAATTAATCTTTAATACAGAGAAATGAAACAAAGGCAACTGCATGCATTAGCATATATATGTTTAATTTCCAAGCCAATTGCATGCATTAGATTTTTTTTTTAACTGAACAACAATTGTGAATATGATGTCAATATCATAATGCATGCATCCAATTATGTTGATTCGGTTGATGCTTGTGATCACTATATTTAAACCCGGCCAGAACAATCGCACCGAGAAGAAATTTCAATGAAACTATGCTATACTTTCTACAACACCTTGTTAGTGGACATGCATGGTGGGTCTTCATGCCATTAGCCTCAATATGTATGATTTGAAAAGTTATCATTACTCATCAGAAAATAGAAAGAGAGCTAGCTAATGCAATTGTATCAAATTTAATTAGTTAAATCTTAAATTTCCAAGTCATTAAATGACAAACACTTCTTCCTCTAATGACATGGAGCAACTTGATCAATTTAATTTTGATCATGTATCAAATCAATGGCTTGAAAGCTCGGTGTACTCGAATGACCACATATTAGAGCAACAATTTGATGATCATCACGGTTTCGATCATATTGTAAATCCATCGCTTGAAAGCTTTGATGATCAGTACTCTTACAGTGGCATGGAGCAACAACTTGATCATGGTTTTGACCATCCATGGCTTGAAAGCTTTGAGTTTCTTCATCACAATAGAATTAGTAATCAATCACAGCCTTCTATACAAGAAATTTCAACTGTTAATCCTCAAGATCATAATAGCTCCAACCAGGTGCGTACTTTTGTTTTCTTTTTTCTCATCTCTTCTTTGATAATTTTATTGAAATTGATACTCTTCATATTTGATTGCATAATTAGTATAATATATTTCCTAATTCAAATTCTAATTAGATCATGGTTATACTTACTTTAAGTATTTAATTTTGTAACTTTTCTAAGTATTGATAATGGTTTAGAGGTATAATTTTGAAGAAATAAAATGAATTATTTCTTATCTACATAGTGTACGTGACATTACTGATTTGCACTCTTAATTTATATATTGTCTGGTATCTCTTTGTGTAGGTAACATATTTTAATTTTGGACAAAATACTTTAACACCTCCTCATTAATCGTCTAATATTACACTCAAGATGTTGATGATAACAGGTTATTTATACACTGACACTCCCTGACCACTGTCATTAGCCTTATTCGTTAATATTTTCATTTTTATACATATGGTTTATGTTGACTAACGAAATGATAATTTAAACTATCTCTATCTTTTAACATTTAATAATAAAATATTATAGGTATAAAAAAAATGACATGTCAGCAGTCCACCACCACCATATAGTTCTATCCTCCACCAACAATGTAATGTAATTAAGCGATTAGCGAAGGGTGTCAATTATTTTGTCCATTAAATTATTTTGTTTTTGTGAGTCAAAAGCAAAAGAAGGCGTCCTAATATTTGGTAGTGGAAATGGTGATAAATGTCATTTTTTTAGAGGTGTGTTGTACTAACGTCACTGCTTTAATAAGTTATGTTTAAAATGCACCTATTATGGTGAACTATCAAAATTGCACTTAAATAATCAATTTTTTATTCTGTTTGTACTTCTATCTCCACGCTTCAAACAATGAACTCAGTAACTCCTCTCTCTCTCTCTTACAATAAACTTGTCTGAAAATTGAGTTGGTAAAATTTATGTATAAGATGATGAAGATCTGGGTCCAAGACTTTTAACACTGTGTCTGAGCCTTTTGTAAAACTATCCGAGCCTTTTAAATTGTTGTCCGAGCTTTTTTCAAGGATATTAGTTTTGTCAATTTTGAATCTCCAAACATTTTTAATAAGTCTTCGAGCGTTTTCATAGCTTTTTCCGAGCTTTTTCTTAAACTGCCCGAGTTTTTTCATGAATTGCCCTGCCCGAGCTTTTTGGATATGGCTCCGAGCTTTTTCCGAGCTTTTTCATAAAAGCTCCAAGCTTTTCCATTAAAGCTCCGAGCTTTTCCATTAAAGCTCCGAGCATTTTCATGAACTGCCCGAGATTTTTCGTGAATTGCCCTGCCCGATCTTTTTGCATAAGGCTCCGAGCTTTTTCATAAAAGCTCTGAGCTTTTTCATCCGAGCTTTTTCATGAACTGCCCGAGATTTTTCATGAATTGTTCTGCCCGAGCTTTTTGCATAAGGCTCCGAGCTTTTTCCGAGCTTTTTCATCCGAGCTTTTTCATAAAAGCTCCGAGCTTTTTCATCCGAGCTTTTTCATGAATTGCTCTGCCCGAGCTTTTTGCATAATGCTCCGAGCTTTTTCCGAGCTTTTTCATAAAAGCGCCGAGCTTTTTCATGAACTGCCCGAGATTTTTCATGAATTGCTCTGCCCGAGCTTTTTGCATAAGGCTCCGAGCTTTTTCCGAGCTTTTTCATGAAAGCTCCGAGCTTTTTCATGAATTGCTCTGCCCGAGCTTTTTGCATAATGCTCCGAGCTTTTTCATAAAAGCGCCGAGCTTTTTCATGAACTGTCCGAGATTTTTCATGAATTGCTCTGCCCGAGCTTTTTGCATAAGGCTCCGAGCTTTTTTCGAGCTTTTTCATAAAAGCTCCGAGCTTTTTCATCCGAGCTTTTTCATAAAAGCTCCGAGCTTTTTCATCCGAGCTTTTTCATGAATTGCTCTGCCCGAGCTTTTTGCATAATGCTCCGAGCTTTTTCCGAGCTTTTTCATAAAAGCGCCGAGCTTTTTCATGAACTGCCCGAGATTTTTCATGAATTGCTCTGCCCGAGCTTTTTGCATAAGGCTCCGAGCTTTTTCCGAGCTTTTTCCTAAAAGCTCCGAGCTTTTTTATCCGAGCTTTTTCATAAAAGCTCCGAGCTTTTTCATCCGAGCTTTTTCATGAATTGCTCTGCCTGAGCTTTTTGCATAATGCTCCGAGCTTTTTCCGAGCTTTTTCATAAAAGCGCTGAGCTTTTTCATGAACTGCCCGAGATTTTTCATGAATTGCTCTGCCCGAGCTTTTTGCATAAGGCTCCGAGCTTTTTCCGAGCTTTTTCATAAAAGCTCCGAGCTTTTTCATCCGAGCTTTTTCATGAATTGCTCTGCCCGAGCTTTTTGCATAATGCCCCGAGCTTTTTCCGAGCTTTTTCATAAAAGCGCCGAGCTTTTTCATGAACTGCCCGAGATTTTTCATGAATTGCTCTGCCCGAGCTTTTTGCATAAGGCTCCGAGCTTTTTCCGAGTTTTTTCATAAAAGCTCCGAGCTTTTTCATCCGAGCTTTTTGATAAAAGCTCCGAGCTTTTTGATCCAAGCTCCGAGCTTTTTGATCCGAGCTTTTTCATGAATTGCTCTGCCCGAGCTTTTTGCATAATGCTCCGAGCTTTTTGCATAATGCTCCGAGCTTTTTCATAAAAGCGCCGAGCTTTTTCATGAACTGCCCGAGATTTTTCATGAATTGCTCTGCCCGAGCTTTTTTCATAAGGCTCCGAGCTTTTTCATAAAAGCTCCGAGCTTTTTCATAAAAGCTCCGAGCTTTTTCATCCGAGCTTTTTCATGAATTGCTCTGCCCGAGCTTTTTGCATAATGCTCCGAGGTTTTTCCGAGCTTTTTCATAAAAGCGCCGAGCTGACCGGGCAGCTCGACCACCGCGAGCTCGGCGGGGAGCTCGACCCCCGAATGCGTCTGCATAGCGTCACTCTGTCACCGTTCAAGTGATTGCCTGAGTTTCAACCAGACTTTCTCTCTCTACTTCACAACTTTGTCACTGTAAACTGAATAAAAGAAAGCTGATGTGGAACAACAATTGGGGGTATTTTTGTCCGTTCACCATAATAGGTGCATTTTAAACATAAGTTATTAAAGCAGTGACATTGTTGAAATACCACCTCTAAAAAGTGCTATTTATTTTTTGAGCCCGGTAGTGGAATTGGCCAGAATCATCGAAGTCGAAAGCAAATTCTCAACTGCTGAAATCAGCTCAAGCATCATCGAAGAAGGTGACTTTAAATCATTAATTGAATCATTAACTTGATTATGTATGTACTAATAACAACATGAAATTGGGTGTCTAATGGTCTAATGCTCGGAAAAAGAAAGAGTTTATTTAATTATTGTTTGTGGAATTACTTGCAGGAAGGTAAAATGATGGGGATGAAAAATGCTATGGAATGTATAAAGGAATTTGAAAAAGAAGTGAAGGTAATCTTTCCAATTAATTTCCCACCACAAATTTGCGAAAAAAAAAACACTAAAAAATTAAAGAAAAGGAATGCAGCTCTTGGAACTCAATTGGATTTTATTCTTTAATTTGCAGGAGCTCAGCACCAAATATACAAATTTATTAAAAAAAGAGCTTCATGATAAAATGGATGTGGCATGAAATACGAATCTTCTTATGATAGATCACGTTATATCAACTTAAATTTTAGATTTATTATTATTATTTTAACTTTAACATCCAACTCTTCTATTCGCTTTTGATTCATAGATTGTTTAGTCGGTATTTAGTTTAATAATATTCAAGAATTTGTTTTGTATTTCCTGGAAATGCAATACCTAGGAATTTAGAAATACTTTTATTTATTGAAATCAAATTTAAAAGTACAGAATAAACATTTTCTTATTAAAGAAGTTGAAACTTGGAATAGTTTAACGGAACATCGATTATTTATAATTATAAGTAAAAAATGATTTACATATCTTAATGTTATTGATAGGGGTTCAAGTCAAGAAGATGATGAAAAATCATATGCATCATATATCCAACAGTGCTATTCGAGAATAGACTCATTAATGAAACATCATTTTAACATATACCTTTAGACTCAAGGTTTGATTGGAGTGTTTTTTTTTAATCGGACATCAATTGGACAACGGTTTGACAGAACCTGCCGACAGGGACGGAACTAGAAGTTGGATTATGGGGGGCCACATAGTATTTAATGAATTTTCTACGATATGTACGATGGCGACATAAACAATCAAATTAACATTTTCTTAGAGTGGAAAGTGGGGTTGGGGGGTAGAGAGATTAGACCTGGGGTGGAAAGTTTTCGTAGAGTTGGAAATTGGGGGTGGATTTTAGATTGAGACAAAAATTGAGGGTGGACTTTGAGTTCAATGAAAATTTGTATATGAAAATTGAAAAACGTGAGAGGTGAGAATTTGTATTAATATTTAGTTTTTTTATAATTATTTATATTATAAAAGTAATCTATAGCGACTAGAGCCCACGTAAAATGTGCATAGAATATAGACTAGTACTATTGTTTTTTTTAACCGTATATTGTATTCCATCAAAAAGAATGCACAAGAGCCGCCCAAACAGCAAAAAGAACAAAGCCATAACATAAAGGTTAGTGGTGCGGGACAATGTTTCTTATATGTCCTACTTCGTGAATCCAACATACATACCTCAGCGGGGTATACAGGTCAGACGAGTGTCACGCAGTTGAAGTAGGACAGACAAATATGTGTCTGGATGAAGTTCGGGATCCTCGATACCAAGAAAAAAAAAACAACAAAAGGGATCATATATTTGTACCATGATTTAGTACCATGTGCTCCATGACACAAACAATATTATCATTAAAGTATACTTAATTTTTTTTAACTCATCAAAGTATATTCAAAAATATTGTTGCAGTCATGTGCTCTTTGACTTGTGTTATCCTAGACAAAAAACACATGTGTGATGTAACGAAGTTATCCACAAGTCACAGAGCACAAGCCAAAGACAACAAATCTTCAGTGCCACAGCACTAAGGGGTTGTTTGTTTTTTTGTCTGAAAACTGAACAATCCTGAATTTTTCTGAAGACTGAATAGGGACTGAAATCTGAACCTGAATGACATGTTTGTTTTTTTTTCTCACATCTGAATGTACTGTCAACATGTTTGTTTTTTAAAAATAAAATTGTCTGAAAATACGTAATTTTACATTTATACCTATACTAATTAAAAGAAGTAATTTAACATGTACAATTCTTTATAATATTTGTATGTTTTTTTTTTGCAAACAAATTTCAATTTAACAAAATAAAAAAATTAATCAAAGAATATAATTTTGCATATTTTACAAATAAAGTTTAAGTTAAATTTATTGTCAAAAAAAAAGTTCAAGTTCAAGTTCAAGTTCAATTTTTATGTTGTCCACGTTTCCGGTGAATATAATTCATGAAACCATTTTTGTTTTTTTAGTTTCCTGGATCATATGCACCGGAAACCAAATAAAAAAAAGTATCTTGAATTTTTCATATACAATAATTCTATAACATCTTCAAGCCACGAAATATACTCAATATGATAGACAAATTTATTGAGCACTATACGAATAGTTAGATAAAAAAAATAAAGAGTTCTTACTGGGATTTGGCAAGAGAGAAATTCAATTGTTCAATCTTTGAAAATTTCATTATGAGAAGTAATTAGGGTTTTTTTTTCTTTTCTAAAACTTGTTTAAATAAGAAATATGTTAAAAGAAATTTTTTTATACCATATCAAATTAAGATAAATTTGGAAATATATCTTTTTTGAAAGGATGGACTTGGAAGATAATATTTTAATTGTAATCCAGTGATTTAGAATTAAATTAAAAGTCATGATTTCTTACTTTTTATTTTAAGTTTTTTTTGATTGTTTTTTAAGTTGTTTGACCACTTAAAAAAACAAACAAAACAACTTAATGAGTTCAATTCAGACTCATTAAGTTTTAAGTAAAAAAAAACAAACAACCCCTAAGTCTCTAAGGAAACTGAAGCTAAAGACAAGAAAGATAAACACGGAAACATATGTTGTAAATTAATACGAAATAACAAACAAATTTAGTGAGATAAATAATGTGAGAGAGAGAGAGAGACGAGAGAGAGTGTGTCTTATATTGATTTCTAGAAAATTATAATGATACATCCATTTACAATAGATTCACACACACACACACACACACACACACACACACATATATATATATATATATATATATATATATATATATATATATATATACAAAATATAGAAAAGGGTGTTTGTGGTAAATTCTCATTTAATATAACCACTTACAATTGCCACTCACCAAAAGAGTCCATTAATTGTATTTAATATAAACCCACTTGAGTGGGAAAGCCACATTTTTAATAATATACTAATAATAAAATAATAAAATAAATTATTTTTTTCAAAACTTTGGATGGGCCACGGCCCCTGCTGGCCTCCACAGGGGTCCGTCCCTGCCTGCCAATATCAAATACATCGACCCTCGGATATGAATATTTATACTCCTACAACAGAAAGGAATTTACTCTCACAATAGAAGGAGAAATCTATATATATCTTGAACGTGAAAGAGAAAGTGTACACACTACACAGTAACAATAACAATGTCTTTTATTTTGGGTGAATGATGAGTTTGCTTCGGTCATTATCTTGCATATGCGAAATATGTTCTCTACTAAATAATATACACTACAACATATTTAAGTGTGTAATTTTCATTTATGAGTTTTGTTGTGATAGATTGTGTGAATTTGATGTAAATTGAAGAATCGTACAAACGCCAATTGATAAAGATAGGGATAAGCGAATCGGATCCATTGATTCGTGTACGAATACCGGAAACGAAATCTACTATTATGTTGTTGATCCGTACACAGATACCAGGATAACAAGCTTCAAATACGTAATCTTCAATAAAAATCATAGATGGATAGTTGAGAAAATAATCTATAGAATTTTATTAATCAAAAGCTCTTTCAAAAAAACCTTAATACAAACTATTAAATAGCATAAGCAATTCGAATCCACTAGGACTCGAGATAACCTAAATCCTAAAAATCCTAAGAATCCTAAGTAAAAAGGAAAACAAAATCCTAATAATCCTAAGATTAATTCAAACAAAAAACAAAATCCTAAGAAAAAAAAAGAAAAAAAATTGGGCAACAAGCTAGATGGACTAAATTGGGCGTGATGTGATCTGTTACGGAGGATGGAGTCTTCGTAACATCTGTAGGGCTCGTCTTGGACTTTCTGGAATCATAGGAGGCTAATTGTGTTTGTTGGTTCATGGCAATTTTTTATTTTTTGATATAAGTTGTTCATGGACACTGAGCCTAGCACAACAGTAGACTCGGTAGCTATGATAACAAACTAATGTAGATTGAAGAATCATACAAATGTCAATCGATAAAGATAGGGATAAGTGAATCGAATCCGTTGATTCGTGCACGAATACCGGAAACGAAACCTACTATTATGTTGTTGATCCACGCACGAATACCAGGATAACAGACTTTAAATACGTAATCTTCAATAAGAATCGTAGATGGATAGTTGAGAAAATAATCTCTGGAATTTTATTAATCAAAAGCTCTTTCAAAAAACCCCTAATACAAACTATTAAATGGAAAAAGCAATCTGAATCCACTAGGACTCGAAATAACCTAGATTGCTGAACAAGAAAAGAATCCAAAGTAAAAAGGAAATCAAAATCCTAATAATCCTAAGATTAATTCAAACAAATAATAAAATCCTAAGAAAAAAAAGGAAATAAAATTCTAAGTTCCGCAGAAAACTAAAATTCTTCGCACAACAAGCTAGATGCCCAAAATTGGGCCTGATGTGATATGTTACGGAGGACAGAGTCTTTATAACCTCTGTAGGGCTCGTCTTGAGCTTTTAGGAAACATATTATTATAGACGATCCGACCTCGTATACCCTTTGTAGAGACCCACGAAATTCAGCCCAGATTTGGGTTGGCCGACACGACCCAAATACGAATTCACCACCAGCTCCGCATCAGAATTTAAGCTCTACTTTAAGTTTCACTTAATTATTTTTTTGTTGGTGATTTAGGTTGTGTAAGTGGACCGGGTTATTTTTAGATTATTATTATATATTTTTTTGAAATCTAACATAAAATAGGCATGACGAGATGATGCTGGTCTGGTGGTAAACCCCTCGCACCTGCATTACGATGTTGTGGGGGATATCTACTCCCACGACTAGAGATACTAATATTTAAGAGTATTTTTGACACACTTTTTATTTTTTTTAGCAAAATCCAACAAGCGGGGAAAATCATCAAAGAAAACATCCGGCATCCAAACTATGTTGGCACCCCAAAAGAAATCTAATCCCACTTTTTGACATACTAATAAAAGTAGAAACTCACAAATGGGAATTGCATAATATAATTCAGCAACTAAAAAATAAATACATATAATCAAATTTCTCATGTTCATTTTAATATTTACTCTCTTCTTTCTTTTTTCTTTTTTTCTTCTTGAAAAATAGAAAACAAAGATGGTTGTGTTCATTGTCAGTGTCTATTCTAGCTGCTCTATAACAAGGCAGAGGTACAGAGAATTTTATTTAAGATATTTACGAATGTACAATTGAGCAAAACTTTACAATTCATTTGTGTATTTTTACAATTAATCACATCAAATTTGAGTGCATTTGGGTGGCCTCAGAAAACAGAAAAAATCACCACTGCACCAGTTTCCAGCTTTCTTCTTTACCATTGAAACTGCATTTCAGGATAAACAATTTTTGAATATGAGACGACTACACATAAATTAATAATATCATAAAATGACACAAAAAAAACTATCTAAAAAGTGTTGTTATGGGACTTATTTACATACCAATTTCTTCTTCTTTTTCTTCTTGTCAATATAAGCTACTAGCTCCTCCTGTCGAGCAAGTGAATCCTCTAGAGCCTGTAAATGTGAAAAGTTTGAACGTTAAATTCACGATACTGCACAAGTATTATAACATGACGTCACATGTAACGTATGAATTGAATGTAAAAAATGTGTAGCATTGGTACCTTTCTGGTTGACATGAGCTCTTGTTCCAACACATCAACCCGGCTTACAGCAGCATTCAGCATTTCATCTTTCTCTGCTAGAAGTGCTGCTGGTTTTGAGCTCAAAACATTAACCGTCTCTTCCAATTCTTTCATGCGCGTCATGACTGCCAAATAATCTGCACCGGAGATGCCAGGAGCAACCAATGCAGGTTGCTGGGTTTTCACCACAGCCTCCACACAGTAGCCAGGATTGGAGTAGATGTTGGCATCAGTGAGTTTCTTCGGCATGTTACGCGTTACTTTGATCATGGTGACAATTCCCATAACAAAGGCCATGACACCAGTGAAAAGCGGATTGCTGATTCCATTGGTAGGATCAGTCATTCGGTAATCACCTCCTGCAAATCACAGAAAAAATTTCAGTACACATAGTAGAAATATTTATCTAGAGAACATGTATAAGGTTGCGTAAATATTTATGTGAACAGCTATTACCTTTAGCAAATGCAAATTTCTCGTTCTCAACTACTTTTTGCCAAGATGAAGCCACAGCTTGATCAACCACTGGAACTATGTCCCCACGCTTGAAAGATTTTTGCAAAGTTTCCATTAATTGGACCTATGGAATTCATGTCCCAGAAAGATCGAAATGAGTAACGAAAAATTACTAGAACAACATTGCACAGGAAAAAAAAATCAGTTGAACCTACTTGTTCAGCAATAGAAAAAGAGGGCTGTGGATGTTGGTCCCTAGGAGTTTCCACATCTGAAGAGTCAAATTTCTGTGAATTGCATATAAATTGAGCTAGTCAGATACACAATGGGAACAAATTCCAAAGGCCTTGAATAATTTAAGGAGCATAAAACAATCTAAAAAGCAAAATATGACGATAGGAGAGGCATAAAGACAATGAAAACAAACAAAAAAAACAAAAAGGGGAAGGTAGATGTATGTTTAAAGAGCAAGTGAAGCCTGCCTTTGAGGAAACGACTTCGTTCTCAGATATTGTCTTCTCATTGGTGTTTGAAGACCCGAATTTCCTTTTACAATTATTGTCACCATTTTGAACCCTCTGCAAGTCCACGGATATATAAATACAGACGGCTAATTCATGAGCAAACAGGAAAATGATAATCAAATCGTTCTAGTTACCATCAGGATCTCTGGGTCCCTCCAGGGGCCCTTATCAGAACGCATACACCCTCCTTGATCAGCACAAGTACAAGTGCCTCCTAAAAAATCTGGCAACTCACTGGTATAAAGCAAAAAAAATACCAATAATTTGAACAATGTCACATTTCATTACACTAGAGCTTGCTTAAATCATGCATTAGATAATTTACCTGGCATCAATTATTTCCAGCAACTTGCTCTGATACTTGTTTCCAAGAACCTGGTGAATAAATATTATCTTTATGGATGAATTATATTCCCGTGATCAAAACTCGTAGATTGACAAATATGAGGAGTAACCTTACATGAATCTTTGCTGTGGTCTTGGGATCAAGGAAGGACTTAATAGTATTCCACAACATTCTAAATCCAGAACCAGCATTGATGATGAACATGCGGTTCAAACTCTGCAGAGAAGGCAACAATTTGTACAACAGAGACATGTCATCTACTATTAAAAATGTTTATAGGCTGCTAAGCAAGAACATAAATAAATTAGTAGTTGGTACCTCAGGATAATTGTCACCATCAATCTTCTGAAGACTAGTAACAAGTTCCCTTGCAGCTTTATTGAAACTCTTTAGACCCTGTAATGTTAAATTTAGAATCAAAACAAGTGTTTTACAAATCATTTTTATTTTGTGCTATGTAATGGGACCAAAACAAGCAAATGCAATCCAGTCACAGAAAGATAGATTTTAGTCCTTTTGAAGTTTTAGGCGATTAATATACCAATCATTGTCACATACCACTCCTTGAACATCGAGGATGGTTGTACTTTGATCAATATGCTTCCGTGCTGATATCGTACAAGCTGCAAACTTAACTTTGAAGGTCCTCTCAAACTCCTGCACATGGTATTTCAAATACCGGTCCATAGTTGTGACTTGCAAGAGTTTGGCAGCATCTACTAGGCCTAATCTCTCAATATACACAGGATGTCCATCTTTATCTATTCCATGGTTCCCTTGCGGATAATATTCCAACACTTGACTTTGTTCCTTGAAGTCGAAATCCTTAAACGAAGAGCCAAAGAGTATATATATTTTATCAGCCAAATTATTGCAGAATTCTAAAGTTTCTAAAGCTAATTTATAAAAATTAATACCTCCATAATTGTGTCAGCACCAAATTCCTTCCTCCATTGAATCATAGCAGACCACATTTGTTTTGATTTCTCAAAATCGAATTTCCTGGCCTTCAAGAATCTGTACAATCAAAAAGTCCAGAGATTCAATAAAAGATTATAGACCTCAACACAACACATTGTGAGAAATCTCTACTAGAACAAGCAATGCATCATTATTAACCTGAGCAACATATGATAATCGTCATGTATTTCGGGCAATAATTCCTCCGATATTAGGACTTGACGGAATTCGTCCACAGATCTCGACTCCTCCGGATCATGGATATCATCAATCTCCATACAGTCCATAGACATGACTCTACTACTTCTCCTATTTCTTTTCAAAGAATGTCTGAATCTAATGGAAGCACTAGTTGCTACCTTCTTGATTGAACCAACTCTGGTCTTCCTCTCATCCTCAGAAATCTTTACTTCTGATATCCAACAAAAACGAACAGGGTCAATTAGACAAATTTCCCATCAACATGGAATCTTAAATGTCTCAATCAAACAAAAACTCTTGTTTCTCAAATGGGATTCTTCAAAAAAGCAAAATTTACCAATAAATAACATATAAATCGAATAAAAAATGTACCCAGTTTGGGAGAGAGAGGGCCAGAGGCGGCCATGGCGACACTGGTATAGATTATCTGCTTTGCTTTGCTTTGCTATGAATTTTACGGGTCAGGCGGCGACGCAGCAAAGGGCAGAAGATAAAGTACTACAATAAGGCCATTCACCAAATTCCTACACATTACACCAACAACGTTGAAATCAAAAACCATCAACACAAACCCAGAAAAGGAAAAAAAAAATTAAAAAGAAGAAGAAGAAGAAAACAGAGAGATAAAAGAGGGGGGTTTCGAAAGAACGAACCTCTGCGAAGTGCAATAGAGAGAAGAAGAAGAAGGATATTAATAATTTAAAAGACACGAAAATGCTCTGCGAAATCAGCGTCCTTAAATTTTGGAGGAGAGAAAAAAAAAAGTGAGGCGCAGACGAATAGGCAAAACTGACATATATATGCAGATGTGTATATATAATAAAGAGAGATAGAGAAATGAAAAACAGAGTAAGTTGTTTGTTCAAATTTAGACAAGATTTTGACGAGGTCTTTCTCAGAGCAAACTGTTAAAGAGACTGTGCCGCGAAGTGCAAGGTCACTCCGTTGAATATCTTTTCACGTCCTAACTACTCTTCCCTCCATTTTTATTAATTTTTTTTACATTAAAATGGTAGTTTTTTTTTTTTTTTTAATTTTTAATTTTTTGAAGGCACAGTAATCCATGATTACAAACACAACCCGGATAATTACTCCAAAATAAGATTCCAAGCACGACCCGGATAAATACTCCGGTATAAGACGTATATTGAATTTTAACTTGAAATGGCTTAGATTACTATATTGGGTGAATTTTCTTTCTTTAACATGTTTTATTGCCTTGAAATTCCCACAATTAATCAGTCACTATTGTTGTTGAATGCAATTAAACCATTTCAGTTAAACTTGGAAACCTTCTGTGAAAATAAAATAGACTCAAAAGAGGACCTATAATAACTATTTTTACAAATGAACTTCATTCTACATATTAATTGGCTTCATTGACCAGCATTTGAACAAAGATTGTATCAGGCCACTGATGTCTGAATTGAAAACTCAGTCCATGACATTTCCCAGATAACAGACAAAACTTGTAATGTCAAAATAGTTATACAAGCTCACATTTTTATATGTTAATGACCATTCCACAAAGGAAACTACTATTTTCTGTTTTTGCTTCAGTCTGAATCAGAGTCGGTATTCACAGAGGTTCTCACCGTTCTGCGCATACTCTCATCATAATCATCGTCTTTGTCATCTTCACCCTCTTTCTTCTCGCTAATTATACCTACGAAAAACGATGGATTTGAGACTAATGCTTTGAGCTACAAATTTCACAACAATCTGAATAAAAGGCATTACCTTTCTTTATGAGTAGGAGCTCAAGGGTCTTTGTGGTGAAATCATCTTTTCCTCCCAGGTCCTGAAATCCGACAACTCTGTCTATTGCAATTCCTTTTCTGGAAAACAAACATTATAACCATCTAAAATTAGTACTTAAAAAGAAAATTACAACCTTCCAGATCAGTCATTTGATGCAAAGCAAAACTCAATCCATAGTTCATTAAACAATTATTCCATTGTGCATATAGTAATGCATTTCAGCTGCACGTTCATTTTAGTTTTTCCAGCTGAAAATCCATTTCAGTTATTCCAGCTGAAAATTCATTTCAGATGTGCTAATATGTAATTAGGTAAATGGGTTATGTCCAAGACTGGGAAGGCTAAACATTTCAGTTGTGCTAATAAACATGGTCATCATTGAAGTGTTTGGAAGATAGTATGTTCCAATTTTTAGCTGTTCTCTTTTCTGGAAACGCTACAGAGCACTATTAATATGCCTGTAAGAGACCAAACATCAAGTGTGTAAAAACAGAACAATGAGAGGCAGTAAAGAGGACCATACCTGAACAATATGACACAAGGCAATGTTTTTATTCCGAGTTTTGTAACGAAGAAGGGTGCATTCTGCAATTCATTAACAGTGATGAGATTCTCACAGTACAGATAATGAATTTTCAATCTATTAAAGCCAAAATTTCAGTTTGTAATCGAATTGCCTCAACTTGAGTTGATAAAAAAAAAACTCAATTAAATTTCAAGAACAGAAGCGCTTAAATACTAACCTCTGCATCCACCTTGATAAACTTCGTATCAATATGCTTGGGTGCAAGGGCCTTCAAATGCTTATCGATTATCCTAAAATAAACCAATAACATGACCACATAAATTTTACAACATGTACTAAGATGCTTGAGCACTTATGCAAGAGGTATCCATGTGTCTATGTGTGTGTGTGCACGCACAAGCGAGAAAGAGAGATTTGAAATAGAAGGTTACTTGCAGCGATAGAACTCCTTATGGTAGAAATGACCAATCACTTTCTCACTCCCAGTGACTTCACCCAAGAAATCTCCCTCACCTATCTCCCTGTATTCGCCATGTCCTTTCCTTTGTAAAACTTGTCGCTTCTCAGCTTCTTTCTATTCAAATAAATCCTAATGTGAATACCAAATCCACATATTTCAACCCAAATCAAAATATCAAATCACAACACAGTCCATAAAAACATGTGAAAATGTACCCTGAGAGATGCAATCCTGTCGGCATGCAACTTTTCCAGCTCAGGATCCTACAAAGCCATCGCAATTCTATGAAAAAGGATATTAAAAAGGATTTTATTTTTATTTTTTATAACAATGCTTGATTCAACATAGACGTGCGTACAAACTTACATCCATCAGCTCATCAAGGTCAACCTCTTGATTGTTAGAACTTGATGCCGCCTTCTCTTGAGCAAGCACTTCCTTTAAGAACAAATATGAACTCATTAGATACCATAACAATTGTCATTAACAACTACGCTGCTACGACACAGTTTAAACTACAAAACTCATCACATCCGTTAAAATGTGGAAATGGTAAGAACAACAATATGTACTCGAGAACTGATTATCCCTGTAGTAGTCTCATGCTATTGCCAGCTACCATCTCATCACCGTTACCCCGTAAAACGGAATTTCAAACATATTTCAAAGATGACTAATAATTCACGCAATGGTTCATAATTTGACTCGAAACATCTAAAACCCCATTCTTGTAAATCAAGTAGGGGTGGTTCTACTAACTAAGACAACCAAATACTAGGCATCAACAAAACTAAATTTACATTTCCAAAGCACAACTTTCATTTTTACTTTTACCGGACAATATCGGCCAATATATTAAACATTTTGCGATCCATAGGCAATTTACTTGTCAAATTTACTGTTTTCGAAATCAAAGAGGAAGCAAACCAAAAAGGCAAAAAACTAATTCACATTAACCAAATTAACAAACAAAATATGCACATTATTAATCAGTTTTCTTGACTACGTATTTAATCAGAGAATTTGATATAGCTTGAAATATGCACATTACTAATCAGAGAAGTTTCGTTCATGAAATATGCACAATATGGATGCAACAATAGTAAACGATATAGAAACAAACAAATACATAGTCAAGAGAACTGATTATCCTTCTTGTAGTCTCATGCTATTGCCAGCTAGCATCTCATCACCGTAAAACGAAATTTCAAACGTATATCGAAGATGACTAATAACTCACTTAATGGTCCATAATTTGACTCGAAACATCTAAAACCCCATTCTTGTAAATCAAGTGGAGTGGTTCTACTAACTAAAACAACCAAACAAAACTAAATTTACATTTAAAAGCACAACTTTCATTTCTACTTTTACCAGACGACATCGGCCAATATATTAAACATTTCGAGATCCATAGGCAATTTACTGGTTTCGAAATCAAATACAAAGCGAACCAAAAACTAATTCACATTAACCAGATTAACAAAAAAAAAAAAACTAAAGATAGAAAGATAATACCTTTTGATAATCACGAGCAGCTGCTGCCATTACATTTCCAAAAGCTAAGTTCGACAGAGTCGATTTCACCGAATCGGGATCCATCTCTACAACAACAACAACAAAACTTAAAATCAATGTCTAGTAATCAATAACTAGTAAAACTAGTTTCGTTAATAATAAATAAAAAAAAATAAAGTAGATCTTGAAAAAAAAAAAAAAAAAACCTCTAAGAAACAATTTCAATTTGCAAGAGGGAAGTGGGATCTCGAAAATTTTGAGAGAGATTCAAAAAGGCTTGTCAACCGAACCGGGTTATAATATAATTAGCCCGCTTTGATTTGTGAAATGTCAAAAGTACCCTTGCCTTATATAAAAATTAAAAATAAATAGCATAAAAAAATATTTGATATATCAAAATCAAAATTCTTTCACTTAGACCTAAATTCACAACCATTTTAATCAAGCACTTCAAAACAACATATCAAATCCACATAAACTCACAAACCAATCCTAACCTGTCACGTGAAGGAGACAGGTGGTGGTGGTGGAGGATGCCGCTGAAGGAGGCCGTAGTCGGCGAGGGAAGCCGGTGCCGGTGGAGGAGGCGGCGACGTTGTAGACAGAGAGAGAAGGTTGGATCTTTGTTGGTGTGTTACTGTGGTAGGTGAGATGTTAGGGTTTGTAAAAAAAAAAAAAATTTGTTAAGAAATTGATGATTTTTTTTTTTATAATTAAAAAAGGAAAAGACTAAATTATCCTTTTATTATTGGATGATAGCAGAGGTCTGTTAGCTCTTTGAGAAAATTTGCGCAGTATACACGAACATTTGCACAATGGTGTTATTAAAACGCAATCTCGTCAGATCCCGATCCACAATGGTGTTAAATCATTGTAATGTTACCGAATTAGGAGAGTTCATGTGTAATTTAGCACGATTTTGTATAGTTAGAAAACCAATTTGTTTAATTCCTAACCAATTTGTAAGTCTGAGAAGCAACTTACAGGAAAATATCTATGAAAACCCTGTGTAATACCAAAAGAAAATGAAGCTAATTTATCTGCAAGTCTGAGAAGCAACTTACTTCACAGAATGCCAATCATGATTTACTTTTTATCAAAAACAATCAATTTTACAGAGATATTATCTGTTATAACAACAATCATCAAAATCAAAATGTACATATTATTACATGAACTTTAACATAGTCTCCTAGCTAGAGATCTTGTGGCTCTTCCTTTGTCCAGACACCCCCTCTGAATCCGGCATCTTCAATCGGAAAAGACTCCAACTGTGGACACCAACTAACATTCACAATTTGTAGGAGTGGCATAACTTCTTGCAACATCATCCACTCCATTCCCAAATCCGAGAGAGACTCCAACTTCAGGGCTTCGATATTCCATAAAACATTGTTCTCCCCCCAGAAGCTCTGATGCATTTCCGCGGTATTCCCTGAAGAGACTGAAAAGTATCTTAACATAGGAAGCGATACAGGATTGAGCCAGGTTGGACTCATCTTTCCGGGGAAAAAATTGAGACACAGTTCATCTAATTGTTGTGGAGGACACAATTTATCAACTTTTACGATGAGGTCACTACCATGGCTATCAAAGCAACTTATCGACAAAAATTGCAGCTCTTTAAGGTTTTCCAGGGCATGTACCTCATTATCTCCAATTTCATCTCCGCAAGTAAGTTGTAATCCAAGTGTTCTTAGTCGGGTCAAATTTCTCAACTCAGAAATTCGACAACCTTCTGTTCGGTTTGATCTGGCAGGTCTAAACCCCAACAAAACTTCAAGTTTCGAAAGTTTTTCTAAGCCTTTCGGTAAGTATTCAAGAGAATCACAATGGCCAACATCTAAGACTCTCAGCTTCTGAAGTGACACGATATAAGGGGGAAGCATTTTAAGGTTTTGACAGTAACTCACATCCAAAATCTGGAGGTTGTTAAGCTTCTCCAAAGACGGAGGGAGTTGAATCAAAGGATGAGTGTTGCTTAGGCCAAGATAAGTAAGGTGTTGAAGTGAACCGATCTGATATAGCAGACCTGTGAGAGGCATTTCAAAGATCGATCTGGAAAGATCTAAGACTCGCATGTATCGACACTCATTAAGCTTTGTTGCAATGGTCGATGCAATCTTGTTCACTTCAGCAGTCTTGGTTGTGGACAACAATGCTCGTAATTTTAGATTGGCTGTAAGCTGTTTCGTTTTGATTTCACTTGTAATACCAAGATGACGGCTACTAATTCCACTTGGACTGAAAAATGCATCATCTTCCGCTACTTTGATCACCAAATCACGAACCATATCATGGATTTTGCAAGTGCTAATTGTTTTGCTTGTAAGTCTTGTCAACCACTTCGACCAAACAACGATTGCTTAATCCGGAGAAACAATCTTCTCCAGCTTCAATTGATGACCTACCATTCCTTAACGGAGCAAATCCCTCTCCTATCCACCAATGGACTAATTGCTCTTTTGTTATGACACAATCCTCTGGATAGAGAGAAAAACTGAGGAAACATGACTTCAGGTAAGGGGGGAGCTCATCGTAACTAAGTTGCAGCGAAGCCATCACAGAGTCATCTCTTTCTGCCAATTCTTCCCGAAAACGTTCTGCAGTTTTCTGCCATTCACGCAAACGTGGTGGTTTATATAGCATCATCCCTCCAACTGCCTTGATAGCTAATGGAAGACCTTTGCACTTTGCTACAATCTCCTTACCAACAACCTGTATCTCAGAATTCGGACACTTGCCTCCAGTACCTGCAAATGCTATGTTTCGAAATAGTAACCAACTATCGTCCTTGCTGAGGAATTTCGGAAAATGGATTTTGGCTTCCTGCCCCCCCATCTTTTGTACAACTTCCAAAATTCTAGTGGTGATGATAATACTACTTTCTTTTCCTTTGGGCAATCCGGTACAAATTCGTCTCCACCAAGCAGTGTCCTTACTCCAGACATCATCCATCACAATCAAATACCTCTTACCTAAGAGATATTGATTAATTTTCCTTAACAATTCTCCCCGGTCATCTCCAACACTCGCATCTCCCAAGTTCCTTAATATGCTTCTCATAATCTGTTCTACGGTGAATGTTTGAGATACAGATACCCATATTCTTCTGTCGAAGTGATTCTCTATGTCTCTTTCATTGAAAACCTTCTGAGCAATAGTGGTCTTTCCCAATCCCCCCATTCCAACAACGCCAATCGTTGATAAACCATACTTTGCTTCAAATAGCCAATCTTTAATCTTCCTAGTGTCACCTTCCAATGCCAACCACTTGGGTATGGTCGTATACAGGGGAGCTCCATCTGTCCATTATGTCATTGTTTGCACTTGTCTCGACCTGGTTTAACAGTGGGATGTTAAGAAAAGTCATGATGTTTGTTTTAATGCGGCTGATCTTTTCATTGATCTCTCTCAAGCGCTTTCCGGTTTTGTATTGAAACTGAAGGTTTGGAGGAGAGATACAAGTCAACCAACCGTTTGAATGTTGTTCATCATCCCTTGATTGGAGTTGACAGTCAGCCAAAATGTCATCAGCTTCATAGATCAGCTCCCGTAAATCAGCCATGAACTGACGCAGAGTTTCATTATTGTTCTTTCTTTTGACCCTGTCCGCATCTTTGAGAAAACACTGCATCAACTGAAGATCACCTTTTAACCTATCAAACTGTTCCTTGAATTCATTCACATAGCGAGTCTCCTCATGAAGAGTATTGAGCAGCTTTTCCAAAAACACCGTGACCACTGCATCCGCCATGTTCTTTCCCTGAGAATTCAAAGCAACAGATTGAACCTTTTAAGCCTAGAACATTCAAGTCTAAGAGTAAAACAGTAGAGGTCCTTACTGAAACTTTAACTTCTATCACTAATCAGGAAATTCTACAAGCAATTCAGATAATGAAATGGCAATATCTACCTACATATTCAGTACCCTTTAACTCTTATTGCCTTATTGGTTTTTCGATAATGATATGAAGAATTGTTTAAGCTGTTCATATGACTAATTTTGTAGCAGTAAAAGGCCAATTAAGAAACTGCTTAAAAGACAAACAACTAGCATTTTCAAGTTTAATTGCTTAAATAATCACACCCACTTTGTTTTGATTATCTTACATAGGTTGCTAAGTTACAATTGGATTAGATGGAAAAAATTCCAATGAATTAAAAAAAAAAAAAAGTAGTAGCTACAGAATATAAGGATTCATTTATCAACCAATAGAAGGAATATAAGGATTCAAGAATTGAATTTGAAGGGTACTTACAGTTGAATCTTGCTTGTAAATGATGATAAAGAACAATTCTTGAAATGAAAACTTCAAAATCCTCAAAACTCAAACCCTCATGGAAATGGAGGAAAAACAAACACAGCAGATCGAAAAATGGACGGGAAGTTGAACCGTTGGCCACTCAATAATGTACATGTACTCGTCAAATTACAAAAGAACCCCAAGTTAAACCCAGCTTTGAGGGGCGTAATGGTAATCTCTGAGTTGACCCGGTGGCTACACAAGTCCAATGATGTGTTGTTGCCTTTGTACGCGGTTTGAGGGAATTACACTTGCAGCACCAATTAAAAAAAACAGAAGCTTCCCTCTCTGTCCATGGTTTCTTCTTAGTAATATTACTGACCTAAACCAATTTTTTTTTAATATGTTTTTTCCGATGACAGTGACTCGAACCTAAAATATTAACGAGCGCTAACCTAAATATTCAGGGCTCTTTCGACTAAGCCACATTAATATTTTTTAATATCAGTTTTGAAGAAGGAAATCTTAATAATATATTAATAATATTAATCATATTTATAAGTTACTTATAAGTATTATAAAACATTTTAAAGCTCAAATCAACTCATGATTTTATTTCATTTTTTTGCTTAAGCTTGATTGATCAGGAGTTTTTAAAAATTTGGCTTAATTCGTACTTAATTTTAAAAAATTATAGTAAAGTCAATAGAATTATGAGAAAAACATGGAGGAGTAAATGCAAATGATCTTCATTGGAAAATTTAACAAGAAAACTCATAATATTTCCTTTAACATTGTGCATCTTTTTTTTTTTCCTAATTTTCCAAACTATTATCGTCATTATATTCTAAGATGTAAGGTTGCAGCAGCACAGCTGGACCAACCAAGGCCCCTTAATTTTTTCCTTCTTCTTCATCCTCCTCCTCTGCTCACCGTGGCCTATTTCTTCGAATTCGTATCATCCTTCAACTGCTTCTCAGAGATTTTCTTGCAAGAGAAGCATTTCTTTCAAATTTGTAATTTTCTCCATCAGTACTACTAGTCTACTACTAATCCCATGATGTGTTGACAAAATCCATATTTGTTTGCTCCTTTTCCACTACTAGTACTTCCTTTTTTACTGCTAGTACTTCATTGGCTTCATTGACCCTTTTTTGTTTGAGAAAATTAACAAATCCATGAAGTGCAACATCAGCATCATCGGTCTTCATCAATTCCTCTGCTACCTCAGCTGGGGTGACCTCTGTTTTCTGAATCAGGCCTTCAATTTCTTCAAACAGTGAGTGATTGTCTTTAATTTCAAGGTAAGTGGAGGCCAAGAGCTTAAAGCCACTAAAACTACAATAGGACATGTTGATGTGCACGTCCATTCGACCGGGACGCAACAACGCAGGGTCAATCCGATCCTTGTGGTTGGTCGTGAACACAACGATACGCTCATCGCCACAGCTCGACCATAAACCATCAATGAAGTTCAATATACCGGATAGTGTCAGCTGAAAAAAAATCAATTAAACAAATTTTCAGTTCACATTATAATTCAATGTAAACTGTTGTGCATTAACTAATTTGGAAGGAAATCATGTTCATAGGAAACAGAATATAGATTCCTTAGATAAAGGGGAATCAAGTTCCCTTTGCTGCAGTAACTTAATTCCCGATGAATAATGCTAGGCTTCCTAAGTTTTTTTCCAAAAAACCTCCCAAATTATGTTGGTATGTGAGTTGTGAATTTGAAAAGTTTTTTAGGAAAAAAATTTGGAAAGCCTAGTATTAATCATTCCCGATTTATGTGCGGAGTCGACATAATTTGATCACGAATTAGTTAAGTAAACATTGTAATCACAAATCGTACTTACCTTTGTATCAGATCTTCCACTGCTGTAATTTTGTCTATCTCGAACCTCTGCGTTGCAATCTATATCTTCAATAATCAAAATGGATCGATTCGAAGTCGACAACAAAATTCTTCTCAATTCTGAATTGGAATAGATGCTAGCAAGATCAAGATCATAGGTATCAAAGCGAAGGTAATTAGCCATGGCTGCAATCAAGCTTGATTTACCAGTACCAGGAGGACCATAGAGCAAGTAACCGCGTTTCCAAGCTTTGCCTACTCTTTTATAGAATTCCTTCCTCCTCACAAACCGGTCAAGATCCTCGACGATCATCTTCTTCATCTCCGGATCCATGGCCAATTTATCAAACGTCAGCGGATGTTCGAGATTGATACAACCCCACATGCCTCCACCACCATGGTTTCTGCTGTAGAGCTTGATGACTCTTTCTCTCTCTGTGATCTCGTTGGCTTGGTCTAATACATAGTTCAAGTAGCTGGACATTACAGTGACTTTGTGTTCCTTCGGAAAAGTCAGCTCGTAGTACAGCTTCTCTCTGTGGTTGTCGTCGTTGTTTTCGGAGCAGAGGGTCCATTGGAGCTTTATGTTATCGAAGGAGTCATGGATTTGCTCACCCTTCTTGACGGAGAAGGACAAGCTCTTTTGTCCTGAGGTTTTGCTGACCTTGAGACCCTCGTTTTGGGGGCTTATTTTTGTGCGGAGGTAGATCTCCGCGGCCTCGTAGACTAGGTTTGGGGACATGTTGCTCATGTTTTGGTCGATGGTGAGAGTTGAGGTGGTGGGGGGTGGACTGAATAGGTAGTGGTAGAAAGTGTTGGAAATATATGATTGGAATGATTTGGGCAAGATGTCGTTGATTATGGATCTCAATAGCATCATAAATCCTGTGTACGAGGCGTAGAGGGAGAACAATGTGGTCATGGATTGGGGAATCTGTGAAAAAGAAGCCATGAATATATTTCGAGTCTCTGTGTTTTAAGGATGATTTGGTATTTTGGTGACTAGTGGCCAGTGACTAGTGAGTGTTTACTTGTAAAGTAAAGAAGGCTTTTATAGTATTTTGATTACTCTCTAATAATATTACTTCGGCTCCAAGAATTTTCATTACTTCGGCTCCAAGAATATTTGTTTTGGTAAGTAATTGCCATATATTATTAGAGTAATGCTAAGGTTTTCTAAATATTTGCCTAAATGATGATTTAATGAAACTTGACAACTTACTTGCACATCAATTCCTTAATTTTAATATAACTTCTTTAATGTTCCATTAATTTTTTACTATTGCAAAATCAGTCCTTACGGTAAATTTAACAAATATTATGTTTGAGATTTCCTACAAATATTATGTTTTAGATTTCTTTTCTGTTTAAGATTGTTTCTTCTTGATCTGATATCCCATCAAAAATCAAAGCATCAAAATTGTTATCACCGACTAAAATAAAGAGGTATTGTTTAACCCTTACAATCTTTTCCTTGGATTTTTTTTTTGAAAGCTTTTCCCGTTTTGAATTGAAAAACTTATTGGCTTGGGATTAAAAAAATAATAATTCGACCGGTGATATTGTTTTCACGAATCGGCCTAATTCCACTCTACAAATATCTTGCTTTATGTCAAAGACCTTGGTTTATAGCTCCATATGGCGGCTACTGGAGTCCGGAGGCGTGTTTGGCTTAGTTCCTTGCCAATAAAATTCATTGTTCTTGTTTCATTAACGTCGGTTCTATTGAATTAACGGAGACAATACAAGCTGTTGCAAAATAACTGTTAGACCCAAATGTGCACACTCGGATGACATAACACATAATAACGTGTACGACGTACGTACACACAAGACACACATAAACTCTATAAATAGCCTCTTTATATCAAAGGGAGAGGGGCTTCAACTTAGCAAAAAAGGGCTTCAACTAAGCAAAACGGCTCTGAAAGACTCATTTTATGTCACAGTATTAGGCGCTAGAATGAGGGGTTTCCAGAACTTAACTTCGGGGAACCCTAGTGAACAAGTCACAACTCACGAACGAGCCGTGGAAGAGCTGCCCAGACCGTCGCTGGTCGATCACCGGAAAGGCAACAAACCGACCGGCATAGCTTGAAGAACAGTCGTCCTGTCAGTCGAAGAGTGGGCCGACAAAACCACCACCATCAGGGCCGGAATGCTCCGATCTATAACTTTCCTTTCTTGGCCGGCGACTGGTGACTACCAGAAAGTAGTCAAAACCGCCACCGAAGTTTGAACAACGACAGTCGTCATGTCAACCGGAGAGTGAGCTGACATCACCACCACCATCTGGACCGGAATCCTCCGATCTACAACTTTCCGTACTTGGCCGACGACTGATAACCACCAAAAAGCAATCAAAACCGCCGCCGAAGTTTGAAGAACGGCCGTCGTCCGGTCAACTAGAGAGTGGGTTGACACCACCACCACCATCTAGACCGAAATCCTCGGATCTACAACTTTCTCTTATTGGCCGGAGATCGATGATCAACAGAAAGCAGTCAAAACTGCCGCCAAAGTTCGAAGAACGGCCGCCATCCGGCAACCGGAGAGTGGGCCGGCACCACCACTACCATTTGGACCGGAATCCTCTGATCTACAACTTTGCCTTCTTGGCCAATGTCAGCCGAATATCAGAAAAGGTATCATCCAATACTTTCTTTTGTTATTGAATACATATTTTTAATATTTTACATATACAATTCCTCACGGGACAAAGTCCAGAAGTTCTACGGAACTGGAAAATTAAATGGGAAAGAGTCCCTAGAAGTTCTACGGAACTGAAAATTCAACGGGACAAAGTCCCTAAAAGTTCTACGGAACTGAAAAATAAAACGGACAGAGTCCCCAAAAGTTCTACGGAACTAGAAAATCTGAAGGACAAAGTCTCCAAAAGTTCTACGGAACTGGAAATTCAACTAGGCAAAGTTCCAAAAAGTTCTAAAGAACTAGAAAATCAGAGGAACAAAGTCCCCAGAAGTTCTATGGAACTAGAAAATCTGAAGGACAAAGTCCCCATAAGTTCTACGGAACTAGAAATTCAAATGGACAAAGTCCCCAGAAATTCTACGGAACTGGAAAATAAGAGGGACAGAGTCTCCAAAAGTTCTAAGGAACTAGAAAATAAGAGGGACAAAGTCTCCAGAAGTTCTACGGAACTAGAAAATATGAAGGACAAAGTCCCCATAAGTTCTACGGAACTGGAAATTCAATGGGACAAAGTCCCCAAAAGTTCTACGAAACTAGAAAATCAGAGGGAAAAAGTTCTCCGAAGTTCTACGGAACTAGAAAACCAGAGGGACAAAGTCCCTAGAAGTTTTACGAAACTGGAAATTCAACAGGACAAAATCCCCAAAAGTTCTACGGAACTAAAAAAATAAGAGGGACAAAGTCCCCAGAAGTTCTACGGAACTAGAAAATTAGAGGGACAAAGTCCCCATAAGTTCTACGGAATCAGCTGAGACATTCACCAAGTTCTACAAAACCAATCCCATCTGGACCGGAGTCCTCCGATCTACAACATTGCCTACTTGGCCGATGTCAGCCTAACATCAGGAAAGGTATAATCGCCAACTTCCTTTGATTATTGAATATATATATATATATGTAATATGTTGTATATAAAATCTCAAAAGGGACAAAGTCCCTAAAGGTTCTACGTAACCAACTGAAATATTCACCAAGTTCTACGGAACTAAAAAATCAAAGGGACAAGTCCCCAGAAGTTCTACAGAATTGAAGAATAGGAAGGGCAAAGTCCCCGAATGCATCACAGAATTGAAGAATTAGAGGGGCAGGGTCCCCAGAAAAGTCACAAAATTGAAGAATCAAAGGGGCAGGGTCCGCGGAAGTGTCACAGAACTGAAGAATCAGAGGGGCAGTGTCCCCGGAAGCGTCACAAAATTGAAGACTAAGACTCCAAAACGGAGCACCGAAGACTAAGACTCCGAAACGGAGCACCGAAAACTAAGACTCTGAAACGGAGCACTGAAGACAAGACTCTGAAATGGAGCAATTGAGTATCTACCGAGTCAAGACCCCGAGAATGCACCAAGTGTGCAAAAATAAGACTCTGAAACGGAGCACCGAAAAATAAGACTCTAAAACGGAGCACTGAAAAACAAGACTATGAAATGGAGCAATTGGGTCTCTGCCGGGTCAAGACCCCGAAACCGCACCAAGTGTGCAAAAACAAGATTCCGAAACGGAGCACTAAAAAACAAGACTACAAAACGGAGCAATTGATTCTCTGCCGGGTCAAGACCCCGAGACTGCACCAAGTGTGCAAAAATAAGACTCTGAAACGGAGCACCGAAAAACAAGACTCCGAAATAGAGCAGTTGAGTCTCTGTCGAGTCAAGAGGCTGCACCAAGTGTGCAAAAATAAGAATCTGAAACGGAGCACCGAAAAACAAGACTCTGAAATGGAGCAATTGAGTCTCTGTCGGGTCAAGACCCCGAGACTGCACCAAGTTTGCAAAAATAAGACTCCGAAACGGAGCATTGAAAAATAAGACTCCGAAACAGAGCACTGAAAAAAAGACTCCGAAATGGACCAATTGAGTCTCTACCAGGTCAAGACCCCGAGACTGTATCAAGTGTGCAAAGATAAGACCAAGTAATGGAGCATTGAAAAATATAACTCTGAAATAGAGCACCAAAGCACACCTAGTACAAAATTCAAAGCCTCCGAAATGGAAACCCAGTGCGAAAAATAAAGCCTTTGAAATAGGGTATCGAGGCACGCTCAGTACAATAATAAAAAATAAATTAATAATAAAGTAAAATGCCAGAAAATAGAGGTATCCAAAGGTCACGACCTCCGATACAGGCACCCCCAATACAAGAAATAAGACTGCAAGAAATGAAGCACACATATGTCCCAAGATTATAACATACGATGTCGCACTATTTATGTAAAGATTAGACTCAATGTGTCATAACGTCAAAATTCGAAAATATCGACTACCGGTAAATCCATAATACAATTCGGACTACAAATCAACAATGCTCGATAATTAAAAAAACGATATATGACAACCTGATGTTGTAAAATCGTGTTATAAAATACTCACTCGCAAGTGCACGAATCATAAAGATAAGTACAGCAGCAAATAAGGATCGTTCCCATGAGGAAAAATGATTTATTGATTAAAACTAATTCTAATTAAAGTTAAACTAAAAGTAACCGAGATATTGTTTGAGAATTAATTAAACTAAAGCTAAATTAAATTAAACTTAGAAAACAATTAGAAAGAATATGGTTTGTGATCAAGAGAAGAAGAACAATGTAACCGATGATTCCCATATGTAATACTCAATGTTCATCAATTAACTCCATTAATAAGATTCAATCCAAATTAGGGATCATTCTTATCTTAAATATGGAATTACCATTATTTCTACTTGGGTTTAACCATTTGCTTTCAACCACTACTCACCGTTTTCCAAGATGTGAGCAATAACCAAAAACCCATTACGTGCAAGAATTTGTGAATCAAAATTGTCTCGCATATTCCTATGTCAAGAACAATTATACTTATTCAATTGAAAAGTAATTAAGACTACCTATATTCCTATAGCCCAATCTCAACTAATAAATTATCCAAACCCTAGACAAGTATCAATTAATTTCCATAGATCAATACAAGTCAAGAATAAGATATATAATGAATTGAACAAATCTAAACCAGAATTGATGAATAAATATATAATTAAATCAAAACAATAGCATCACATAGGTTCACATCGATTCCCTAGTATGGAATTAATTACACATGAAAAGATTAAAAGAAGAGGAGAAAAAGTTGATAAAACTCATGAATGTCTTCTTCAAGCTTCCAAGTGCAACAATGGTGGTGGTGGTGTGATGGGGGACGGCTCACTTGGTGGCTTGGGACCTCCCTTGGCTCTCTCTATATTCAAAATTAGGGTTCACAGGGGTTTAAATAGGCTTTAGATGCTAAGTTAAGTCCTTAAACAACAAGGAAATCAATTCCCTTTTGGAACTCTACATTTTTGGGATTTTATTTCTTTCCTAATCCATTAAAATTGATAACTTATTGAAGGGAGATAAGGATTAAGAGTCAACTTATTTCCCAAGACTCACACTCATGTCCAAGAAGATAATATTTCCCGATCCGATAACTTGCAAAATAAATCCCGTCACTATTCACGGATTTTATGTCTGATTGATCTACGTAATAGGCACTCAATAGGCATAACTTCTTCTAGAAACTTCGGATCGATAAGCCGTAAATTGGGTTGGAAGATAGACCTCTGACGCTTCAAATCTATAGGTTGCAGGACACACAGTTCAATCGAAGCTGAGAGATATGGCCTTCACAACACAGCTCATCTGCAGTGATTCGGGAAACCACTATGACTACCGCTGTGGAACTTCACAACGGTGCAACAGCGTTTTGGAACATATTCTTCCGCCTTTTTAAGCGCCGTTGGTACCGCTGTCATAATTAACAGTGGTCTTGATAGCGATCTTGGTAAATTTGTATATAAGTCCCTCAATTCTTCAATAATTGCTCTTTTCGTCTAAAATTCTCCAAACACATCACTTGGATCCAACAACCTGAAAATGCTTAAACACACTGTTGATGGTGATTTTTCGTCGTCACTATCAACGAACTTGTATCAAGCGAAAATAAGAACAGATAAGTGTAATACCGCAAGAAAACAATAAATCAAGAGATACAAATACATGGTAAAAACTCCTTTTAACTGAAGAAAAATCCACGGGTTGTTGCTTGAGCAACAAAGTCAAATCCACTATGAAAAATTCAATTACAAAGTATTTCTCTGACTTCTCCTACTAATTCACACCTCTCTCCATTATGTTTCTTAGCGGGGTATTTATACATGTTATTGATAGGGTTTATGGTTGTGCTAGGGTTTGGTGTTGTGATACCCGTATTTTGTGTGATTTCCTAGTTCTAATTGAAGTCTGTCTCTTTATGGAGTTTATCCTGTTTCCTGTTTTGACTGAGTCCGAATCTGCGTCGATTCCTCGCCCTTTATCTGCGGGAAATCTGTTTGCCTTTCAATTGAACTCTGATAGTCGTATCGTTGCTTATTGTGGAGTTGCTTGCTTCTGATTCTATCCATATGTTTGTGAAGTACTCGTCTTCATTATCTGATCCCGAGTATGCCCGAGCCGGTTTCTTCGTCTGTGGTCGGGTTGCTTTACTCTTTGTCGAGGAAATTCCCTTGGGGAATTTCTGCCTTTTAACGCTTGACTTTTCTCGACTTTGCTTACGTGGCCCCTTACTGTAATGACATGTCCTTAATGATGATTTTTACATATAACAATACCCCTTAAATATTTGAACTGAATGTATCCTGCTTACTCGGGATAAATATTTAACTCTTTCATGACTTATTCTCGTTTATCGTCTTCTTCATCAATGTCGGATTTCAAATTCCTCGTTCGCTTCGAAACGTTAATGGCATGTCTTAATTACGCCTGCACGCATTTGATTCTTTTCTTATTCGAAGATCTTTTGATGGTGACTGACTGTCTCTTCGACGACTCGATGCCTCTCTTTACTGCCACCTGTCTTCTTTTGTTTGGCCTTGGTACGTGGCATTTATGAGACGCGACCCTTCTGTTCGTGCCCGTACAGCTTACGTCATGATTCTTATCCCAATCTTTCCCGCTTCTCCTCACCTACCCTTTCTAGGGTTTCGTGTCTTGGGACCGGTTGCATGCTTATATATAGAAGTATTGCTTCAAAGGGGAAAACCCATATTCAAGTTTTTACCATTACTTCCCAGATTTCAGCCATCGTTTTCCAGATTTCTGCCATCGTTTCCCAGATTTCTGCCATCGTTTCCCTGCCTGTAATCTCGTCCTGTGAAGATTTACTTCTTTCGGTTTCCAAACCTTTTCTCGACCTTCTCGAAGATCCTGCCGTACCTCACGTCTCTTCAATCCTTTAAGGTTAGTTCTCATGGATCCCTCTGCTAGACATCGTCTTTTTACTGTTGCTATGATTGCCATTGAGCAAGGTGATACTTGTACTGTTACGGCTGTCCACAGGTTGCTTGGTGATCCAATTCCCGATCAGCCCCGATTTATAGACGCTGACGTCTCCGGACTCAACTTATCTGGACTGCGTCGTGAAGTTCCACCAGCTTCTTCCAGTTCGTCACAGCCTGAATCCTATCAGCCTGAAACCGATTCCAGTTCTGCTTCTGTTGCTTGTGATAATTCTCGGTCGTGGAAAAGAATGGGGAAGAAACAAAGCAATCGCGACATCAACAAAGGTTCCTTTGTTCGGGAAATTTCGAGTCGGGCCCTAGAGGGTGGTCGATAAAGACATTGAGGACGAGCATAGGGAGGCTCGTATCGTTTTCTCTCCCGAGAGAGTTTGCGCTTACGACGTTGAGCCAAATGTGGTCGGCCCCGAAGAAGTCATTAAATACATGAACCGTTTTGATCTGGACAGCGACACTATCTCATTAAACCCTGCTAACGGTCGGGCTGCGTGGAACCCCCCGTCCGGTCAAGTGGCGATTTACGGGGCGATGCTTTCTTGCGGGGTGACGCTTCCGCTGTAACCCTTCATTACGTGGTTTTTGGCCGAAGCTCAGCTCGCCCCTGCTCAACTAACTCCGAATAGCTATCGGATCTTGATGTGATGTGGCACATGTGGCATAGGATGGGACGACCACCCCCGACTCCTCGGGAAATTAATCACTTCTATTCTTTGAGGCCTCTGGGAAAGACTGGGATTTACTTCCTGCTTTCAACTCAGCCCGAGAGTTGGGTCCCCAAGGACGTGATCGTGAAGAACAGGTGATGCCGACCGCTGATGAGAAGATGAAAGGGTTTGTTTGGGGTTTCCCCACCTCAAACAAGTTCTGGAAGAATAGTTGGTTCTTCGTGGGTGGAGACTGGGGACGGTCAATTTCTTTTGACATTGAGGGCTCCGAGATGACTCGCAGGGTGCCTCGGTACTTCTACGCACCCCAGTGGAACCACATGACTTCGTCTTTTACAGATGAAGAACTCTAAACCATGACTCGGGCGGCCTTCCATCCCGTGGAAAAGAGGGACAGACCTTACCTCTTCGATGAGAAGAAGATGATAACAGCTCGCCTCTTCCTTCAACTTTCTGCACGCCGGCGTCGCTGTAAGTTCTTTATTTCTTCCTTGCTATTTACCTGCTTTATCTATCTGGCTTTCAGCTTCCTAAAAATTTTTTTTTTTTTTTTTAGTGTACGACATAGATGTAGTGTGCGATGCCCAAGCCCGCCGAATGAAAGGCATTGTGGAGGCGAGCCGAAGGGAAGTTAAACGTCAACAGGATGCGGGGATAGCCCCTCATCAAGGTGACTCTGATGGGAATTCTTCAGAAGACATTCCCGAGGGGGGTGCAGACGACGTGCCGGATTACATGCCTGAGGAAACTCAGGATCAAGAGTTGGCCGCCCACGCAACTGATGAAGGCAATCAAGCAGGACCTTCGACAAAGGGGAAGGAGAAGGTTGGGGAGTCTTCCGAACCAGTTGCCTTCTCCTGCGGAACTAGATCTCCTCGGCCTGCTGTAGTCGAGCCGAGTACCACTTCCCCGGATGCGGAAATTGCCAGGGAGCATTCGGACGTGACAGTTCCAGAGATTCTGATGCTTTGTCTAAATTAGCCTCAGCCACCATGAGTATTAGGTCGAAAGCAATACCAGTGGCGCACCTGACCAAACCAAGTACGGCAAAATCTGAAGAGGTCATGGTGTCAGAAATCCGGTTAGGTCCAAGTGATTGGACGACCCAGCTTAGAGAGTATTTGGAGAGAAACATATTACCGGAGGACGCTGTGGAGGCAAAACGCGTCAGGTACAGGTCAACTCGGTACACTATTCTAAGGGGAGAACTATACAGAAGAGGGTTCTCAAAGGTGTTACAAAGATGTGTTGCCGGAGAAGAAACCTACAAGATTCTGAAAGATGTTCACAGTAGGGTGTGTGGAAACCACACTGGGGGTAAGAGCCTAGCACACAAGGTACTTCGGCAAGGTTTTTATTGGCCGACTTTATTTGCCGAAGCGCTACGATTTGCGGAAAGTTGCAAGACATGTCAAAGAATAGCAAACGACATTCGGCAACCCCCGGAGTTACTCAGAAGCTTAACTTCCCCTTGGCCTTTTGCCATGTGGGGCCTCGACCTGATTGGTCCAATGCCCACAGGAACAAGGGGAGGAGCAAAGTACGCAATTGTGGTAGTAGACTACTTTACCAAGTGGGCAGAAGCAGAGGCATTGGTGCACATCACGGAGGCGAACACCACTAGCTTTGTCAGGAAGAACATCATATATAGGTTCAGAATCCCGAGCATCATTATAACGGATAACGGAACTCAGTTCGACAACAGCAAGTTCAGGAAAATGTGCGAGGAGTACAAGATTGCAAACTACTATGCGTCACCTGCATATCCTCAAACCAATGGCCAAACTGAAGCTGTGAACAAGGTGATCAAGCACACACTGAAAGCAAAGCTGGAATCAAAGAAAGGCAGTTGGGCAGACAAACTACCAGAGGTGTTATGGGCATACCGAACGACTATCAGGTCATCCACAGGGGAGACCCATTTTGCACTAGCATTCGGAACAGAGGCCGTAATCCAGACGGAAACAACCTTTACGTCACCCAGGGTACAACTATACAGCCCCGAGCACAACGTCAACATGTTGCAGCGGAACTTAGACGAGCTTGAAGAAATTAGGGACGCAGCTTAAGTGAGAAACGCAGCGTATCAGCAGAGGGCTGCAAGGTACTATAATTCCCATGTTCGTGTGCGTAGATTCCAGCTCGGAGATTTAGTGCTAAGAAGGGTATCCCCGAACACTAAGGACAAGTCGGCAGGATCTCTCGTCGACAAATGGGAAGGCCCGTATATCATCAAGGGAGTTGCAGGGCATGGAGCCTACCTGATAGCTCACCCAGAAGGCAGCTTAGTACCCCGACCATGCAACGCTCAGTATCTCAAGATTTTTTTTTTAGTGTACGACATAGATGTAGTGTGCGATGCCCAAGCCCTCCGAATGAAAGACATTGTGGAGGCGAGCCGGAGGGAAGTTAAACGTCAACAAGATGCGGGGATAGCCCCTCCTCAAGGTGACTCTGATGGGAATTCTTCCGAAGACATTCCCGAGGGGGGTGCAGACGACGTGCCGGATTACATGCCTGAGGAAACTCAGGATCAAGAGTTGACCACCCACGTAACTGATGAAGGCAATCAAGCAGGTCATTCGACAAAGGGGAAGGAGAAGGTTGGAGGGTCTTCCGAACCAGCTGCCTTCTCCTGCGGAACTAGATCTCCTCGGTCTGCTGTAGTCGAGCCGAGTACCACTTCCCCGGATGCAGGAAATTGCCAGGGAGCATCCGGACGTGACAGTTCCAGAGATTCTGATTTCTGCCGAACTGAACACTGCGCCGTCTGGAAGTGGTACTGAAATGGGGCGTTCCGATCCAGATTTTGAGGACCCCACAGCAGACCTGAATACCCGTGGGAGGCAACCCAGAAAAAGAAAAGCCTCGTTCTCACCTGGCCGTCCGGCCCTCAAGATTCCTCGAGTAGTTGCTTTCGTCGAGTCATCCTCGGATGAGGAGGGGGTAGCGGAGGATGCTGAGAATGAGAGAACAATAGAGAACTCTCCTCCACGGGATCAGATGAGGGACGAACCTGGCATCCCCCTTAGTTCCCCTTAGGCAGTACCTACTGCTAGGTTTCCCGAAGCTAATCTTGGCAGTCCTGACCCTTCAGCCCAGTCTAGCGTACCTACCCCCGAGGTAATGTTGAAGGCTATGGCTTCGGGCCAAGCATATATAGGGGAGGATCGTTGGAGCGATCTCAGGGTCGGCTTGTTATCTGACCGGCTCTGCCATTTCTTCAACAGCTCTTCTTATGTGAGTAACTCTTAAGACTTTCATATTTATCTCTTTTATTGCTACTTCAATTTTGTCACTTGTTATCGGCTCGTTGCAGATGGTAGCCGAGATGACTGAAGTCTGCCAGACTAGTGATGGTCAGACGGAGAAAATAAGGAGGCTTGAAGCCCAGTTGAAGGAGAGTGAAGATCACCGTGCTCGGGCCGAATTGGCTTGTCAGGAAGGGCCAGGTCGGGTCAGGTGCTTCTGGACCAGTGCTTAGCGCGTCAACTAGAGGCTGAATAGAAAGCATCTTTCGCTTCTGAAGAGGCCCAAACCTTAAAAGACCAGTTGTTATCTACTCAGGAGGCTCTACTCCAGGCCGAGCAGACAGCTGAAGATGCAAAGTCCTCTTACGAGCGCCGGATTCAGGACTTGGAACGTCAAGCCTTGACGGTCAAGTCCCTGTCGAAGGAAGCTAGGCTGGAGTTGGAGATTCAGGGGGTCGATCGCTTCAAAAGATCTCCAGCCTATGATGCTTTACTTCTCCGAGAATTTCAGAGGGGAATGGTCTCGGCCGAAGAATTTTTCAAGAAGAAGAACAGAAGCAACTGATCGGGCCAGGGCCAACTAGAACCTCTCGGTCAGAAAGCATGTGGATGCTTCTCTGGAATCCCTTCGGCTCCAGATGAAGACGTGGAGAGCATATTGCAGAAGTGAGGGAAAAGAGCCACATCCCATGCACCTGGAAGTTCCCACTGCTGATTCCTTCTCAACTTTCCACGCTTGTGAGAAAGTGGGGATCGACGGTGAGGCTTCTAACGTTGGGCCCGTTCCCGGGGTAGATTATAGCGCTTGGATAGATGACGACGCCCAGAAGATGTGATTGTCTGGCCTTCTGATGACAGCCTCCTGAATGAGTACGTGATGGAACCGGACCCGAGCATTGGTGGAAGTAGTTCTCAACCGCCAGCATCTTCTTGATTAATTTTCTTTTTCTTTTTTGTAACAATTGTTGTATATTCTTTCGCTCATATATAAGAAATCTATTCACTATTCTGCCTGTCCAGTTCCCTGCATGATAAACGTATAAACAAAAGAAAAACAAATGAAGCATAATTTGTTCGGTCACCTATACTCGGCTCATAGATCTTAAGAATTTTTGGAACTCTTAATTTCAACCAAGTGCTTGGCGACTACCAAAGTTAACCGAGTATCTTATTCAACTGGCAACTCGTTTATTAAGCCGAGTATCTCATTAAACTGGCCGTTGATTTATTGGACCAAGTATCTTATTTAGCTGACAATTTTTCTTTTAAAGCCGAGTATCTTATTTAACTGACAACTTTTTTAAGCCGAGTATCTTATTTAACTGGCAATTAATTTCTCCGATCTTGTGAAGATCGTTTTACCCTAACGTTTCGTCGAGGCTCACCACAACCATATGTCAAGGTCCTTACACAAGTTACCTAGGACGTCTCCCGGTTTTATCTGTGCAAGGTTTCGTCGAATCGTTGGTGGTTATGTTGACCAGCCGACACGACTGCGCATCTCACCAGTCTTCCTGGCGGCGCTCCGAGCAGTTTTCCAGTTATCCAGGTGCCTCGGTTTTGCCTTTTGGTTAAGAAGTGCGTTTGCACTGCTTAAACCAGGCGGGCGCGCTATTCCAGCTTCTCAGCCCTTCAAGAACTACTTGTCCGCTCTCCCGCGGCCTCGTAGCGCATGATTATTTTTAAACGAGATTTGCTCGGGTTGGTTTGTTTTAGGTGACTAAATTTAGTCTGCTTGTTCTCGGACGAAGTGGCCACTGTTGTTTTTGCTTTATTTGAACATCCTTTATCGTGGATTTCATCGTCTTCAATGAATAACCTCTTTATTAGCAAACGGACTTTATTAGATAACAAGAAGAGTTAGAACCCTCTTAACTTGACTATAAGTTAAAGCAAAGCTAAAATAACGTTAAACATGAATGAGTTTGTCAGGGGTAGAAAATCTTGAGATACTGAGCGTTGCATGGTCGGGGTACTAAGCTGCCTTCTGGGTGAGCTATCAGGTAGGCTCCATGCCCTGCAACTCCCTTGATGATATACGAGCCTTCCCATTTGTCGGCGAGAGATCCTGCCGACTTGTCCTTAGTGTTCGGGGATACCCTTCTTAGCACTAAATCTCTGAGCTGGAATCTACGCACACGAACATGGGAATTATAGTACCTTGCAGCCCTCTGCTGATACGCTGCGATTCTCACTTAAGCTGCGTCCCTGATTTCTTCAAGCTCGTCTAAGTTCCACTGCAACATGTTGACGTTGTGCTCGGGGCTGTATAGTTGCACCCTGGGTGACGTAAAGGTTGTTTCCGTCGGGATTACGGCCTCTGTTCCGAATGCTAGTGCAAAATGGGTCTCCCCTGTGGATGACCTGATAGTCGTTCGGTATGCCCATAACACCTCTGGTAGTTTGTCTGCCCAACTGCCTTTCTTTGATTCCAGCTTTGCTTTCAGTGTGTGCTTGATCACCTTGTTCACAGCTTCAGTTTGGCCATTGGTTTGAGGATGTGCAGGTGACGCATAGTAGTTTACAATCTTGTACTCCTCGCACATTTCCCTGAACTTGCTGTTGTCGAACTGAGTTCCGTTATCCGTTATAATGATGCTCGGGATTCCGAACCTATATATGATGTTCTTCCTGACAAAGCTAGTGGTGTTCGCCTCCGTGATGTGCACCAATGCCTCTGCTTTTGCCCACTTGGTAAAGTAGTCTACTGCCACAATTGCGTACTTTGCTCCTCCCCTTGTTCCTGTGGGCAATGGACCAATCAGGTCGAGGCCCCACATGGCAAAAGGCCAAGGGGAAGTTAAGCTTATGAGTAACTCCGGGGGTTGCCGAATGTCGTTTGCTATTCTTTGACATGTCTTGCAACTTTCCGCGAATCGTTGCGCTTCGGCAAATAAAGTCGGCCAATAACAACCTTACCGAAGTACCTTGTGTGCTAGGCTCTTACCCCCAGTGTGGTTTCCACACACCTCACTGTGAACTTCTTTCAGAATCTTGTAGGTTTCTTCTCCGGCAACACATCTTTGTAACACCTTTGAGAACCCGCTTCTGTATAGTTCTCCCCTTAGAATCGTGTATCGAGTTGACCTGTACCTGACGCGTTTTGCCTCCACAGCGTCCTCCGGTAATATGTTTCTCTCCAAATACTCTCTAAGCTGGGTCGTCCAATCACTTGGACCTAACCGGATTTCTGACACCATGACCTCTTCAGATTTTTGCCGTACTTGGTTTGGTCAGGTGCGCCACTGGTATTGCTTTCGACCTAATACTCATGGTGGCTGAGGCTAATTTAGACAAAGCATCTGCTTTTTCGTTCTCCTCCCGAGGGATTTGAAGGATCCTGTACGCCTTAAACTTTTTAAGCAAGCTCTTTGCAATGTCTAAGTAAGCTATCATATGCTCCTCCCTCGCCTGGTATTCATTCAGCACCTGGTTAACCACAACCTGGGAATCATTGTATACCGCCAACTCATCTGCCCCCAATGCTATGCAAACTCTCAAACCAGCCAACAAAGCTTCATACTCTGCTTGGTTATTAGTTGCTTTGAAGTCGAACCTCATGGCGCATTCCACAGCATCCCCTTCTGGTGTTGTTATGACTATTCCGGCCCCACTGCCATGGGTGTTTGACGATCCATCCACATGCAACTTCCATTGGAACTTACTCACTTGTTCACCTTCTATCATCTTTTGCACTTCCATATCTGGCTCGGTGAACTCTGCTATGAAATCGGACACCGCTTGTCCCTTAACTGCAGCTTTTAAGGTATATTTGATGTCAAATTCACTTAACTCAACCGCCCACTTAGTCAATCTTCCCGACAGTTCTGGCTTTTGCAGGATGAGTTTCAGCGGGCAGTCGGTGTACACCTCTATTGCATGCGCTTAGAAGTACGGCCTTAGTTTTCTGGCTGCCGCGACCAAGGCCAGTGCAACCTTTTCGGCCGGTGAGTATCTAGTTTTTGCTGGCAGCAACGCCTTGCTGGTATAATATACCGGTTTTTGCACTCCTTCCTCCATCCGAATCAACACCGAACTTGTCGCTACCTCTGTGACTGAGAGGTACAAGTACAACGTCTCCCCGACCACCGGCTTTGAGAGGATGGGTGCTCGCCCTAAATACTCTTTCAATTTCTGAAAAGCAGCTTCGCATTCTTCACTCCATTCAAGGCCTTTTCCTTTCTTTATTGCTCTGAAGAATGGGGCACATTTGTCTGTCGACTTCGCTATGAATCGGTTAAGTGACACAAGGCATCCCGTTAGCCTCTGTACATCCCTCAGCGTCTTTGGTGAAGCCATATCTTCCAACGCTTTGATCTTCTCGGGGTTCACCTCAATCCCTCTTTAATGTACCTGAAAACCAAGAAATCTCCCTGATGGCACTCCGAACACACATTTGCTCGGGTTAAGCTTCATTTTATATCTCCTCAGCACTTCGAAGGTCTCCCTTAAGTCTTCTGAATGCCTCTCCGCTGTGACACTCTTGGTCAACATATCATCCACATAAACTTCCATGTTCCTCCCGATTTACCTGGCAAAAATCCTGTTTACCAGTCTCTGGTAGGTTGCCCCAGCGTTTTTCAAGCCGAAAGGCATCACCTTATAGCAGTACAAACCCTGATCTGTGGTGAAGGCTGTCTTTTCTTCATCCGCTTTATTCATTCTGATCTGATTGTATCCTGAATAAGCATCCATGAAGCTCAACAATTCGTGCCCAGCTGTTGCATCCACCAGTTGGTCTATTCTCGGTAATGAGAAGCTATCTTTAGGGCAGGCCTTATTCAAATCGGTGAAGTCTACACACATTCTCTACTGATTATTTTTCTTCTTAACCAGCACCACATTGGCCACCCGTTCTGGGTATTTGACTTCCCTTATCGATCCTGTAGAAAGCAACTTGCCTACTTCATCCTTAATGGCCACACTCCTCTCTGGATTGAACAGCCGTCTCTTTTGCACTACCGGGCGGAACTCTGGATTGATGGAGAGGCAATGTAATATCACTTTTGGATCTATCCCGGGCATATCTTCGTGGCTCCAAGCAAAAACATCCTTGTAATCCCTTAGTGGTGAGACAAGTTGGGCTTTTATACATTAACTCAAATTTGCCCCGACTTTCACCGTCCTGCCTGGATCTTCTGGGTCCAATGCCACATCTTCTATCGGCTCATCTTTCTTAGCTTCGGGCTCCTCTCTGGGATCCAACTCAAAATCCTTCGGTACTTCTGATTCTTCAGTCTCATCGGTTATCAGCTTGGTTGTCACATTGTATACCTGGTTTACTTCCCTGTCTTTGTATACTGACAAATTTGCCCTTCGAGCCATTTCTTGTGATCCTTTGACCATTCCAACTCCAAACTCCGTTGGGAACTTCATCATTAAGGCATAAGTCGCCGTCACCGCCTTAGCTTTATTCAAGAACGGTCGGCCCAATAGGGCGTTGTACGGCCAATTTTCTGTGTCGACGACTACAAAGTCGAGTAACACTGTCTTTTGGCAAGGAGCCTTCCCAACCTTCACCGGTAATTTTACTGTGCCGAGCGACCTTACCTCCACCCCGCCAAATCCTCTAAGAGGTGTAGGAAAAGGCTGCAGGTCTTTCCTGTCCAGCCTCAGCTGGTCATAAACTTCTGCACTCAAAATATCCGCTGAGCTTCCATTGTCGATCAAAATCCGATGGACCTCCCTATGGCCAATATGTGCGCTGATTACCAGTGCATCGTTCGGTCTTACATCTACTCCATGTGAGTCAGCCTCTGTGAATATGATGGGATCCCAGCCTTCCTTGATCCTTTTTGGGTCGGGTTCAATGGAATTGACACCTAGATCTCTTCTAGCCTCCACGGCTTCCCGAATTTCCTGGGTCCTCTCCCTATTACTTTTGCCCGTTGATGGTCCACCAAAAATCGTGTTGATCGCTCCTTCATCCTCAGCTTTCTTGGGGCTAAGTTTTCTTGCCCGACCATCTTGTCGGTTATCTCTCTGTCCGTCTACCTTGTCGGTTTTCCTCAGGACGATATCTTTCAAGTGTCCTTCCCTGATGAGGGTCTCTATGTGATCCCTAAGTTAAAAACACTTGGAAGTTTCGTGTCCATTCTCCTTATGGAACATGAAATACTTGGTGGTGTCCCTCCGGGCATAGGATGACTGCCTAGGAGGTTCTTTAGACATGTTCTTCTCCTCTAGAATTGCCAGGATTTCCTCTTGATCCTTCCTCAGTGGGGTATAGTTTGTATATCTGCCTTGGAACTTCTACCGCGGCTGATCTGTCTTCGGATCATATGCCCGACGACCATCCCGACTATCCCGTGTCTTATTCTTTTGTTTATCACCTTTCGCATCGGGCGTCTTCGCTTGGTCCTTGGCTTTAGACCCTTCCGGGCGTCCGCCATGCACGAAGTATCCTCCCGTGGCGATTTCTTCTTCCTCTGCCAAGGCATAGCCCCCAGCCATATCCACCATGTCAGCGTAACTGGTTAGACGGGCTCTTCTCAGGTCAAATGACAGCTGACCATTCTGGAGGTTATTGATGAACGCTGCAATTATAGCCTCGTCGTTTGCACTTCCAATCTCAGACACTTCTTGACCGAATCTTCCTAAATACTTCTTAAGTGACTCATCCTTTCCTTGCTTAAGTTGAGACAAGTGGGCCACCGACTTCTTTCTGTGCACATTCCCGAGGAACTGCCTTGAGAAAGCCTTACTCAGCTCGCTGAAGTTACTTATGTTGGCCATTGGTAACCTGCCGAACCACCTAGAGCCCAGATCCCCAAGAGTTTGAGGGAAATTTAAGCATAATAGGGCATCATTGTAAACATACTGGGCCATGGCACTCTTGTATCTTCTGACATGTTCCTTAGGGTCCGTGTCCTTTTTGAATTGCTCTACATGTGGCATTCTAAACCTCTCCGGGAATGGCGTCCTCAGGATCCTATTGGGGCCCGTATGCTCTCTCGGGAGAGAAAACGATACGAGCCTCCCTATGCTCGTCCTCAATGTCTTTTTCGACCACCCTCTGGGGCCCGACTCGGATTTCCCCAACAAAGGAACCTTTGTTGATGTCGCGATTGCTTTGTTTCTTCCCCATTCTTTTCCACGGCCGAGAATTATCACGAGCAGCAGAAGCAGAACTGGAATCGGTCTCAGGCTGATAGGATTCAGGCTGTGACGAACTGGAAGAAGCTGGTGGAACTTCACGACGCAGTCGAGACAAGTTGAGTCCGGAGACGTCAGCGTCTGTAAATCGGGGCTAATCGGGAATTGGATCACTAAGCAACCTGTGGACAGTCGTAACAGTACAAGTATCACCTCGCTCAATGGCAATCATAGCAACAGTAAAAAGATAATGTCTAGCAGAGGGATCCATGAGAACTAACCTTAAAGGATTGAAGAGACGTGAGGTACGGTAGGATCTTCGAGAAGGTCGAGAAAAGGTTTGGAAACCGAAAGAAGTAAATCTTCGCAGGACGAGATTGCAGGCAGGGAAACAATGGCAGAAATCTGGGAAACGATGGCAGAAAGCTGGGAAGTAATGGTAAAAACTTGAATAGGGGTTTTTCCCTTTGAAGCAATACTTCTATATATAAGCATGCAACCGGTCCCAAGACACGAAACCCTAGAAAGGGTAGGTGAGGAGAAGCGGGAAAGATTGGGATAAGAATCATGACGTAAGCTGTACGGGCACGAACAGAAGGGTCGCGTCTCATAAATGCCACGTACCACGGCCAAACAAAAGAAGACAGGTGGCAGTAAAGAGAGGCACCGAGCCGTCGAAGAGACAGTCAGTCACCATCAAAAGATCTTCGAATAAGAAAAGAATCAAACGCGTGCAGGCGTAATTAAGACACGCCATTAACGTTTCGAAGCGAACGAGGAATTTGAAATCCGACATTGATGAAGAAGACGATAGACGAGAACAAGTCATGAAATAGTTAAATATTTATCCCGAGTAAGCAGGATACATTCGGTTCAAATATTTAAGGGGGTATTGTTATAGGTAAAAATCATCATTAAGGACACGTCATTACAGTAAGAGGCCATGTAAGCAAAGTCGAGAAAAGTCAAGCGTTAAAAGGCAGAAATTCCCCAAGGGAATTTACTCGGCAAAGAGCAAAGCAACCCGACCACAGACGAAGAAACCGGCTCGGGCATACTCGGGCATACTCGGGATCAGATAATGAAGACGAGTACTTCACAAACATATGGACAGAATCAGCAGCAAGCAACTCCACAATAAGCAACGATACGACTATCAGAGTTCAACTGAAAGGCAAACAGATTTCCCGCAGATAAAGGGCGAGGAATCCGACACAGATTCGGACTCAGTCAAAACAGGAAACAGGATAAACTCCAGAAAGAGACAGACTTCAATTAGAACTAGGAAATCACACAAAATACGGTTATCACAACACCAAACCCTAGCAGTACCGTAAACCCTAATAATAAGATGTATAAATACCCCTGTAAGAAACATAACAGGGAGAGGTGAGAATTAGCAGGAGAAGTCAGAGAGAAATACTTTGTAATTGAGTTTTTCAAAGTGGATTTGACTTTGTTGCTCAAGCAACAACCCGTGGATTTTTCTTCAGTTAAAAGGATTTTTTACCACGTATTTGTATCTCTTGATTTATTGTTTTCTTGCGGTATTACACTTATCTGTTCTTATTTTCGTTTGATACAAGTTCGTTGATAGTGACGACGAAAAATCACCATCAACAACCTCCTTTGTGATTTAAGTTATGTTTTGTACTTTTGTTTTTCATTTTGTTTGTTGTCAAAATTGTTAATATAGGGCATCCATGGTTTGATGATAAGTAAAAAAGAAAACTCAATTTACAATACAAACAGTGCTTTATTAACAGTGTTGATACAGAGAATTATGACAATTTAATACTAGTATATAGGTATATCTTAACAAATAGCTCCTCTATTGAATGATACCAATAAAATATCTTCCCTTATACACAAGGAAAACAATGACTTAAATCGTCTGTCAAAAATTGGTGTTCCAATTTGTGTTTAACCAACCAAATTGGAATATGTGTCTATATTTAATTATTATTTTTCAACTTCTTAAATAAATGTAGGCACATGTTTCAATTTGATTGGTTATACACAAATTATATCACTAATTTTAGACAGACGATTTGAGTCCTAAAAAAAATCATAAATTGGTTTCTAATTAATAAGTAGGCTTTAGAGGCTGTTTTGTTATTGTTTTTAGAGTCCATTTACACTTTCGATAAATAATTTTGATTTCACGTTCAGCAGTTTTCCTGTTTATTTTTAAACAACAAGAAAAACACGGGAAATAAAAGTTGTGTTTAAAAAGAAAAACATATAGAGAAGTTTGTATTTTTAAAAAAAAATATACAAATATTCTTCTTTCTCCTTCTTCCAAGGGGTCGGAGGAATCTCACTCTCACCTCCTCTAATTAATTTATTTTAAATATATATAAATTTTATTTTTCAAATTATTATTAATTGTATTGTTTAAATTAATATTATTTAATTTAATAATGCAAATTATTTTAACCCCTTAAAAAAATTATATATATTTTTATCATTAATATCAATTTTAAATACTTACACTACATGTTATTCTGATTCTTTTGTTGTGAATTTTGAAACATTAAGTGTTCAATACTTGATTACTTGATTAATATATATTGAATACTTAATTTACTTGATTATGATTTGTGATGAGTTACAAATTGCAGTAGAAAAATTACACCGACCTTGGTAAAAGAGAGGTTCTGGTTAATCAATTATGGCAGGCTGGCAGCCAAGTTGGAAAAGTAGAACATTACAGTCGAAGTATTGTTTTCAATTTTCACTTTTCACTTTTCACTTTTCACACACAAGGTTTGAATTCAAAAGAGATCAATTTTTCTATTGTAGAACATGGAACATAGTACAAGTGTACAACAAATATTATCCAAAAAATTGACTCAGAGCCAAAATTTCTTCTTTGTAAATTGAGTGCAGATAGAAATATTTTAGATATGGTCAAAAAGAGAAGATTGAGTCAGAGCCAAATTTTCTTCTTTGTAAATTGAGTGCAGATAGAAATTTTTTAGATATGGTCAGAAAGAGAAGAAAACCATTTAGCGGTAGGCGGTTTTAAATCTCATCGTAAACACTTTACAATCATATATTCTTCATTGTGTTTTAAAGTAGATATTTGGACAGTGCCATGAATTGTAAAGTGTTTAATATGAACCGTTCTCAATAAACTCTTGATTGATTTAATAAAATAAGAATAGTAAACAATCAAGGGCCATTTGGTATGGGTAATGTTTGTATAAGAATGAAAATCTGATAACATTCTCATATTAATTATTAGGTTTGAGTTTTTTGATTCTCGGACCAAGGAGGTAATATCGGTGGGGTGGGTTTCATATTACCCTCCAACTGTTTTGGTAGGTTTTACATTACCCTCCATCTAATTTCAATCATGAGACCCACCTTAAATTTTAAAAAAGTAATTAATATAAATTAAATGGAAATAATATATTAATATATAATATATAAATAATAATATAATATTTATATATTATTTTATTATATATATTAATATATACATTTTATAATAATATATATAATACTAATTATAATATATATATATATATAAATATAAAATATAATATATATAATATTATATATTATATATTATATAATTATTATTATTATATATTAAATTATCTATATATATATAATATAATATAAGATTTCCATATACGATCAAACACAATTATCTAACATTCTCATGAATATGACATAATATTCTCATATACAACCAAATATATATACAGCCATACCAATTTTTAAAAATCATATTAGTATGTTTAACTTTTCTAAAAATTAGATTATTTTGATTACCGAAGGGGACATAACAGGTCTTCAAAAGCTATATTGTTACAGGTGTGACATGACCTTGGTAAAAGAGGGGTTCTGGTTAATCAATTATGGTAGCCAAGTTAAGTAGAACATTACAGTTGGCAATTTTGTTTTCAGTTTTCACACACAAGGTCAACTTTTCTATTTGTTATTGGATTTGTGACGCAATAAATGGACTATGGAATTAAACGTTCCACATGCACCGAATGTAACTCACTTCTGATCGTTCTGATGGTGATCAGAAGTGAGTTACATTCGGTGCATGTGTGTGTGAGTGTGACAACTCTTGGGTGCAGTTTGATTGGTTCTAAAAAGAGTGGGAATGATCGATAAATATTATCCTTCATTCACGTGTTTGTCGGTGTTTATGTTCGTGTCATATAGTACAAAAATAATGTAAAAGCAATTTTTAGAATTTGATGGATGGTATTTAAAAAACCATCAAAAGTTTGTCCAGGAAAGGTTTTTTTTTTTTAATGATCAAGAAAGATTTTAGTCACAAATTAGGTTTATTTCGTACTTCATTTTAAAATTAAAGAGGGAATATTCAATTAGGATTTCAAAAAACTTTTAATAACTTTTTTAAATTGACGACTTTTGTAGATTTCATAGATTTTTATAGTCTTTTATAGACTTTATAGAATTATGAAAAACTTTCATAGACTTTCGTTTTAAATGACTTTTATTTCAAATGACTTTCAGAGACTTTCATAAACATTTATAAACATTTATTGATTTTTAAATATGATATATATTTTGTTTTAGCAAAATCACATAGATTTCTCATATCAATACAAATATATTTTTTTTAAAAAGAATAAAAATATCATTGTTAATTAAATTTGACAAAAACATTCTTGTCTATATATGTGATTTTAAAATTTTTATTTGTAATTTTATTATATTTTACATCATAAAGATATTATGCATCTAATTTTTTTAATAATTAGTCAAAATTTTATTTTTTTTTATAATTAGCCAAAATATTATAAATTTTCTTTTAGAATAAATGTAGCAAATCGACAATAATATTAACGTTTATAGGTCTCTACGAAAGCATGTCAATGAGTATAAAAAATCTACCCAAAATTAATTCAAGTTATTGAAGATAAAACATAAAAACCGTACATAGTTGTTGAACAAGATTCACACCTAAAAGTGGGTGGTTTGATATTGATCATAATTACATGGAGTCACGCTCATACGCGACTTTGATTATAGCATATTGGCATGATTGAGTAGTGGTTTTTATCTTTTATTATTTTTAATTAACATAAATGAAATTCGTTTGATTTGTTTCATTGTTGTTTAGTTGGTTTGAAAATAGAGGTAAAAAAAAAATCTCTTGTCCTTAATTGCATAGCCTATGGAGAGTTGTTTTATATTATTTTTTAGTTAATTTTTTTTTGTTATAGATAGTTAATGTTTGTATTTTTTTTTATAATGTTTATTCATTTTAAAAGTTATTCATTTTATTTTATTTGTAAAATTTATTAAGAATGTGTGCTCTTTTATTTGAAAATATAACATATGTTTGATAATTAATGTTTTGATGATTAATGTTTTTCAAATAGTTTTATGTTTTGAAAAAAATGAATTCTTTCTCTTAGGTTTTCTCTATTTCTCTGTAAATAGGGACCTTTAGGTGAAAGCAGCCAGGTGATCCCTTGTGATCATAGTCTTCGCTCATCTGGAGTGGGGGTAGGGTTACGATAATGAACGTGAAGGAAGTGACGAAGATTTGTGAGGCTTTATCTCTGAAAGAGAATGAGGGACCGGTTAGGCCTTTACAGATGGATCTAAAAAAAGATGGGGAGAAGCGACTGGCCCTTCGTCTGGTGGGTCGAATCCTATCAAATAAACTGGTTAACCGAGAGACATTTATTCGATTGATTCCTACTTTCTGGCGTACAGTTGACAAAGTTGAAATTGAAGTTGTGTCGGGTAATACCTTCTCCTTCACTTTCAGATGCGCAGCCGATAGTAATAGAGTTCTTCAGGGGGGACCATGGACTTTTGATAAATCCCTTCTAGTGTTAGAGAAACCGGTTGGTAGAGAGGATATACAAGAGATGTCGTTTGATATAGCGGCGTTCTGGGTCCAAAAACATCAGGTTCCTCTGTTGTGTATGACAAAGGAGATAGGCACGTTTCTTGGCAGTATGATTGGTGAGGTTCTAGAGATTGACACAAGCCCAACTGGCGAGTGTGTGGGGAAGTTTTTAAGGGTGCGGGTGTTAGTCAGGGTAGATAGACCGCTTAGACGAATCTTGAGAGTCGATGTACTCCGAGATGGGATTGAATCAATTATGCTATTGCGATATGAAAAATTACCAGATCATTGCTATAGATGTGGGAGATTGGGTCATGTAGTTAGAGAATGTCTAACGGCGCCGGCGGGAGGGAAACCTGAAAACTATAACATGATGTTCGGGCCATGGTTAAGAGCGACTAGCCCAATCAGGGGTAGAAGTTATAGGCCGGGAAAGGGTGAGGCATGGAGGGAGGGAGAACGGCATGAGGCATCAAACGGGGTGAAATCGATGTATGGGGGTCGGACTGATGGTAGTACTTCAACTACTGGAGGAGAGGACAATGTGGATGGGGAAGGCAACTTGAATGACAACCGAAGCCAGCGAGAGATTCCAGTGGAGATTACCGGCCAGAATAAAGAGTTGCGGGTGGTGGAGGACGGCAATGATGTTTTAGGAAACCGAGCGAATGAAGGGGACAAAATAATGATTGGAAAGGAATTTGAAGCGAAAAATCAGGGATTGTGTCAACCTACAGAATCTGGGAGATCCGCTGCTGAAAGAGAAAGTGTGGAGAACAAGGTTCCTCAAAGCCAATCAATGTGCAATAATGATAGTAATGAGAGTCATAATCGAGATTTGGTGGGACAACAACATGTCACTATGGGGGATGCTAAGCAAAAGGGCCTGATGGGATCTGGGCTGCATGATATAGTGATGGATCTGGAGAATCAGGAGGGTGTTAAAGCTGGGCCAAAAACAGGTAAATGGAAGAGATGGGCTAGGGATGGGGCAAGAGAAAATAATGGGCTCGAGCCTGGACGAATTCTGGGTAAGAGAAATACAGATTTATCTGTTGAGAATGCTGAAAAGAGGATGAAATTAGATGATCTGTTAATGGACTGTTTTGTTACCTCTGAGGATAAATCGGCGGGTCGGCTAGTTCCGGCCTGCCGGTCACCATGAATACTTTCTGCTGGAACGCCAGGGGATTGGGGAGCCCCCGGGCGTTCCAAATATTGCTCCGGTACAAGCAGAATTACAAACCGGAGATCATGTTCCTCATGGAAACAAAAGTTGATCATGTTATTATGGAAAAAATTCATGTTAAGTTGGGCTTTGTTGGTAAGTTGGTGGTTAATGCTGTTGGTCAGAAGGGAGGATTATGCTTATTTTGGGCTGATTCTGTTGATGTCAATTTGCTTTCTTTCTCTCCCTTCCATATTGATGTTCAAGTGGTGTCGCACACTGATATGGTTTGGAGATTTACGGGATTTTATGGTCACCCATACGCCAGCCAACGACATCATGGGTGGAGTCTACTTAGGCGGTTGTGTAGTATGTCGGGAATTCCGTGGATGTGTGCTGGTGATTTCAATGAGGTGTTGGAGGACTACGAAAAAGTAGGTGGTTTACCTCGCCATAGACATTTAATAAATAATTTCTGACATGCCCTGGATGATTATGGCCTCCAGGATGTTGGATTTACAGGACCTCTTTTCACTTGGTGTAACAAGAGAGAGGGTGACGCGATGATACAAGAAAGGTTGGACAGATGTGTTTGTGATATTCAATGGAAAATTATCTTTGCAAGATCCGTTGTTAGACATCTTGAATTCTGGAAATCGGATCATCGACCTATTCTCATTGAGATTCAGGTTGGTAATGGGACTGTGTTAAGTCAAGTTGGAAGGGTGAAGCGACGCTTCCATTTTGAGGAATGTTGGGCGGATAAGAGTGAATGTGAAACGGTGGTTTCTCGGGTTTGGCGTAATATTACGCAGCAACCGAAAATGTCAGAAGTGGTGACCGGTATTGGTAGCTGCACAGCGGAACTTTAGAAATGGAATGATCGGAATAGGCGACAATTGCGAAGAGTTATTATTGATAAACAAAGAGAACTCAAGATTGCTACTTCTAACATTGGTCCAGGGTCGTGGAAAGCAATCAGGAAAATTGAGAAGGAACTGGACAGTCTGTTAGAAACGGAGGAGATATATTGGAGACAAAGGTATCGGGTGGAATGGCTTAAGAGTGGTGACAAAAATTCGAAATATTTTCACTCAAAGACATCGATGCGACGATCTCGTAATACAATCAGAGGTATTGTCGACAGTTCCAACGTTTGGTGTGAAAATGAGACTCATATTAGTAATGTGATACAACAATATTTTCAGGATCTTTTTTCAACCAAGTCTTCTAGCAAATCTGATATGGATGGGGTTCTTCAGCATGTTAGTCGGACTCTGTCAATGGATAAGCGGGAATTTTTGGACTCCAAGTTCACCAGTGATGAGATCAAGCGTGCTATTTTTGACATGGCCCCAACTAAGGCACCAGGAATAGATGGGATGCCCGCCCTTTTTTATCAGAAGTTTTGGCCGATTGTAGGGCCACAAGTTACCAAAGCTTGTCTTGGTGTTCTTAATGATGGTCACAATTTGGAGATTGTTAACAGGACACTTATTGTTCTAATTCCAAAGATTAAAAAACATGAACGGACTACGGATTTTAGACAGATTAGCCTCTGTAATGTTATTTACAAAGTGGTGGCAAAGGCCCTTGCCAATAGATTACGAGGAGTGTTGGGAGAGGTGATTTCTGAGACTTATAGTGCATTTATTCACGGTCGACTCATCACTGATAATGCAATTGTTGGTTTTGAATGTATGCATACTTTAAGGACTCGAAAAAGTGGGAAACAAGGAGCGCTCGCATTAAAACTTGACATGTCCAAAGCGTATGATAGGGTTGAATGGGCTTTCTTGGAAGGTATGATGAGTAAGCTTGGTTTTTCTAAGGTTTGGATTGATCGTATTATGCGATGCATTACTTCGGTGTCATTTTCTATCTTAGTTAATGGATCGATACATGGTTTTTTTAAACCATCTCGAGGCTTAAGTTAAGGGGATCCATTATCTCCATACCTTTTCTTGTTGTGTGTGAAGGTCTCTCTAGACGCATATATAGTGCAGAAAGATGTGGAGATTTGGCTGGATTTCGTTGTAGTCGAGGAAGGCCTAAAGTTTCTCACCTCTTCTTTGCAGATGATGGCTTATTATTCACTCGTGCTTCTGAAAGAGATTGCCGAACTATCAAACGAATTTTAGATGATTATGCTTCAGCATCAGGTCAGGTTGTTAATTTCCAAAAGTCGGCAATGTGTGTTAGTAAGCATGTCAATAGACAAAGGGCTTTCGGTTTGGCAAGACTCTTGGGGGTTCAGCTGGTTCGATGCCATGAGCGATATCTTGGTCTTCCGAGCTTTGCCGGGAAGAATAAGAAAGCTTTGTTTGCTAACATTAGAGATCGTGTTTGGGATAGGGTTAAAGGGTGGCAGAATAAACTCTTTTCGGTTGGTGGAAAAGAAGTCGTTTTAAAAGCAGTGGTGCAGGCCATTCCCATATATTCGATGTCTTTATTTCGATTACCAAAAGGCCTAATTCAAGAGCTTCATAGAATGAATGCTAGATTTTGGTGGGGATCCGATGAGAAGAAACGACGAATCCATTGGTGTAAATGGGAGCAGCTTTGTGCTGGAAAAGATGTTGGAGGACCAGGCTTTCGAGATTTATCCTTGTTCAATAAAGCATTCTTGGCAAAGCAATGTTGGCGGTTAATCAAACAACATAATACGTTAGCAGCCAAGGTCCTCAAACATAAATATTTTCCAGATTCATCAGTTTTGAAGGCTACCAGCTCGAGTTCGAGCTCCTTTTTGTGGAAGAGTTTTTTATGGGGACGTGAATTATTGGATGCAGGGGTTAGATGGCGTATAGGCAATGGTGAAAGCGTTTCGGTTTATCATGATCGCTGGATTGCTCGACCATCTACCTTTAAAATTTTATCTCCTCCAGTTCTCCCTCTCGAAACTAAGGTGGCTGCGTTGCGATTACCCTCTGGAGGCGGGAATGAGGGGCTGATTCAAGAGTCTTTTTTGCCTGCAGATGCTGAGATGATTTTGAGTATCCCATGCTCATCTTCATCTGAAGATTCGGTATTATGGCATTACGATAAAATGGGTGCTTTTTCAGTGAAGTCGGGGTATCACCTTGGTTTTTCGCTGAAAGATTCTCCTAGCTCCTCGGGGTTGAGCGAAATGGATTCCTGGTGGAAGTTCTTATGGCGGATTAAAATTCCAACAAAAGTGAAACTTTTCCTTTGGAAAGCTTGTCATAACTGGTTACCTACTCATGTCAATCTTGCTAAACGTAATATGATGGTGGATGTTTTATGCCCTCTCTGCCATAAAGTGTCGGAGTCGACTATGCATGCTCTTTGGAGTTGCTTTTTTTTGAAGCAAATTCGATCGGTTCTCTCATTTATGAAAGGCCTTGGCAGGTGTGATAGATCCCAGTTTGTAGATTTTATGATTAAGTGTCGAAACTCCTTGCTAGTGGACGAGATGGTGAGCTTAAGTATTTTGTTGTGGAAAATTTGGTACAGGAAAAATACTGTTGTCCATGGCTCCTCTCCTTCATACTGTGATTCTGATTTTCTGGAATGGGTGCATGGTTTCACTGAGGACTATAGCATTGCTAACCAAAAGCATAAGGGGGCCTCTAGCAATGGTGTCTGCGTTGAAAACTCATGGCGACTGCCGGATGAAGGATAGTTTAAAGTTAATACGGATGCGGCTATTGATGGCGAAAATATGAAGGTAGGGATTGGGATTATCATTCGAAATAGCAATGGGGCTATGATGGCTTCGAGTACCCAATCTCTAAAAGCTGGGTATTCTCCTCATATGGCAGAAGCGACGGCTATTTTAAGGGGACTTCAGTTTGCGGTAGATACAAGTTTGGTGCCTTGCATGATTGAACCCGATGCTCAAGTGGTGCTAAATCTATTGAAAGCTGGTGTGCCTCCTTATTCGGATGTCGGTCTGATTATTCAGGATATTTTTTCTTTTTGTGAGAATTCCCTTAGTTATTCTTTTCGCGTAAAGCTAATTTGGCGGCCAATTGTTTAGCGAAGATTGGTTTGTCTTCTTTTGTTGATGACTACTGGATGGAGTAATGTCCTCCAAGTGTGGTACCGGTAGTGAGGAATGATTGTTCTTTTTTAGCGTGATGCTCTGGTCCTAATAATATTTTCCTGATTCAAAAAAAAAATTAGTTTTATATTTTTCTTCTAAAGTGAAATTCTTTTTATTTTAAAAAAAAAGTCATTCAAAGTCTTTAGTAGGAATGAAAGACAAATTGTGAGATTTGTTATTACTAAAAGTTATTAAAAGTCATTGAGATTTTGAATACCTCCAAACTTTCATAACTTTCATAGACTGTTAAAAAGTTTTGATTGAATACCACATGACATTTAAAGACTTTTTTAAAGTCTATAAAAATCTGTATTGAATACCCCATGACTTTTATAGAGTCTTTACATTGAATACACCCAAACTTTTTAATTCCATAAAATTCATTAAAAGTCTTTTAAAATCCTAATTTAATACACCGCCTTAACAGTTAAGTCATGAGACTTATGAGAAAATCATGGAAGAGTAAATGCAAAAGATCTTCGATTGAAAATTTTACTAGGAAACTCATATTACAGAAATTTTCGTCATCATATATTCTAAGATTGTAAGGTACCAGCAACACGGCTGGACCAACCATGTCATTTTTTTTTTCTTCTTCCTCCTCTTGCTCACCGCGGCCTATTTCTACTGCTTTTCATAAGAAACGTACTCATGATGATCATTCTCCTTATTCACTACTAGTACTTCATCGGTTTTTTGGGCCCTTTTTTGTTTGAGAAAATTAACAAATCCTTGAAGTGCAACATCAGCATCATCGGTCTTCATCAACTCCTCTGCTACCTCAGCTGGGGTGACCTCTGTTTTCTGAATCAGGTCTTCAATTTCTCCAAACAGTGAGTGATTGTCTTTAATTTCAAGGTAAGTGGAGGCCAAGAGCTTGAAGCCACTAAAACTACAATAGGACATGTTTATGTGCACGTCCATTCGACCAGGGCGCAACAAGGCAGGGTCAATCCGATCCTTGTGGTTGGTTGTGAACACAACGATACGCTCATCGCCACAGCTCGACCATAAGCCATCAATGAAGTTCAATATACCGGATAGTGTCAGCTGAAAAAAAAAATCGATCAAACAAATTTTCAGTTCACATAATAATTCAATGTAAACTGTTGCCCATTAACTAATTTGGAAGGAAATCAAGTTCATAGGAAAGAAAATCTTGATTCTTTAGATAAAGGGGAATCAAGTTCCTTTTCCGCGGTAACTTAGTGGCCGTTCGGTAACGTTTTTGTTTTTTGTTTTTTATTTTCTGATTTTCATTGATTTTAAAAAATTGATTTTTAGATTTTTTGGATTCAAAAACGCGTCTGGTAGCGATGATTGAAAATGATATTTGGAGAATCAAAACATAAAAATTACGTCTGGTAGAATTATTTTGTTATATGAATCAGGTAATGGAACTTTTAATATTAAAATATCGACAATGGATATTTTTTTATTAAAATATAAATTTAAAATCACTTTTTATTACAAAAAGTAAAAAATAAACAATATTTTAATTCGTAGGACCCACCAAAAATGAGAACAACAAACTGAAAACAACAGATTGTTGTTTTTGGTGGGCGCAACTTTTTAGCTTTAAATGAAAAAATAGTTTTTAATATTTTTATCTTTTTCTTTTTTCAAAATGCTTTACCGAACAAGTTTTTTATATTTTTTAAACTCAAAAACAAAAAAACAGGTCTGGAAACGACACTGAATGCAACCTTAATTCCCAGATGAATAATGCAAAACTTCCTAATTTATTTCTAAAAAAACCTTCCCGAATAATATTGGACATATGAGTTGTCACATGTCAATATGACGGGGAAAAGTTTTTGAAGAAAAATTTGGAAAACTAACATTTCTTATTCTCGATTAATACGCGGGACCCATATAATTTGATCATTAGTAAACATTGTGATCACAAATCGTACTTACCTTTGGATTAGATTCTCCAAAGCTGTCATCAGAGCTGTCATCTCCACTGCTGTCATCTTCTCTATCTTGAACCGATGCGTTGCAATCTATATCTTCAATAATCAAAATGGATCGATTCGAAGTCGACAGCAAAATTCTTCTCAATTCTGAATTGGAATAGATGCTTGCAAGATCAAGAAAATAGATATTAAAGCGAAGGTAATTAGCCATGGCTGCAATCAAGCTTGATTTACCAGTACCAGGAGGACCATAGAGCAAGTAACCGCGTTTCCACGCTTTGCCTACTCTTTTATAGAATTCCTTCCTCTTCACAAATCGGTCAAGATCCTCTACAATCATCTTTTTCATCTCCGGATCCATCGCCAATTTATCAAACGTCACCGGATGGTCGAGATTGATACAACCCCACATGCCTCCACCATCAGAGTCATAATCATTAGAATCACAGTCTCTGCTACAGATCTTGACGACTCTTTCTCTCTCTTTGATCTCATTCGCTTGTTCCAAGACATAGTCCAAGTAGCTGGACATCACCGTGTCCCTGTGTTTCTTAGGAAATGTCAGCTCGAAGTATAGCTTCTCTGGCCGGCTGTTTTCTTTGCTCTCGCAGAAGAATCTCCATTGGAGCTTTATGTTTTTGAAGGTATCATGGATTTGATCACCCTTTACGATGGCGAAGGAGAAGCCTTTTTGTCTGTGTGTTTTGCTGACCTTTAAACGCTCGTTTTGTGGGCTTATTTTTGTTCTGAGGTAGATCTCGGCGGCTTCGTAGACTTGGTTTGTAGACGTGTTGTTGATGTATTCGTCGATGATGAGAGTTGAGTTGGTGGAGGGTGGAGTGAATAGGTAATAGTGGAAAGTGTTGCAAATATAGGTTCTGAATGATTCGGGCAAGAGATCGTTGATTATGGATCTCAATAGCATCATAGCTCCTGTGTAGGAGGCGTAGAGAGAAAACAATGAGGTCATGGACTGGGGCATCTGTGAAAAAGAAGCCATGACTGATCTCAACAAACGATTTCGAGTCTGTTAATTTGTGTTTTTTGGGATGATTTTGGTGACTCGAGACTAGAGAGTGTTTGATTACTTGTAAATTAGAGGCTTTTATAGTGTTTTTATTACTTTGGCATCAAGAAAATTACTTTGTCTCCAAGAATAGGACTAATTGTACAAATTTAGCTTGAGTTTAGGTCTAATTACAGTTAGATGGACCTTTTACTCGAAATTATACAAACTTCTCATACCATAAGTTGACTTCTGTTAAATTTAACCATTGACCAAAATTTTAGAGTTAAATGACTAGAATGTCCCAATTTATATTATTTTATCAACTAAAATAAATAATTAAACAAATATTATCTAATATATAATAAAATTTTTAAAATTTAATAAAAATGATGAGGCTAATATTATTATTTTTTTCGATATTTGTCACCCATTTTTCATAAAAATCCTTCATGGACCTTTGTTTTGAATGGGTGATGAATTTCGGAAAAAACAAATAAGCTCAACTGTAAATGATTTTTTTTCTTTAGTTGAAAATAGGTGTTGAACCTAGAAAATGAAAAGGTCGGATGATGATGATTTTCTCTTTAGTTGAAAATGGGTGGTGATAGTTGTCGGAAAAAAAAAGTTCAACATTTTTTTCTCCTCTGAAAAATGGGTGAAAAATATCGAAAAAAATAATAACATTATCCTCATCTTTTTTATTAAATTTTTATTATATATTAGATAATATTTGTTTATTTCTTTATTTTATTTAATAAAATAATATAAATGGCGGCATCCAAGTCATTTAACCCTAAAAGTTTGGTCAATGGTTAAGTTTAACGAAAGTCAACTTATGGTAGGGGAGGTTTGTGTAATTTCGAATAAAAACTTAATCTAACTATAATTAAACCTAAACTCAGGGAGGTTTGTGCAATTAGTCCCCAAGAATATTTGTTTTGGTAAGTAATTTCAATATACTAATGGGTAGTCTTAACTCTTGAGTATTTCTTTTTTTGAAAATGTCTTAACTCTTAAGTATTAGTTAAAAAGAAAACTCTTAAGGCACATTACTAATCAGGAACATATGGAATCGGAATCAAGTTTTATTGGAAAGGGAATTAAGAGGAATTAGAATCAAGTTACAAAATTATTCCAGTATTTACTAACAATTTAGGAATCAGAAACAAAATCAAATTTATTCAATTTCTATTGTTTACTTAAACTAAGGATTCAGAATGATACATTGTGTATAAAACATGATGAAATATTTTTATTATTATTATGAAAAAATATATTTTATATTACTCATAACACTATAATTATAATAATTAACATTTTTACATTCTAATATTTGAACTAATTAAATAAAGAACTATTGAAATGACTTGATTAAAAAAAACGAAGTCGTCGTAGCATATATATTTATATATATATATATATATATATATATATATATATATATATATAAGAAATATGAATATGCAGAAGTTATTTTTAGTTCATAAATGGTTTTGTAATATATATATATATATATATATATATATATATATATATATAAATAAATAAAGAGAGAGAGATGATTTTTTTATAAATCACATGTTTAGAATAATATAAACTATTAATTATGTAAACCAATATGAATATTCAAAAAAAAAAAGTAAACCAATATCATTTAAGTAAATTAAAAACATAAATCAATAATTATGAAGAAGATTGTAGTAAATATATCATGAATTCCTTTTTCAATGAGGAAAGAGAACTTGATTCCTAAGAGCATCTCCAATGTAAAAATGGCTTGCATATGAATAATTGTTGGCATAGTAACAATGTCAAGAGACTTGCTTCCTATGTGGCATAATTATGAACTTGATAGACAATCAACTTAAAATTTGGTCTTCAATGCTTCCGTTTAAAACATATTTTGTTTTAATGATTTGTTCAATTTTATTTCCTATTTTCTTTTTTATTTTATTTCCTTACCAAAAATAGTTGAAAAATTAATGTCAATTTTAAATGTTTGCTGAATTAACCTAAAAAATGGTTGTGCAACAGACCGTCTGAAAGTGGACTGTCAAATTGACAATGTCTATTATTTTTTTTGTCACGTCAGCTTGAGGTTGAATATGCATTGTTGCATTGAAGACACAATTATTAACGGAATGTATATTTATCCTACATGACATCTCTTTTTTTCACAACAACACTTGCATTGGAGATGTTCTAAGATGGGTTAGTAATCAAGTTCCATTTCCATTAGGAATTTAATTCCTGATTTGCAAGTGGGGTCCACGGAATTTAATTGCCTAAAAATTTAGTAAACAGTGGAATTCCGAAATTAGGAATTTAATTCCCTTTTCTAAGTAGAATTATTGATTAGTAAACATGTCATTAGTATTACAAAGAAAACAAAAGAAATAAAATCTATGCTTAAAATGAAAAAACAATAAAAAAAATTTAGAGATGTTTTTTTTTTTTCAAATTCTCTTTTTTTTTTTGTAAAATCAGGCACAAATATTATTATTTCTCTTGCAAGGTCGAATGGGGATCTCACATCGTCCAACCTAGACATGACGCCGGTTCCGGTTCCGGTTCCGGTTCCGGTTCTGGAGGGACTGGAACCGGAACCGGCTATTTTTTTTTGTATAATCATATTTCATAAAAAAAAATTAGTCATGTAAAAATGTAATTGGTAAATGTATTTTATTGGGTCACCCGCAAAATAAAGTTAAATAAATAAATGACAAATTAAAAAATAAAATAAAATAAAACAAAAAAAAAAAATTGGCCTTGCACTTAATTTTTACTACAATTAAGTTGCCTACGTATCCTCTTAAGGGTTTAGAAGAATCAAATGCCACGTAGTTCTCTTACCTTTTATTGTAGATTTGGACTTTGGAGATGGGGATTTGGCGTGGAGTCGTGGACTAATCGTTGCCATGATCATCCGTTCAACTTTCAGCCGGTTGATCATCTTTAAAGAAATCGTATGGTTCCTCTTGATCGATTTCTTGTTGTCTATATTGAGCTTTCGTCCAATCTTCAACACAAGCTTGTATCTGAAGTGATTTCAGACTCATAAGGGAACGTTTTGGGTCTAAAATATTCTCACCGGCACTAAACTTGAAAATACACTCTAAGCGTGTGTCTAACAACCTAGAGGGGGAATGAATGGGTTGTTAATCGATTATTACCAATTTTTCGATTAGTCAATATTAATAATATAACCCAACATAAACAAACATACAAAATCAAGTAAAAGTGCGGAATATAAATAACACTTGATTTTTACGTGGAAACCCTTCAACAAGAGAAAAACCACGGGCTATCCTTCTAGCCACACACGATCCTCAAATCCACTATTGTAATGATGTTTACAACCTAGGTTAACCTCTAGTCACACCATTCTCGGTCACTAACCCACCACTACTACCCAACGGGCCTTTATAGTGAATCCTTGATCACTTTGCTTGCCAACCACACCTTGGTTGCAAGACTTCACTTGCTTGTGCACTACACCTTGTAGTCACAAGACTTAACTCTCAAGAAGAGATTAACAACCTAAGTGAATATATGAATACTCAAAATACAAATAATGCTAGGCAACACTAAATGCTTATCTAGGGTTTTAAGATGACACTAAGTACAAATCCTAGATATCAATGTCTATATGAATGCTCATAAAGACTTAACTAGATATAGATGTGCAAGTCTAAACTCTAGTCATCAAACAAAACCATATCAACATATGTTGTCATTAATCATGGCAAGGACAATAAATGCAATTAACAAATGCAATCAATGAGTCCTAATTAGCTAGAGGGCAAATATGTCCTAAATGCAAGCTATCACAATACAAACCCAATCATACAAAGGAACTCATAAATATATGCATTAAATAGAGTCCTAGCATTTAATCAACTAATAAATGCAATAAAAACACAATCTTGGAAACTATGAACAAATGATAAATATGGGGTTTTTGTTCAACTTACCAAGTCAACTAATGATGAAGACCCATGTCTTAAAGATGCTTAGGAATGCATGAAGGTGATGGGTTTTTGGGTTTGGAGAGTCAAGGAACAAAGCTTGAAGCTTTCTCTCTCCAAGGGTTGTTCTCTCTCATAAAAATGGGTTCATGAAGCTCTGAAACGAGTTGGGGAAGAAGAGAACATATATATAGAAACCCTAGACAAAACTGCGTCGTTTTGGGTTTGAGAAACAAAATCCCGTCAATACCGCTTGCTGGACCGCGGCTCGGGTAAGTGTCCAGACAGCGGTACATACAGCAGTGCACCGTCTGGACAACACCGCGGTTGGGACCGCTGTGCGTGCAAGTGCACAGGTCGCGGTCCAGGCAGCATGGGCCTACTGAAGTTTACCGTTTCAGGGACCGCTGGGCATACATGTGTGCAGGACGCAGTCAAGGCAGCATGTGCCAACTGATGTATACCGCTCTATATGCCGCGGTGGAAGCAGAGCCTGCCAAGCGGTCTAGGCCGCGGTAAGAGAAGAAACTCTCTTTTCCAGGCAGACTCAACACACTAATTAATGTGCAATATGTGCAAGTGTGGAGTGTGAAAGAATGCACACATGAGCAATCATGAAACAAATGCATAACAATACAAATGCACGTAAGTGTGTGAGTGTGCAACAATCAATGCATGTCAATACAAATGCATGAGAAGTGAGTGTGTGTAACTAAATCTCTTCAAGAGTTAAGAACAAGTGAACTACCTCTCTTGAAGATCTTTAGGATGACCGGAAGCATGTCTTCGAGAACACCGCACATGGAGAACCTATGCTACCCATTACAAACATCCCCAGTGTGATTTGTCATGAAATAAGCCAATCATTAAACTGAGGTTCTTACAATCTCCCCCTTTGGCTATTTCATGACAAAATCACCACTCACAAAATAATCCTCACAAAACAAAAATAAAGCTATTGGTCAACAAAATATATTCTACGTTACAGTAAGAGAAACCTAAGATCTAAGTCTTCAAGGTTATCAATCTCTCCGTAGATCATCATACCTACACACAATAGCAAGAAAGCACTTTCCAAGAACAAGGGCATGTGAGGTGAACAAATACAAAAGGCAATTGCACTCAATAAAGCAATATAGAGAAATGCATGTGCAATGCTCCCCCTAAAAGGTTACTCTCTCTCATAAGGCTTTTCCCCCAAAACATAAACATGCTCCCTCATGCTCCCCCTATATTTCTCAAGACTTCTCCCCCTTTTTGTCATGAGATAGGCAAAGGAGCTCCCCCTATCGGGTTGCTTTAGCAAAGAGAGATATTTGCACAAAAGATGATTGCATAATCATGTACATAAACTTTATGCAACTCAATTAAGTAAGAGAGATTCAAGGAGTTTTATTATAACGAGAATGTGTGACGATGTTGCTTTGCATGCAAGACATATAACATCAAAGTTCAAAAACAATGGTATTTGGCAAAGCAGACAACAAAAGGGTTTCCATAAGAATTCAAACCAATTTGCACCCTTTTGTCATAAGCAAACATGATATAGTATTTTTGAAAATAAATTTTCGACGCACACAAAACTATATCAATCCTTAAAAGCAAATCAAGACATTGGATCAAGAGATCCTTTTAGATTTTTCCGGATAATTATCCGTATGATAGTAGTCTTGATTAACAATTAAGAAGAGAGAGAAGACTAATTTGGATATAAAATCCTTATTGATTACATGGATACAAGATCCTTATTGATTAGTCTTCTCATTTGCATTCACACATATTTGCATTAAAGCAATCAAAACATATTTTATGCATATCATTTTGAGCATGTCATAATCAAGTTCACATGTCAAGGAGATAGATTATAGGTCATTCAAGTGTACTATCCCAATCAAATCTCCTAGTCCAAAAATGCATGTTTGAACATAAATGTGACATGGATTGCAAACAAAGCAAGGTTACACACTTATTGAATAAAAATATCATATAAGCATATATGTACAACCTGGTATCTCAAGCAATTAATAAAGAAGCATAAAGTATATCAAATTTTTGCACATTTCAAAAATGCAAGGTTGCTCTCTTTGCTTGAGTTCCCCATAAGGGGTCAATCACCACCGTATCAGGACGAGGGGCAAGTTCCTATAGACATACTAAGTCCATTTGACTCAATAGTATTTATTGGTGATATTTTAGCACAATGGAATGGATGCACATTTTCCTTATCCAACCTAGGTTCCACTACATCATTTTTAGTGGTCAAAGTATTCAATTCACTAGATTTCCTAGGATCATTCAATTTAGCCCTACGGTTCATTCTCTTTTCTTTCATACTCTCAATTCTACATAACTTAATGTAGTTAAAACAATTTGGTCTAATGTGACCAATCATACCACAATAATGACAAGTAGGTATAAAAGAAGAAATCATACCATTGCTTTTAGCTCTCATCGAGGCATGGCCATGTTGATGAGTTTGCATTTGATGTTGCACATGTTGTCTTTTTCTTGGAACATTAGCTGGATGTTGGTGCCTTTGTGGTTGAGCATGAACAACTTGATGTACTTGCCTCAAGGGTTGAGGTTGCTTGGCTTGCCTTCTTGGTTGAGGAAAGCTTGAAAGCGAGGCTCTTGGTTGTTGAGCTTGAGCTCCATTCTTTGTTGGCATCTTCACTTGACCACATTTGGATGACTCTCCAAGATCAATCTTCCTCCTAGGATGTTGAGAAGGTGAACCTTTGCTTTTGCCTTGAGCTTGAGGTTGAGGCATCCTCAAGGGTTGAGGCATCCTCAAGGGTTGAGGTGAAACTTGTTTCCTCGGAAGCATCTTCAAGGAAGCACTCTTGGAAGACTCACCCACAATAATACATTTCTTGGGTGATGGAGGTGGACATTTAGGAGAGATTTCCTTCACAAATGTAATCTTGCCCAGGAATGGAGTGCACTCATCATCAATTAAACCAAGCCCACGCTTGTCATTTGGCACCTTGCCAATGCTTAACATCTTGTTAAGTTTCTCCGATCCCGAAGTCAATTTAGCAAGAGACATCCTTGCTTCATCAAGTTCCCTCTTCAACTTGTCTTCACTTTCGTTGACTCTCCTCACTTCTTCATTCAAGTGAGTTACCTTGGTTGAAAGCTTGAGATTCTCCTCCTTTAATTTTTGAATCTTCCTTTTCTTTTTCAACCTAGAGTCTTCAAAGTGTTTGATGAAGCCTTCAAGGTCCATGCCTTCACAAATTCCTCTAGAGTGAGGAGAAGACTTCTCATCATTAGAGTCACTTCCTGTACTAGAGAATGGGACGCTCTTTTCACTTTGCCTCTCATCAAATGAGTCAACTTCCTCATCAAGACTTTCGTCTTGGTCACAAGACAAGGCACTCTTGCCTTCTTCTACTTCCACATAGGAGGCTTCAAAGGCCGTGTAGTTAATGGCAAGTTCTTCATCATCCGAGGAATCTTCTACACTCTCACTATCACTTGATAAGATATCCATCCCTTTTCCTCTTCTCTTGTCCTTCAAGTTAGTAGAATCCTTGGAGATATGCTCGAATCCTTCACATTCAAAGCATTGAATCCCTTTTCTTGAAGGCTTCTCTTGACTTGGCTCAATCTTCTTGAAGTGGGTTTTCTTCTTGAAGTCATTTCCCTTAGAGCCATGGCCGCTCTTTTGTAGCTTCAAGAATTTCTTGAATCTCTTCACCATTAGAGCCATGTCTTCATCCGAGTCATCATCCCCCTTCCCAATCTTAGAGGTCTTCAAGACTAACCCCTTTTGCTTCTTGGGGGGTGTGGAGGTAGGACCTCGTCTAGACTCATAGGCAAGTAGCCTTCCAATCACTTCACTTGGATTCATAATCTTGAAGTCCTTGTTTTCTTCAAGAGCCGTCACTTTGGATTCGAATCTAGCGGGAAGTGACCTCATGATCTTTTGCTTGATCCTCCTATCCGAATACGGGTCACCTAGTTGATGGCTTTGATTCACAATGTCCATCAACTTCACTTGGAAGTCATTAAAGCACTCATGCTCTTCCATCTTGATCGTCTCAAATTGTGCTTGAAGAACTTGGAGCTTGGAATCCTTAACCACTTCGGTTCCCTCATGCGCCGTCTCTAGAATCTTCCAAGCTTCATGTGCATTTTTGGTGATTTGGATGAGTTTGTATTGGCTCTCATCCACTGCACAAAACAAAGCATGCATTGCTTTGTGGTTCCACTTTGAAGCTCAAATTCTTGTGTGCTCCATTGAGACTTAGGCTTGGAGACTTCACTTCCATCTTTGGTGGTCATTGTTGGAGGAGTGTAGCCATCTTCAATTGCTATCCAAGCTCGATCACTTATTTGGCAAATATAGGACTCCATCTTGCCTTTCCATGAGGCATAATTGTCACCCTTGAGCAAAGGAGGTCGTATGCTCGATGCTCCCTCATTACTCATCCCAAAGTCACTCATAGTGTTTGGGTAATATGAATGCAAATGAATGCAGCCAACAAAATGCACACAAATGCAAGACACACACAATCAAGAGCAAGGATCACCTAAGTATGTCTAGGAACCCGCTCTGATACCAATTGAAAATACACTTTAAGCGTGTGTCTAACAGCCTAGAGGGGGGTGAATGGGTTGTTAATCGATTATTACCAATTTTTCGATTAGTCAATATTAATAATATAACCCAATATAAACAAACATACAAAATCAAGAAAAAGTGCGGAATATAAATAACACTTGATTTTTACGTGGAAACCCTTCAAGAATGGAAAAACCACGGGCTATCCTTCTAGCCACACACGATCCTCAAATCCACTATTGTAATGATGTTTACAACCTAGGTTGACCTCTAGTCACACCATTCTCGGTCACTAACCCACCACTACTACCCAACGGGCCTTTATAGTGAATCCTTGATCACTTTGCTTGCCAACCACACCTTGGTTGCAAGACTTCACTTGCTTGTGCACTACACCTTGTAGTCACAAGACTTAACTCTCAAGAAGAGATTAACAACCTAAGTGAATATATGAATACTCAAAATACAAATAATGCTAGGCAACACTAAATGCTTATCTAGGGTTTTAAGATGACACTAAGTACAAATCCTAGATATCAATGTCTATATGAAAGCTCATAAAGACCTAACTAGATATAGATGTGCAAGTCTAAACTCTAGTCATCAAACAAAGCCATATCAACATATGTTGTCATTAATCATGGCAAGGACAATAAATGCAATTAACAAATGCAATCAATGAGTCCTAATTAGCTAGAGGGCAAATATGTCCTAAATGCAAGCTATCACAATACAAACCCAATCATACAAAGGAACTCATAAATATATGCATTAAATAGAGTCCTAACATTTAATCAACTAATAAATGCAATAAAAACACAATCTTGGAAACTATGAACAAATGATAAATATGGGGTTTTTGTTCAACTTACCAAGTCAACTAATGATGAAGACCCATGTCTTAAAGATGCTTAGGAATGCATGAAGGTGATGGGTTTTTGGGTTTGGAGAGTCAAGGAACAAAGCTTGAAGCTTTCTCTCTCCAAGGGTTGTTCTCTCTCATAAAAATAGGTTCATGAAGCTCTGAAACGAGTTGGGGAAGAAGAGAACATATATATAGAAACCCTAGACAAAACTGCGTCGTTTTCGGTTTGAGAAATAAAATCCCGTCAATATCGCTTGCTGGACCCCGGCTCGGGTAAGTGTCTAGACCGCGGTACATACAGCAGTGCACCGTCTAGACAACACCGCGGTTGGGACCGCTGTGCGTGCAAGTGCACAGGTCGCGGTCCAGGCAGCATGGGCCTACTGAAGTCTACCGTTTCAGGGACCGCTGGGCGTACATGTGTGCAGGACGCGGTCAAGGCAGCATGTGATAACTGATGTATACCGCTCTATATGCCGCGGTGCAAGCAGAGCCTGCCAAGCGGTCTAGGCCGCGGTAAGAGAAGAAACTCTCTTTTCCAGGCAGACTCAACACACTAATTAATGTGCAATATGTGCAAGTGTGGAGTGTGAAAGAATGCACACATGAGCAATCATGAAACAAATGCATAACAATACAAATGCACGTAAGTGTGTGAGTGTGCAACAATCAATGCATGTCAATACAAATGCATGAGAAGTGAGTGTGTGTAACTAAATCTCTTCAAGAGTTAAGAACAAGTGAACTACCTCTCTTGAAGATCTTTAGGATGACCGGAAGCATGTCTTCGAGAACACCGCACATGGAGAACCTATGCTACCCATTACAAACATCCCCAATGTGATTTGTCATGAAATAAGCCAATCATAAAACTGAGGTTCTTACAAAACTGTTGTTCTACCGCCACAGTAGAAACTGGTGTTGAAAGGATTTATTTGGCTATCATAGCCAAGATTGGAAAGTACCTTTCATGCTCTTTCCACCAGTGTAGGATATCAAATTTTTTATCTTCGGTGTCTTCTATGAACCCAAAAGAGGTACTTAGATAAGATTCAAGCTCGGAATATGTGGTGGAGCTTGATGAAGAAGAACCTCGTAATTTTTTGGTTTTTTTTTATAAAAGATTATACCCTAAATTAACAAATCCAGAGGATGATGATGATGAACGAGATACATTTTGAGTTTGTGGAACATCTATGTTCAGTGATGGACCGTAAACTTTAATATATTCATCATATAATTCATACAATAATGTCTTAACCCTAGCACAGCACATATCAACATCATAATCTATTTTTAAACCTTGTTCATAATAAACAGAAAGATAATCAGGCAAACTTTCTAATCTACAACGTGGATCAAAACACAAGGCAATCAAATAAATATTTGGAAACTCCTTATAATATTCTAACCATTTATCCTTCATAGCAGTAACAGACTCATGTAATTCTGAGTCAGATTCACAATGAGCAAATGCACCAGCAATATTAAGACTCTCAATAATAAATAAATTAGTTGTAGGATAATAAACACCAGATAAATTGTTAGTAGCAGTATAAAAAACTTTTAACAAACCACAAACATTGCTACAAGCATCCCAATGACTTTGATAAAGATTAATGTGACTAACATGATATTGAATAAAAGTAACTAATAAATCCCTATATTCATAACTTCTAGCAAGCAATTTATAAGTAGAATTCCAACTTGTTGGAACATCACGAGGAAATCTAATGGCACGCTTACCATTTTGTTTACAATATGTTGCCCATAATTTCATTACAGAAGGATGTTTCCACAAAAAATAGAGGGCATCTTTAATAGGTTGAATAAACTGTTCAAGAGTTTTTAATCCTTTTTGAACACATAAATTGAAAACATGGCATGCACATCTTTGATGAAAAAATTTACCACCAAGATAAGGTTTGCATAATTCAATTAAAGCAGGAATAGCAGCGGTATTGTTAGAAGCATTATTAAAACCAATTGCAAAAATTTTGTTCTCAAGTTTATACTCTGTGAAAATAATTCTAAGATGTCTAAAAATATTAGCAGCAGTGTGTTTATCATCAAAAACTCTAAATGCAAGAATTCTTTTTTGGATAGCCCATGCATTATCCATATAATGGCAAGTGACACCTATGTATGAATGCATTCGCCAATGATCACTCCATATATCGGCACATACGGAAACACGGCCATTATATTTTTCTAAAAAAATTTCCAACATTTTCTTTTCTTTTTCATAAATGTTTTCAAGTGCTTCTGTGAGCAGGATTTAATGCTCGTTGACAATAATTATTAAAACCAACATTTTCACCAAAACTAAATGGTAAGTGTTCTACTGCAACCATTCTAGCTAATTCTTCTCTATTTTTTGCATCACTATATTTAAATAATTGTTGGTTAGGGGTAGCGTACCAGGGAATTTGAGCTTGTGAACTCGATTTGGCATGTGCATCTGGATGTGAGTTCGTTATATGCTTCCGATATGTGACATATCCTCCAGATTTGTGCCATTTAAATACTTTTTTGCAGTAATTGCAAATCACTACTGTGCTTCCATCTTCATGCGTAACTTTCTTCATATGGAGTACGAAGAGATCAGATTTGACCTGCTTCGGTAACTTTTCTTCCATATATGGATCAAAATCAAAATCTTGATTTGGATTGGGATCAGGGCCATCACCATCAGGGTCATCAAGCTCATCACCATCATGGCCAAGATCAGGCATATTTTCTGATTGGCTTGTCAAAATGGGGGTGACATTGAGATCGGGTTCAGAAATTCTAAGAGAGGGATAAGAATGAGATTGAGGAAAGTTTAGGCCTAAGTCTTCAGCATAGACTTGTTGTTGTAGATACTCGTGATAGGCACAATCGTCATGACCGAGATTATCCGTCATACAACCCTTACCTTTCATCGAAATGGAGCGTCTAGGAGCATCACCACTTCCACTTGCCATTTTAAAAATTGAATTGTAAAATTCCTTGAACAAAAAATGTTAAAAATTTGATTTAAAAAATGATTAAATGGTTGGAAATAAATTTGGAAGAAAATTAGAAACTTAGTAGTTAGTAATTGCAATTTGCAAATAAAATATATTGTAAATAAAATAAATTGGATATAAAATAAATTGCAAATAAAATAAATTGGAATATAGCAAATAAAATAAATTATAAATAAATGAAATTGGAAACTTAGTAATTGACTAATTGAAAATTAAATAAATTGAAAATAAGAAATATTGCAAATAAAATAAAATTAGAAACTTAGTAATTGTAAATAAAATAAATTGGAAACTTACTAACTTAGTAATTGCAAATAATATAAATTGGAAACTTGGAGACTTGGAGTTTGAGACTTGGAGAATTGAAAGTTTAGAGAGAATTGAGAATTGAGAATTAGAGAGAATTGAGAATTAGAGAGAATTGAGGAAATTGGGGTGAGGAAAAATGAATGGAGGGGTAGGGGTATTTATAGAAAAAAAAATTAAAAAAAAAACAAGTGAATCGTTGGGCCTCCAACGGTTCGTTAAAAAAAATTATTAAAAGATGAACCGGTCGGTTCGAACCGGAACCGAACCGCCGGTTCTGGTCCGGTTCGAACCGGCCAGTTCCTCACTGAAACGAACCGGAACCGAAACCAGCCGGACCGGTTCCCGATCCGGTTCTGAAACCGAAACCAGTTTTTCCGATTCCGGTTCCAATTTTCTGACATCGGTTCCGGTTCGGTTCTCCGATTCGAACCGAACCGAACCGGCATCATGTCTAGTCCAACCTTGGATGAAAAGGAAGAGAGCCAAAGACCGCTGAAATTATTATTTTTTATTGTTTAAATTAATATTAATTTTATATTATTTAATATATGAGCAGATCCATGATCTCATTTTTTTTATATAATTTTTGACACACTTTTTTTAACCTGAGATCTAATGAGATTGAATGGTTTAGATTTCATGATTTATTCTCTCTCCACAATTCTCTCACCTCAATTAAATCTTTGATTTTAATTTTTCTCTCATTTATTTTACTTTCTCTCTCCTCATACATCAATTAATATTTTGAATACTGCTACTTTATCCAAATTCCGAATGATGTGACAACACTCTAATTTATTCATTTAAATCTTACAAATTTAATATAATTTGGATTAAAATGATCCCACATTATTTAGGCATCAGATTTAGATACCAAATTTTGGCAAATAGCATTACTCTAATATTTTTTTTCTTCTCTTCCTTCAATGCTCTTACCTGAAGGGCCGAATCTCTCTTTAAAAGTTAACTTCTTTTGACTATTGCTTCTACAGAAAATTGAAATTCAGTTCATGTCTTGTTAATTATTATTTTTTTGGAACTAATGTGCAAGGTAAATCATATCACACATTTTCTCTTCATCTTTTTTAGTTACAAAAATTGTTAATAGCCAAAATTGGCTAAGGACCAAAGGGAAATTTTCCACCTCCCAGACCTGGTTCCATACCCGAGAGTTTCACCAAGAGACCTCTCAATCCAGAGCCGAGCTACTATACCATCCCAGAAACAAGGGCGGGCTCCGAAAACATCCGGGATAGAGCCCGGACCCGAGAGCTTCCACCAGGAGATCTCTCTGTCCAGAGCCGAACTGCGATACCACCCCAGGAACAAGGACGGGTTCCGGAAACATCCGGGGTAAAGCCCGGAACGATCAGATCTAGCCCGCATCACCAAAACTAGAAGCTCCCCGAAGTCGAGGTCATCTCACAAGTGCTCCAGAGACTCATCTGTACCTAAATTGACACAGAAGAATGTCCCTAAAAGGCCGCGAGGTCAGTCGAAGCCACACCTAGCTTCAAAAGGTCAGTCGAGGCCACACCTAGCTTCGAAAAGGTCAAGGGAAGCCAGATTTGGCTCAAAGCTGGATGAAACTTCTCAGATATCAAGGTCGAAATACTAATCAACCTCACTGGTTGATGCACCACACCATATCGTCATATCCAACGACATCCATAAAGGATCATACTGAAAGGATACGAGGAATGCATTGAATTATATCTAGAAACGTTACCTACATGCAAAACAAGTAATAACATCCAAAAAGGAAACAAACTGATCTCCACCACGATACTTTCAATTCGGACGTCAATTCAAAAGTCAATGACATTAAAGCAAGAAATCTCGCCCGATAAGGAGGAGACTGAGAAAATCAAGGGAGAATCAATCTGTTGACCTATAAACTATGTATAAATAGAAAAGAAAAGAAAGAAAAAAGAGGAGACTACTATTTGACAGGCATACGACTAACAATCGACCATTCCCTAGGGAGAGTTGAGAGAAAAGAGAGAAGAACCTTTGTATTTGTATACCATGCATATTCAATAAAAACATTCTTGCTTACTTGTCACTTTATAAATCACTGTTACATATACAATGAATTTTGGCCACCACCTACGTGGTAGTGGTCTCGAGGGCGTTAACTGAGATTTCTCATCCCGAGCAAAATTTCCGTTAACACTTTCTGGCGCCGTCTGTGGGAACTTACACCCAATTAACCAATCGTTTGCATTTCTATTTTCATTGTTTGACAGGAACTATGAGGCTCCGCTCCTCCCAAGGCCAACACAGAGTCCCGGAGCAATCTCCGGTGAGGCCAACCCGAAAAGCCCCAGGAAGGGGGAGAAAGTCTAGATATAGTAGTCAAGCTCCGATCCAGACAACCAATACGCGGGCTACTGGCCACCCCATAGTGAGCCAGGCAGCACTCAACCAACAAGCGGCGGCCTTCGTAGAATCCGTCCGCGTCCGCCTCCTCGCTGAAGGCATCACAATCCAGCCAACCAACATGGATGATCAGGGAGAGCCGAACAGGCTCGGAGCTAGACCACCTGCTTTCGATCGCCTAGGACCTCCTCCTCCAGAGCCGGCTCGAGATAGATCAGGGCCCTAACATTCGATCTGGGATAGGCTGGGACCCATGCTCCCAGCTCCGAGAAGACTTTCATAATATCAACCCAGCTAGTTAAGTCTGTCGCGGATGCTTTTACCCGGAAGCCCCGAGGGTTATCTCATCCAACTACATCTAGGAGAACTACTCTGGCCCTAGAAGAGGAAAGTAGGCAAACTCCCCGAGTAGATCATGTCCAGGAGGAGGACCGGATAGAAATTGCCAGTTCATCAAAAAGATTCGACAGTGAGGAATCTGAGGTTAACTCTAAGAGACCTGGGAACAAACGACTGAGGGATCAGCTAGCAAAGCTACAAAAAGAGGTCCAGCAGATAAGGAAGGGAAAGAGTTAGGAGGACAAAAAGAATCCCCTGAGCGAGATGAACGCTCCCTTCACTAGGAGGATCCGGGAAACAGAGCTCCCCCCAAAATTCAAAATGCCAGCAGATAAGTTCTCTGGAACAGAAGATCCTCTAAGCCACCTAGAGAGCTTCGTTCAACAGATGGAGGTCCAGAACACTACCAGAGCAGCTATGTGCAGAATGTTCCCAACGACCTTGACCGACTACGCTAAAACCTGATTCAGGAAACTACCCGTTGGAAGCGTGGATTCTTTTACAAAATTATCAACCGATTTTTGCTCACAATTCCAAGGAGTTAAACCTCGCCCGAAAGATCCCATACACCTCCAATATGTGATCCAGGAACGGAGTGAAACTCTTCGATCATATGTGGAGCGATTTCTCAAGGATGTCATACAAATGGGAGTTTTCACCGAAAAAGAAACCCTCGCCAACTTCAGGCGAAACCTCTGGGCAGGAAAGCTTTTCCGTTCTTTCGCCAAGAGACCTCCCGAGACTTACCAGGAGGCCTATGACCGGGCTCTTGAGCAGGTCGAGATCGACGAACAACTCAAGGTCAAGATAGAACATGACGACATGAAAACGACAAAGCGTCTGAAGAAAGAAGCCCCCAAATTTGAGCTAGTGCAGAAAGCCCAGAATAAACCTCCCAACAGGTCGATATATCGCCTCCCTGCTCCTCCGCATAGGCAAGAAAGATATCCAGCAAAACTAACCCCTCCCCCGGCTTCGCCGCCTCCCAGGACCGTGGCTCCAGTAATACAAGGGGAAAAAGGGTATGACTACTACACCCCTTTGAAAGCTTCCAGGGAAACAATCTATCTTGCCATACGAGATAAAGGGTTACTCCAGAAGCCCGCTCCCATGAAGGCCCCAGCTGACAGGAGAAACCGGTACAAGTACTGCGACTTTCATGAAGACGTGGGCCACAACACTTCGGAGTGCTATAACTTGTGTAACCAGATTGAGGCCCTGATAAAGGGAGGATGCCTGATCGAGCTCTTGCAACAGGTCAGAGATAATATCAGGACTGGAAGGGAGGTGCAAGCTGAAATCCGTGAGGACACAGAAAAAAGGAAAGGGGAGCAGGCTGACTTAATGCAACAGATCCAGGTGATACACACTATCAGCGGAGGTCCTACATTGGCCGGCGTTTCCAATAACTCCAGAAAAAACCACGCAAGAAAGGTTCCCCACCTCGGAGAGAGCCGAGGGATCTTCGAAGTCAGCCAGAGCCCGACAGAGCCCTCCCAGTCAGCTCAGATCGTATTCACCGAAGCAGATGTCTTCAATACTGTGCAACCTCATGATGATCGTATGGTCATCACGATACAGATCGCCAACTGTCTGGTCCATCGCGTGCTCGTGGACACAGGTAGCAGTGTAGATATCCTCTTTAAGGATACCCTGGAAAAATTGAACCTGAAACAACGTTGTTACAACAGCTGTACTACTCCGCTTTACGGTTTCACTGGGGACTCGATCATACCAGTGGGGTCAATGATCCTCCCAGTAATCATCGGGGTCACCCCGCTTCAGCAGAATGTAATGACCGACTTTGTTATGGTGGACACCCCATCGGCCTACAACGCCATCTTAGGGAGACCTTTCCTATCCTCCTTGAAGGGAGTCTTGTCCATATACCACAACGTCTTGAAATTCCCGGTTGGAACCAAAGTAGGAGAGGTACACGGAGACCAGCAGGCAGCCAGGAAATGCTACGCAGTATATGCCAATCCTACAGCCCTAGCGAAGCAGTGTGTACAGGTGACATTGATCCAGAAAGACATGGATACGTCTCGGATAATCCAGAAGGAGAAGGAGCCCGCGGAACATCCTGGGCATCCGGAGGATGAACCTATCATGCCCTACGAGGAAGAACGGAGTAAGGAATGGGCCAGCGGGCAGCCCGTGGACAAACTAGAAGAAATATCCGTCAGGAATGACGATCCTTCCAAGGTCGTCAAGGTCGGAGCCACCCTTGACCCAGAAGTAAAAAGAGGACTGATTGATCTCCTCAGGGAATTCAGCGACATCTTCTCCTGGAGCCATGATGAAATGCCTGGAATTCTGGCATCGTTGGCCACCCACCGGCTAGCAGTAGATCCAACGGTCAAACCCGTCAAGCAGAAGAGGCGTCACTTCAACTCTAATAGGAACACGGCGGTGCAGGAAGAAGTTGATAAATTGATCAAAGCGGGGTTCGTCAGAGAGGTACGTTACCCCGAATGGATCTCCAACGTGGTCATGGTCACGAAGGCGAGTGGGAAATGGCGTATGTGTGTCGACTACACCGACCTCAACCGGGCTTGTCCGAAAGACAGTTTTCCTCTACCAAAGATCGACCAGCTGGTTGACTCCATATCCGGAAATAAACTTTTGAGTTTTATGGATGCATTCTCAGGATACAACCAAATTCAAATGCACCCGGCTGACCAAGATAAGACCAGTTTCATTACTGGGCAGGGCTTATATTGCTACAAGGTGATGCCGTTTGGTTTGAAGAATGCAGGAGCCACATACCAGCGGCTGGTTAACAAACTGTTCAAGCCCGAGATAGGAAGGACGATGGAAGTATATGTCGACGACATGATCACGAAATCTCCAACCACAAAGGGACATCAGGAAGACCTTCGCAAAACCTTCCTCATACTGAGGGAAAACTAGATGCGTTTGAACCCCTCCAAATGTGCCTTTGAGGTAACGGCAGGGAAGTTTCTAGGCTTCATGGTTCATGAAAGAGGTATAGAAGCCAACCCAGAAAAAATCAAAGCTATCTTGGACCTGGAATCCCTGACCTCGCTCAAGCAAGTACAGATTCTGACTAGACGGGTGGCGGCACTCAATTGGTTTATCTCTTGCTCCACCGATAAATGTCTCCCTTTCTTCATGGCCATCAAACAAGAAAAGAACATGAAATGGAGCCAGGAAAGCGAGCAGGCATTTCAAGCTTTGAAAGAGTACCTAACAAGCCTCCCTTTGTTAGTCAAGCCGGTTCTCGGAGATGAGTTGCAGATTTACCTGGCTGTATCAGAAACTGTAGTAAGCAGGGCTTTGGCCAAGGATTGTAGCGACGGTTTTCAAAGGCCCATATACTAATGTGAGTCATGCCTTGACCAAATCAGAAAGGAACTACATTCTCCTGGAGAAGCTCGCTTATGCTCTGGTGATCTCAGCGAGGAAACTCCGTCCCTATTTTCAAGCTCACACAATAGCAGTGGTGACAGACCAACCCCTCAGTCAATTCTTGCAAAGACCAGACGTGTCAGGAAGGCTAGTTTTATGGGCACTAGAGATCACTCAGTTTGACCTAAAGTATAAGCCCCGGACTACGATTAAGGCACAGGCTTTGACCGACTTCGTGGTAGAATTCTCAGCGATCCCAGATCCAGATGATCCCTCAGTATCAGACGAGGTCCCTAAGAAGATATCCGAGGTCAAAAATGGGCCGGAAGGCTGCAAGCCATGGATCCTCTTTTCAGACGGAGCATCCGGACGAGCTGGGGGAGGAGCTGGTATAGTTTTGATAGATCCGGAGGGGACTGAACTCTGTCACTGTTTCAGATTCGAGTTTAAAGCTACCAACAACGAAGCGGAATATGAAGCCCTCCTAGCCGGGATGAAGGTAGCCATCGAACTAAAGGCCGACTACCTGCAGATCAAGATCGATTCATTGTTTGTTGTAAACCAGGTGACTGGGGTCTACCAGGCAAAGGGAGATAATATGGTCGCCTACCTAAATCTAGCTCGGCTGCTGAAAAGCAAATTTAAGGGACTCAAGATCGATCAGGTGCCTCGACACCAAAACCATCGCGCAGATGTTCTGGCTAAAATAGGGGCGAACGGAGGCCAATCCCTACCAAGGGGAATTCCCCTCCAAGTAATCACCCAGCCAAGCATAGCCACAAACGGAGAAATTTGTTCCCTGGATCGCCTACCTTGCTGGATGGACCCAATTGTCGCCTACCTCCTTGAAGGAGAGCTTCCTGAAGAGCCCGACCAAGCCCGAAGAGTTAAGAGACTCTCAGTTCGATACTGTATGGTGGACGGATACCTCTACAGGAGGGGCAGATCCCTCCCCTTACTTAGGTGCTTGCATCCCGATGATGCTAAGTGGGCATTGAGAGAGGTCCACTCTGGGGACTGTGGGAACCACATAGGTGGGGAAGCTCTAGCCTATCAGGTGCTTTGTATGGGGTACTATTGGCCGACCATCCATCAAGACGCAAAGAGTTTTGTGCAATCCTGCGAACCTTGTCAATGAACCTCAAACTTGAACCACCAGCCACCCGAGAGACTGTCGTCCCTCAATTCACCTTACCCCTTTGCCATGTGGGGAATCGACCTAATTGGGCCACTTCCTACCGCTCCTGGACAGATGAAACATGCTATCGTGGCTATCGACTACTTCACAAGATGGGTCGAGGCCGGACCTCTTTCTCAAATATCAGAAAAGAATACAACCAAGTTCATCAAGACTAACGTGGTATGCAGGTTCGGAACCCCTCTCATCATCATAGCTGACCTAGGAAAGCAATTCGACAACGCCCGATTCAAAGACTTCTGCAAAGGATTGGGGAGTGACCTCAGGCTCGCTTCAGTGGCTTATCCCCAGACTAACGGGCTGGTAGAATCCACCAAAAAGACAATCAAGAAACTCCTAAAAACGAAACTTCAGCAGAAGAAAGGTAAATGGGCCGAAGAGCTACCAGAAGTCCTTTGGGCATACCGGACTACAAAAATAACAGCTACCGAAGAGACACCTTACTCCCTGGCTTTCGGGGTTGAAGCAGTCCTCCCCATCGAGCATAAATTAACCTCGTTCAGGGTACAACACTTTGAGCCCGAAAGTAACGAAGTCAAGCTTCGGGCTAGTCTAGACCTCTTAGAAGAAAAGCAAGACCAGGTAGCAGAGAAAGTAGCGATCTACCAAAGCAAGATCGCTAGATACTTCAACCAAAAGGTTAGAACCCAAAAATTCAAGGAAGGGAATCTGGTACTTAGGAAAGTGACCCTGAACACTCGAAAAATGTCGGATGGAATCTTAAGTCCAAATTGGGAATGACCATATTTGATAAAGCTAAATGTTCGCAATGGAGCTTATAAACTCGAAGATATGGACGGACGATCCATCAACTACACTTGGAATGCAGATCATTTGAAGAAATTTTACCATTGAAAGGAGTTCTCAAGCAGACTACCCCCACTTAGTTTTCATTACAGGTCCTAATAAAGATGTACTACATCTCAATCATCAATAAAGTCATTTTCCTTTTCTCTTCCATCTTTGTCTCCAACTATGTTCAACGTTAGTGACTACACCCTTGTATGGGAATTCGACATAAACCTCTCGAGACCAGGAAATAGCTCGATAGCCCTCCTGATGCCTTGGTCGGGCTACCACCCCCAAGAAGGATTTGAGTGTAAGAGCATAGTTGCCTTCCAGATATCAAGACCAGGAAATAGCTCGATAGCCCTCCTGATGCCTTGGTCGGGCTACCACCCCCAAGAAGGATCTGAGTGTAAGAGCATAGTTGCCCTCCAGATCTCGAGACCAGGAAATAGCTCGATAGCCCTCCTGATGCCTTGGTAGGGCTACCACCCCCAAGAAGGATCTGAGTGTAAGAGCATAGTTGCCCTCCAGATCTCGAGACCATGAAATAGCTCGATAGCCCTCCTGATGCCTTGGTCGGGCTACAACCCCCAAGAAGGATCTGAGTGTAAGAGCATAGTTGCCCTCCAGATTTCGAGACCAGGAAATAGCTCGATAGCCCTTCTGATGCCTTGGTCAGGCTACCACCCCCAAGAAGGATCTGAGTGTAAGAGCATAGTTGCCCTCCAGATCTCGAGACCAGGAAATAGCTCGATAGCCCTCCTGATGCCTTGGTCGGGCTACCACCCCCAAGAAGGATCTGAGTGTAAGAGCATAGTTGCCCTCCAGATCTCGAGACCAGGAAATAGCTCGATAGCCCTCCTGATGCCTTGGTCGGGCTACCACCCCCAAGAAGGATCTGAGTGTAAGAGCATAGTTACCCTCCAGATCTCAAGACCAGGAAATAGCTGGATAGCCCTCATGATGCCTTGGTCGGGCTACCACCCCCAAGAAGGATCTGAGTGTAAGAGCATAGTTGCCCTCCAGATCTCGAGACCAGGAAATAGCTCGATAGCTTTCCTGATGCCTTGGTCGGGCTACCACCCCCAAGAAGGATCTGAGTGTAAGAGCATAGTTGCCCTCCAGATCTCGAGACCAGAAAATAGCTCGATAGCCCTCCTGATGCCTTGGTCGGGCTACCACCCCCAAGAAGGATCTGGGTGTAAGAGCATAGTTGCCCTCCAGATCTCCAAGACTAGGAAATAGCTAAATAACCCTCATAATGTCTTGGTTGGGTTATCACCCCATAAAAATATATATATATATATATGTATATATATATATATACATAAACAGATATATATATATATATATATAATGTTTGCTTTCGTGTGCAGGATCAAAATCACCATAATTCCCTCCGCGAATCTTAATTGCTGCTACAGATGCTACTCTGGATACCATTCAAGACCAGAAACAGAATAAAAGTTCTCAAAAAAGCGCTTCGATTTATCATTAAGGGCAAGGGGAGCCTATCCACCGATAAGGCTACATCCAAATGAGGAGCCCAACCCCCGAACTCGGGCTACAGAAAGAAGAAGAAAAAATGAAAAATTGATAATGGCAAAACAGGGTGCCCACCCCCTTTTCTGGGCAATCAAAAACAAGCCATCCACTTCAAGCTTTGGGTCTCTCATGGCTCCCCTCCGCTGGCCCTCCTCGTTCCTACTGATCCTCGGCATCAACCCCCTCTACAGGTAGCTGTCCATCTGGGTTACCCTCGTCGACTGCTCTTCCATCTAGAGGCTCCATCGGATGATCAGCTGGATCTTCCTCCAAAACTTCATTAATTACGTCCATAACCTCAGGAGGGACAGTCGCGTCAAGAAGGGCAGCCAAGGACCTCATCTGGCTCCTGTCGACCTCCATCTCTGTTAAAGGGGGATCCTCAGATGGGCTCCTAACCTCTTCACCGGCTCCCGATTGGTCCTCCTCGGATCGAGAAGACATCACTTTACTGGAAGACCCCCCAGGACCCGAGGTGATAAAGGAATAAAGATGGAATGAGAGATCTGACTGAGCGGGCTACTTCCCAGTTCCTACTGGGCTAGAAGGGACCACCTTGTCGCCCTCAGGGCGAGATAACTCGGCAGCTTTGAGTATTTTTTCCTGTTTGTCCCAGCCCGCAATAGACGATAAATCAAAGGGAGGAGGAAGAGCCTCCGCGGCCTGAAAGGAAGCATAAAAATACCAGTCACTGAAGGAGGTCTCCGCATCAGCTTGCAGCTTGGCCACCTGAGTAATTAGAGACCGGTTCTCGAGGTCCAGCTTCTTAGCCTCAGATCTCCAGGAATCCCGCTGCCTAGCCCGCCGGAGAGATTGAAGACGCTCCTGATCGAAAGATTGCTTCATCCTCTCATGATCGCAGCGAAGCTCAGCCATCTCGAGCTCGATTTTTCTCTGGCTGGAAGTCACCTCTTCCACTAAAGACCGAGCCTGCTTGAGCAGTTCCCCGGCTTTCTCGACTTCAGCCTCGGCTTTTTCCACCCGATCACGAAGGAGGGCTACCTGCTGGCCCATCGCGACATTAACCTTAAAGGCCTATAAATTACAGAACTCGAGTTAGAAACTGAACAAATTAACAAAAGTAGCGCGAAGGAAATGCAATTACCTCAGCTAAGATAGCAGATCCCTTGGTTATAAGAACGTCCACAGGCATAGAAGCCATCTTCGAGATCCCGCCACCCGGACAGGACGCTATGAACTGCTCCAGGACCTCATCCCGCCCTGTTGAGCTCGGTTGGGGCCGGGAGCGACTGGAAGGAACATTCGCGACACCTTTCCCAGAAGCAACACCTTTCCCAGAAACCTCTGAGGCTTTGGTTGTTGGAAGCGCAGCGGAATCAGGTGTTTGAGTCGAAGGGGTCGCAACTTTAGCGGCCACGGCCGAGGGGGCAGAAGCAGCTGGGTCAACCACCTGGGGGGCTTTACCCAAAGCCCGGAAAGCCCGCGAGGTAAGAGTGGCCATCTTAGACCCAGCCGGAGAGATAGACAAAGACAGGGCAGGTTCGACCCCAGAGGAGGGAAGAGAAGCTCCACCTTGAGGAGAGCGTGAAACGTGACAGGTGGCCGGCTCCACGACAAAAACTGTGAATAAACAGATTAAAAAAGAAAATGATTAGAACCAAGCTAAGTAATAAAGTGAAGCAAAGCGACATAAGGATACTTTCGAGGAATAGCGTCTGAAATCCGCAAATACTTGTTCACCCTACGAGGGTCAAAAGCTTCAGCAGTAGGGAACTTCAGATTCAGATAATTCCGGGCTAGAATAGATTTTAAGACGGCTTCGGACTCGGAAGGCAGGGAGTCCCAGTCCCAGGAGGGCTTGTCACTGAAAGCCGTAGGAACCTAGAATTCATGCCCTCCGATGAAAATCGAGCTCCCCCAGTCATCCCCCACCAGGATCCATTCTTCTTTCCACGCAAGATCCTTCTTCGAGGCACCAGGAACGATGAAATTAAGCTTATTCTTTGCCTTGGCATAGAACTGGCCTCGAGGAGCCCCAGACAAGCTCCCAATCTGGAAAAGATAAGCCAGCTCCTCTGCACCTGGCTCCCTCATCACTTTACTCATCTGGCATTGTTCCCTCCATAAGACAAGGAAACCAATCAGATGCCTCCAGAAGCCAGGCGTCAACTGGAGGGGAGCGAGCTGGATGGCATTGAGAGCCCGCCGAAGGGTTGGATGGAGGGGAATCCTGACCCCGTTCTCAAGAGCGGCCACATAAATCGGAAGCACGCCTTTAGGGGGGTTGAAAAACTCGTAATTTTTGGGAGGTACCGAGATGGATACTAGGGGTGGGCACTAAGTTCGGAGCCGAATCGAACAGAACCGAACCGAAAAAAGGGTGTTCGGTTCGGTTCGTATAATTAATTCGGTTTAAACCGGTTTAAAAATTGAAAACCGAAAAAAATTTCGGTTCAAACCGGTTTGCTTTTCTGAAAACCGGTTGAACCGATTAAACCCCCTATAAAACTATATATAAAAAAACCCCTAACATTTATAGTGTTCTTTCTCTTAAACAACCACATAACATCTCAGTTCTATTTATTTCTGGGGAGGTATTATTATGTAGTGTACTATTATTAACAGATTTTGAACTTTTATTTACGAGTTCGGATTTTGGAATGTATTAATATGTTTTTTATATTTTGGAACGGATTTGTTATTAACTTATTATTATGTATTAGTATATTTTGGAATGTATTAGTATGTTTTGGAATGTATTAATATGTTTTTTATATTATGTAATATGTTGTTTTGGCTTTGGGCTATTCAAATGGCCAAAATTAGGCCAATTAAGCTATTCATTAATTTTAAAACAAACTAAAAAGACCCATTATGCTATCCAGCCCATTAGGCCCAAAACCAAATTGAACCGAACCGAACCGAACCAATTAAAATCAGTTCAATTCAGTTCGGTTCCCATTTCTTATTCGGTTTAAACCGGTTTAATTTTGGATGAACCGAAATATTTTCAGTTCAATTCGGTTTTGCCAAAAATCGAACCAAACCGAACCGTGCCCACCCCTAATGGATACACTGTCGGGGATGCCAAACTTTGACCTCAAGCGATCAATCGACACCGGGTCAACGGTGGAATCTGGGACAACCCGGAAATCGTAGGGAGGGAGCCTCTCCTCAAAGGGACCGGGAGCCGAGACCCGACGCTCCCCCGCAGCGCCACCAGCCGCTTCTTTGTCGGAGTCATCATCGACGATATCTAAAGGGTGGTCGGGATGGTTGGAGAACCCAGCCCCGATAGATACATTCCTACTCGACCGCCAACGTTGCGAGGTGGGCTGAGAATGGTTGCCGTCAGAACTCCTCCTAGCCCGCTTCCCCAGAATAAGACTGACGACCTCCTCGCCATCGATTATGGAATCAGTTGAGTTACGACTGTTTTTCGACATTATAGAAGACGAAGAATGAAGAAAGAAGCAAGCTCGGAGGAAAAGCTATGGAAATATTTCTCAGCAAAAAGTTTTTAGCTCGAAGAGATGTGAGGAAGATGAGGAGGAAAACAGACATATATATAGGCAGAAGGGCAACAGCACCGAGATACTCGTCTGGTAACGGTAAAAAATCGATTACGGTAACGTAACCGGATTAAACTCGAAAGCGGGCTAATCATCTCATGCCACATCACTTACGCAGTTAAGAGGATGATCTCCCCAATATTCTGGTAACGGTAAAAAATCTCGGGGACTGCCATAACGCAATCAGATTAATTCGAAGATAAATTAGTCGGTTCGCAACACATCATTCAAATGAAGAAATTTCCCCAATATTTCGGTAACTGTAAAAAGATGAAGATTTCCCAAATAAAGTGAAAATCTGACCTCAACCCCGAGCTCGACGTCTGGTGTTCAAGTCAGAGGGGACTTCTGTTAATAGCCAAAATTGGCTAAGGACCAAAGGGAAATTTTCCACCTCCCAGACCTGGTTCCATACCCGAGAGTTTCACCAGGAGACCTCTCAATCCAGAGTCGAGCTACTATACCATCCCAGAAACAAGGGCGGGCTCCAGAAACATCCGGGATAGAGCCCGGACCCGAGAGCTTCCACCAGGAGATCTCTCTGTCCAGAGCCGAACTGCGATACCACCCCAGGAACAAGGACGGGCTCCGGAAACATCCGGGGTAAAGCCCAGAAGGATCAGATCTAGCCCGCATCACCAAAACTAAAAGCTCCCCGAAGTTGAGGTCATCTTACAAGTGCTCCAGAGACTCATCTGTACCTCAATTGACACAGAAGAATGTCCCTAAAAGGCCGCGAGGTCAGTCGAAGCCACACCTAGCTTCAAAAGGTCAGTCGAGGCCACACCTAGCTTCAAAAGGTCAGTCGAGGCCACACCTAGCTTCGAAAAGGTCAAGGGAAGCCATATTTGGCTCAAAGCTAGATGAAACTTCTCAGATATCAAGGTCGAAATACTAATCAACCTCCCTGGTTGATGCACCACACCATATCGTCATATCCAACGACATCCATAAAGGATCATACTGAAAGGATACGAGGAATGCATTGAATCATATCTGGAAACGTTACCTACATGCAGAACAAGTAATAAAATCCAAAAAGGAAACAAACTGATCTCCACCACGATACTTTCAATTCGGACGTCAATTCAAAAGTCAATGACATTAAAGCAAGAAATCCGGCCCGATAAGGAGGAGACTGAGAAAATCAAGGGAGAATCAATCTGTTGACCTATAAACTATGTATAAATAGAAAAGAAAAAAAAGAAAAAAGAGGAGACTACTATTCGACAGGCATATGACTAACAATCGACCATTCCCTAGGGAGAGTTGAGAGAAAAGAGAGAAGAACCTTTGTATTTGTATACCATGCATATTCAATAAAAACATTCATGCTTACTTGTCACTTTATAAATCACTGTTACATATACAATGAATTTTGGCCACCACCTACGTGGTAGTGGTCTCGAGGGCGTTAACTGAGATTTCTCATCCCGAGCAAAATTTCCGTTAACAAAAATGTTAATCACATACATTTTTTTATTACTTAATTTAAGAATGCTTTGGCCTTTTGGAGATATATTCAACAATTATAAAATCTTATTTGGATAACCTTATTAGAATATCCTTTACTAAAATATACATATTATTAAGAGATGTTTGAGTGAGAATGAGAAAAGAGAGAGTTTTAATATAAAAAAATCTAATAACAATTGCCCAGAAAGAGGTGGAAAGCGGAAAGAATCAGGGAAAACATTTCGTCGGAATTAATTAGGAGAGAGGAGAGGAGAGAGAAATTTAATTCAAGATTTAATTAAATAAAGAGAAGCAAAGAGAATAAATTATAAAATTTAAACTCTTCAATCCCATTAGATCCTAGGGCCAGAAAAATGTGTTAAAATTTATGTAAAAAAATAGGATCATCAATCCTACTCCTTTAATATAAAAATAAAAATTATTTTAACTCTTTTTAAAAACTTTTTATCATTAATGTCAATTTTAAATATTTACTTTATATTTTTTTTTTTTGGCTCCTGAGTTTTAGAAACTTTTTGTGTTTAATACTCTATTAATTAGTTGATTAATATATATATATATATATATATATATATATAAATAGAGTAATTATTAAGTGATATATACCTTACTTTAATTTAGGTAAGGACCTTAATGAAATCATATCTATTTTTTTTTAATTTTGATCTAAATTTTTTCGTGGATAATAAATTCATTGAAATCTATTTATAATTAAAATTTAAGAATTTTCCAATACTAGAACTTTTTATTTTTTTGGAATTTTCCTATATTTATATCATTTTTTCGAAGCCTTTATATTTAACAAAATCGGGATAAATAGTTCCGGTGTTTGAAAAATTCTCAAATTTTATTCATATGTAAATTTCATTAAACTTATCATTCACAAAAAAATTCAGATCAAAATTCATAAAAATCGTTACCAAGATAAAAATAAGGTATACCTCAGTTAATAATTATTATATTACAGTCTAATTGAGGACAAAAAATGCCAAAGATGCATAAACTAAATATTGGTTCTTAATATTCTATACAATCCAACAAACTAAATCTAGTGTAATAAAGATAAAACTACCTATTTATCTACAAGTTTGAGAAGAACTTAATGGGCTGTTTTTTTTTAATCTAAAATAAGACCTTAATTTCCTAGACATATGGATAAGTCTTATAAATTAAGATACTATGATATGTTTGTTTTTTTCCTTGTGGATGACTTATTACAAATGTAAAATTGATTAGATTGAGTTGTGATTTCTTCAAAATTGGAAATTTTTGGAAAATTGATTTTTAGAGTTTTATTATGTGCGGATAAAATTATAAATGTATGTATTGTTATATGACATTTGTAGAAATTTACTAAAAAAAACTCTACTATAACACTTTTTTAATAAGATAAGAGTCAAAAAATTCTATTTTTTCTAAAAGACATATATATATATATATATATATATATATATATATATCTTAAAATAAGATATACGTTGCAAAAACAAAACAAACTGATTTATCTTAATTTAAGATATAAGAGACAATAAGTCTTATATTAAAAAAAAAAAAAAAAACAGCCCTTATTCAAAGAATACCAATAATGACTTATTTTTATCCTAAACAACCGATTTAACAGAGACAATAAACTGTAATAACAATCACCAAATTTTAAAAGAAGCAAACTGAATAATATTACATACATGAACTTGAATCTAGTCCCCCCAGTTAACATTCACAATTTGCAGGTTCTTTTACTATCAACATGATTGACATGGAGCCAAAATTTCTTCTCTTTTAAAATTGAGTGCATATAAAAAAAATTTAGATATCGTCAAAAAGAGAAGGAAAACAATTTAATGGTGGGGTTCTGATTCTAACCATGAGCATTTTACAATCATGTATGAGACGCATTTTTCCGGATGTTTTGGAAGTAGATATCCGAACAGAGCATGAAGTGTTTCATTTCGAGGGTTTTCAACAAATTATTGATCGATTTAGAGTGTGATTTCAAAAAATAAAATAAGAATAGTAAACAATCCGAAACTATATTCTTACAGGGATATGACACGACCTTGGTAAAAGACTAAAAGCTAAGAGAGGTTTTGGTTAATCAATGGCAGCAAAGTTGGAAAAGTAAAATTACATATGGGCAATATAGTTTTCAGTTTTCACACACAAGGTTTGAATTCGATAGAGATCAATTTTTCTATTTGCTACTGCGTTTGTCAAGCAAGAAATGGCGATGGAATTAAACGTTTCACATCCTAACACTTTGATAATCCAATTAAATCCAATTCAACTTCAAATTTTATTCTATCTCGTGTACCAAATGTAATAAACTTTTCACACCATCAGAAGCTACCCGGGACACACAGTACAAGTGTACAACAAATATCATCGAAAAAAATTGAGATGAGTTAAAGCAATGGAGTGATAAAACTCTTTGGATGCAGCTTGATTGGTTAATAACAAAGAATGACATGTTACATTGTTACCTACTAACCGATGATTTCAAGCAGCAATGATTTCATGCAGGTAATCTACGTGAAATGTTTTGGAAAATGACACCAACTTTGATTTCATTTTCCAGAATTAAAAAAAAAAATTCACAACCAAATACAGATTTTTTTGTCTTTAAACATGAAATTATAATCAAATGACTTGAAGAAAAAAAAATCAAATGAGGCAAGAAATTGGCATTTTCTCTCTTTAAAAGCTCTGTTTCTTAAGGGGTATAAAAATTATACATGTGGTATAAAATAAATTTTATATATTTTGGATATATGGAAGGCTAGTTTCTGAATTTTTCCAATAAGAAAAATCTTGGATTCATGAGGACAACGACCTGCAGTAGCATATATAAATCAGTGGTCCCGGCGGGGCTCGAACCCGCGACCTTCGGCTCATAAGACCAACGCTCTAACCAACTGAGCTACGGGACCATATGTAATTGTTTTTAACAATATAAATTATTATACCATTTCAATCCTTTTTTTTATTTCTCGATAATTGGTCACCTTTTCTTAAGAATTCTAAATAAATAAAAAAAATCACGCACACATCTAGAAGGAGCATTTTCTCCATATTTGAAATAATGAATAGATTTTAATTACGAGTCCCATTATTATACATCCTAAAAGCAAGTATTAAGTCCCAAATCTTAAATAAATAATTCATATATATTTAACTTTTTTAATACAAAAATACACAAGTTCTTGTATTTTAAAAGAATAAGTAAATATATGTATATATTTAATTCAATTCTTAATAAGTGTCGTTAGAGTACACGTCCACATTTTCCATAAATTATAAGTGCACATAGATGTCATTCTTATAATCTTATATATCAATGAAAAATGTATGCATAGTCAATTAGTCATGATAACTTCTTTCTAGTTTCAAAGTGGACCAGATTAGAAGATTGATTATTGATATTTGTTTTAGCATCAGCAACTTCCCACTTCCCACTTCCCACTTCCCACTAATGAGTAATGACTAAACCCAACACCAGAATATGATTAGATATAAATTTAGTATTTCGTGATTTTTTTTTTTTTAATTTGGTTTTAAAAAATATTATTTTATTAACAATCAATTCCATTGGAAAATTGAAAACTTATCAGACTGTATAAACTATTGGATTTTTTTTATAAAAAAAAAAAAACAAGGATACTAAACTATTATGAATCCTGCATAATACAACTTTACTAAAAAGGTAAAGAGAAATTCTATAGAAATAAAAAATAATGTATAATAAGGACATTGAATCTTAGGTGACAGAAAAACACATTCTAATGAAATAAGAAGAAAAATTCTTCCTAATTTAATTATTTGTTTCTTATGTCAGTAAATCCTACTTGAGAATAGTTCAGCGATGAGATATCTTAAAATATACGAGAGATTTTGTAATTTTGACACACAAATACCTAACAATTCGAAAGGATTTAATCCAATTCATATATTACGTTGACAATATGATATTGACTTGGTTGTAAGACCCACACATCCAGGGGTAAAGCTAGGATTTCGGTTTTGGGAGACCAAGAAAAAAAATATTCAAATTAACGATGCTAAAACCAAGTTATTAAAAAAAACAAATATAATAGCATCTAGTCCCATTTGTAATGCAAAAATAAATAAATTAATAAACAAAATATACACCAATTTTATAAATCAAAATGGAACTCGTTGCTCTTTTAAATCTCTAAAATCATCTTTAATTGAATCTATACTAAATTTCTCTACGATTTCCCTTTCAATATACATGAATCAGACCGGCATTCGATTTATTTGTCCAAAGGACTTCATGCATAATTGTCATTTGCATGAATCAAATGGAGCACATAAAGAGAGCACTCATTAGGTTTTATCCTACTATCGAAATGTAAAATGTATCAAATGGGTCGGGCTTAGGCCGGGACTTAATTTTTTTTTTTTTAACTAGGCCCGACCCTGCCCATAAGAGTGAGAAGCATGACAAACAAAAAGTCCTTGTATGTATTAGATTATTTTGAGATAAATATAGAAAAAATTGTTATACTTACAAATAAGAGTTCTAATTCTTTTGATTTTGTTAGTGGCATACTGGGATGAATTCTTGATCTCCATGGAGTTAAAACTAAGAAGGCATTTCCTCTTTTATTGCTAAATATCTATTAATAAAATTTTCTTTCTTGTTATTAATAAAATTTCTAAATAACCTTGTAATTAGTTATCGTCCAAATAAATAACTTTTGGATGAAAGTATGTATTACAATTTGTATAAGTGAAATTTAAGAATTAAATACCATATTTTAATTTAAAGATCCTTAATATATGATATTTTATAGATATCGATAATATTTGTTTATTTTCATAAAAATTTCTTGAAATTTGAACCCTCCAAAACCAAAATCAAGTCCCTTTCATTGGTTTAGGGTGCATATATAGCTGGAGGCTGGAGCAGTCTGGTCTCTGGTGCAATTGCGTGTTAACTCCCTTTTAAAGTGTTGATGGGTTTTCTACTTTTCATTGCCTTTCTCGTACGATCGAAATGGGAAAATCATCTATCTATCTATGAAAATGATGGCACGAAAACCTAGTCTGTTCAAACTGTGTCTCTGTGTGTCTAGGGCTCCACAGTCGAGACCCTAAACCATGTAATGTAACCAGCTACATATGTAGCCTATAAACAAGTGGGCACGATGGATGATGATGAGATGGATATCATAGGTGATAATCCACTTGATCAAATCATCAAACCATCAATCTCATTCTAGCAAAGAAAAATCAATTATCTCACAAGTATATTGTTGAATTAAATTTTGGGAAATTAGGTGAAGAGTTTGAGTTTCAATTTACAAATATATACAAAGTTTTTCTCTTCGTATCATGAGAGTAAATATATGAGCCGTTCAAACAAAAATAATTTTCATTTACTCTATTTAATAGTATATCATTCATTTTACATTGATGAGGAATTCGTATTTACCTTGTTTGATATATAGTATATCATCCGTCTTATATACATCGGTTAAAATTGGATTTGGGGTTGTGAAATTAAGGTTGTGATGAGAATCCATTGATGATCCCACAAGAATGGGATTATTGAACAATTTCTCTTGATATATTAACAGTGTCATTGTTCAATCCTTTGAAATAAATAATAATAAAGCTTGAAAGAAATTTCTAAGAAGTCTGAAAACCCATTTCTCAGTAAGAAATTTCAATGGTGAGTAATGGTGACACCATTTTGATTCATATCAAAGAAGTAAAATCTGATCACCCAATTAAGTTCTACAAATAACACACTAATAATTAACATTACATACTTATTATTCTACTTAATTAAGTTATAAATATAAAAAAGTTCGACAAGATTAATGATAGATTTTGCTCTTAAATAGCTAGCCTGATTATGATTTCTTTTTAGTGGTTCTCTTTCTTCCATTATACTTTCTAGGCTTAGTGTTCTCAGTTTTCTGTCTCTTTGCTAATTTCTTGGTTCCAATTTCCTGATTAGTAGTAGTAGCAGCAGCTTCATCCACAACTCCATCACCTTCCAATTTCTTCCTCTTGAGTAGGTTCACAAGCTCTTCAAGCGCAACATCAGCATCTTCGCTCTTCATCAACTCTCCGGCAACTTGTGCTGGAGTCACCTCTGTAGTCTCTATTAGGCTTTCAATCTCTCCATACAAGCTATGTTCACCAGAAATCCCCAAGTAATTTGCAGCCAAGAGTTTGAACCCATGTGGTGTGCAATATGACATGTGAATGTGCATGTCCATACGCCCCGGACGCAGCAATGCAGGGTCTAGCCTCTCCTTGTGATTCGTCGTGAAAATGATAATCCTTTCGTCTCCACAGCTTGACCATAATCCGTCTATGAAGTTCAGCAGCCCAGATAGCGTCAATTGTGCCTTTTGACACAAACATATAATACACTTCATTATACGGGACACATGTTAATATTATCCTACGAATTTTACATTTAAAATTCATCGCTTACATTGAATTGTCCTTTTGCTCCACTTGATTCACCTTTATCTTTACTGCGAGTACCGGGAGCCTTGGACTGCTAAGAAGTTTTCAGGGAGACAAATTATATCAAACAGTTTTATTGTTTAACATGTTTTTAAGTACAAAAAAGGCCTGCTAAGTTTTAATAGAGAAAGGAAGTTCAAAAGGCCCTCGAGATGCACATATATATAGATGTGATGCTTGCAGGCCAACAGACAATTTCACAAATCAATACACAAAGTAAAGAAAAACAATGAAAACAAAAGAACTTTTTCAGAGATCTGATTTTGAACCCCATCAAAACATACTTTTTTGGGAAATAAATCGACAAGTCATGATGGTGAGAACAAATTAACTCATGGGAAAGAGACATACACTATGCAGATCATATACTATTAGGATATGTTTGGCACGCTGTATTAGATTGTATTGGATTGTATTATTGTTATCAAATCCTATGTTTGGTTATAATTCGTATTAGACTATATTAAGTTATACAGTGTTTTGATATGATTTTTGTGTCCAAATATTTTGTATAGAAATAAAATTAATATATTTTTTGAATAAGAAATAATATTATAAAGTATATATTTGTTGTATTATATTTTTTAAATAATATTTTTATTAAAAAAATTAATTGTCAAAATTATATTTTAATTAATTTTTAAATTTTCATATTTTGTATAATTTTTATATTTATTTAATTATGTTAATCCTTTATATGATTTTACTTGAAAAAAAAATCCACCTACAAATTTAATACAACATAAACCCACCATTTCATTATGTATTATCTAATACAATGTTTGTTGTATTAGAAGCAGTATTGGTATTATTTAGTACAATACAATGTGTCTTGCCAAACACACGTAATTGTATTGTGTAATACATTTTAATTCTCTTATACTATACAATACAAACAAACAAGCCCTTATTGCATACACACTCACATCACAACCATTGTCCTTTTTGAGTCATGTCGTGGGATCAAAACCAAAAACTTTAAATAAATTAAGGATAGTGTTAAACTTTTACCCTTAGGACACAGGTTAATAATCAATTAATTACTATATATGAAAAATAAACACAACATTTATTGTAATAATATAATAAATACATTTACTGAAATATATGTTTATTTCTTATTACGGAAATTAATTGGTTGTTAACATGTATCCTAATGACACAGATTAATCACTACCCATAAATTATACCAGGACTTTTGATGTATGTGAACTAAAGAGGATATTAATTTAATTGGGAGACTTTCCCAGAGTATAATGTCCTTGTTGTAGTCTTGTTTCTACATAATCAGATAAAGACTTTTAATAACGAGTCTTATTTGGGTCGGCGGCGGCGGCAGCGGCGGTGGTGGTGGTGGTGGTGGTGGTGACTGGAATCGATAGTGAAAAGAGCCTACTTTTGGAAATGTGATGTGAGGTATTGTGTGGCCTGGCAGGAGGCAGGTACAATAATATTTGCTGGCCAATAATTTAAATCCTAAAGTGGAAGCCTATTTGTAGGCCCAAAAAGTAAATACTTTAAAGCAAAACAAAAAGCACTAAATTCCACAATCAAAAAGTAGTAAAAGAAGTAAAAGAAAAGAAGCACAAAAATGAACCGTCAAAAATTAATAACATGTGATGATGATGATGATAATCAGAATAATGATAACCAAAGCAATCAATCCAAGTAGTCTGCTATAATTAATTACCTGAAAATGATCATCAGACCGTTGAAGTCCATCTCCAGATCGGCGATCAGGCAAGTCCACACTGCAATCAATATCTTCAATAACAAGAATTGATCTATTTCCTGTACTAAGCAACAATCTTCTAAGATCAGAGTCACGCATGATATTAGCCAGTTGCAAATCATATATGTCGAATTTTAAGTAATTCGCCATAGCAGCTACCAAGCTTGATTTCCCGGTTCCTGGAGGCCCGTAGAGCAAGTAACCTCGTTTCCATGCTCTTCCTACTCTCTTATAAAAGTCTTTACGTCTCACAAACCTATTCAGATCCTCCATAACAAGGTTTTTCAGATCAGGCTCCATCGCTAATGTCTCAAACGTTGAAGGGTGCTCGAGGTTAATCGAGTCCCAACGTATACCTCCTCCTCCTCCGTAACATTGTGAGGTGTTGAGCGTGAACATTCTCAGAACCCTTTGGTCATCTCTGATAGCCTTAGCTTCCTCTAAAATAAACGGCACGTAAGAATCGAAGACTATGTCCTTGTGCTTTTTCGGGAAGCTGAGCTCGAACGATCGCCTCTCTGATCTAGAAGGATACACCTCATGAGGGTGATTCCTTTCAGGCTCAGAATGTATAAATCTCCACTTAAAAGCAATCCCTTGAAAAGAATCTATTATCTTTTCGTCTTTTTCGAGCCGGATTGTTATGTTTTTCTCTTTAGGGGTCTTGCAAATCCTGAGCCTTGCAGTGTTTGGACTGATTTTTGTGCTCAAGTAGACCTCTGCAGCGTCGTAGATTTGGTTGCGGCTGATGTTGTTGTTGTCTTCAATTATTAGAGTCAAGTCCGACGAGCGAGTCTTGAAGAAGTGACGAAAAGCAGAGTGAGCATAAACTCTTACTGGGTTTGGTACCAAATCGTTAACCATTGTTCGAACCAACATGACTGATGCTGTCATGGAGGCATAGGTCGAAAACAGTGAGGAAGCAGAAGGCATTTCTCTGGTTGAAAACATGGTTTTGGTTTGGTTTCGGAGAGAGTGTGCTATGTTTTCAGAGTTTTGAGAATCTTGGAGAGGAAGAAGAGAGATTGTGTGTGTTTGTGGTGTTTTCTTTAAAAGGAACTATTTCTACTCATAAATCAACCTATAATAAGTGTTGAAAAGAATAATAATAATAATAATAATAATAGTAGGAAGGTATTTATGATATACCATTTGTAAAACGTTTTTCTATTTCGAATCAAGCAGTTGGGTGGACAAGCGGATAGATGTATGGCGGCTTGAAATATACGGATTCAAATTACCCATTAAAAAAATAGAATCTCAATTTATATCTAACCAATTAAATTGGATTATATATACATTTTTTTTAAATAATTATATATACATGACCTAATTTGATTTGTTATAAATAAATTAGAACGTATTTTTTGATAGACGAATTGAATCGAAATAAAAGTGGGGTTCAAAGTTTGGTTACATGGGTGGCCTGTCGTGATCTACTGGTTCAGGACCTTGTACTGGTTGATTCTTTTTAATATATATTTTTTCCCAAGTTCAGATTAAAAAAAAATTAAAAGATGCGTGAGTGGAGTCCTACAACTTTATTATTGGTAAAGTAAAGTTGTGATTGATATGTTGTTGCTTTATTCTAATTAAACTCCATCCACAAGATATGGGTTCTTATGTGTTTGTTTCAAAAGAAAAAAAAGAGGGTTTCTCTATTTGTTCTGATGATTCATTTGGAGAGTTGAATTTGGATCATGTTACCTATGTGTGGATTATTTCAATTTTAATTTTTTTTAAACAATAATAATTTTTTGTTGGGAGGGGGAAGGAGGGGGGAAATGATAAAAATTTAAAAATTATAGTATTAAAATATAAAATTCATTTTTTTTAATTTCTTAACTATAATTTTTTTTTCAATGGACCAGGGTGCCATGGCCCCCCGGCCTCCATGGTGGTCCGCCCATGCGTGGGTTATTTTAACACAACATTCTCATTTTCATACTATGGTTTTTTTAAAGTTGACACCGTTGTAGGTCAGAGGTTTGTTGGAACTTGACGAGTTCGAGCTCTATAAGTACGGTTCGGAATGCAACTCTCACTCTTTGGGAAAGATTTACTCATATTTTACGATTTGCTAGGTAAAAAGTGTACATATATTTACACAACCAAAGTTAATTTGAAACCTACTAGTAGAGTTTCAGTTTAAAATCTTCGATCACTAAAGCAATAGACCCTTTGAACTTTCATATTTTGTTGGTAGATGGTTAAAATTGGTGAAAAGGTATTTAAAAAAAATGGTGTAAAAGAAAATTCAACAAGTCAATTTAAAACGTAGGCAAGTCAAAATTTGTTATTGAAAAATCTGACACAAGAGAAGAACATATTTGTACATTTCATGTGGCTTATTTTAACACAGCATTCTCATGTTCATACAATTTGTGTTTGTAATTGATCAAAAAGAAAAGTCAACTTGCAAACATAAGCGAAATCAAGGTGTGCTCTTGAAAAATCTGACATGAAGCCTGTTTTAGCTAATGGACTATGATTGTCTAGAAGAGAATTGATTTGTATGTTTGTTTGCAAAGGGTTCTTGTGTATACTTGAATCTTGATCCCTTAAAACCATACCATAATAAATCATTGGAGCAGCTCCGATGCTCAAATCAGTCAAATAATTACAACAGATCTAGAGTGGCTTATAATATTACATGTATGACTTGAACGGTGAAAGCTATTGATGAGATGGAAAATAAGAGCAAAAAGCAAGAAAGGTAAAAGGTAAAAGATGGTGAGGTATAAATTCTTATAATTTTTTTTTTTGACAATTTACTCAATTCATTTAAAAAAATTAACATGCACTTTAAAAATTAATGTATGGTGTGAAATTTCACACTACTCTTATTTACTGTTTTTTTATACAATCTAAGTACGACTTAAACCTAAAAAATTACCAAGTTAAATGAGCGTGTCACAGTAGGGGTGATATGTATAATTGAATGCATGGGCGGACCGCCCTGGAGGCCGGGGGCTATGGCCTACCCTTCCCCATTGAATTTTTTTTTTCAATTGTTAAAAAATTATAATTTTTTATTTAAATATTTGAATTTTATATTTTAGTATTATAATTTTAAATTTTTATCATCATTCATTCTACGATTTCAGTTCCGCCCCGAATGTTAAATTAGTAAAATTCAATATAATGTGTACTTATTTATTATTATCCAAAAATGCATGATTATTCCATGCACATTGTGCGAGAAGAGAACAGTAATTTTTTTATTTTTTTATTATATATTTATATATTCACGTGGCTACAAGGATAACGATCGAGGATTGTTAATTTTTCTAATTTGTTGATGAATAAACAAAGAGTGGTGTGCCATGAATTAATTTATTATTGTACATTTGTACGGTCCACAAAAGTATATTGAATCATTTGTGCAACTAAGTGACAGGTAATTCCTTTAATTAAATTACTTCATATATATATATATATATCCTTTTATTAAATGACACGTGTCGAGAATTAGTAATCCAATTAAATGATATGAAAAAATATATAATATATATATAAATCCTTTAATTTTTCGGTAAGAATGTATTTACTAATTAAAAGTGAAATGAAACAGAATTAAGTTTTACAAGAAAGAGAATCATAAAAAGAAACTTGATTTTATATAGATCGGTAGAGGGAATTAAGTTGAAACCCAACTGATTTTAGTAATTTTCTAATTCCCGACGGAGAACTTGATTTTAATAATATTAGGTGTGAGATCCACGTAATATGATTTCCAACTAATCTATGTGTGAAACCCGTATAACTTTATATGTCAGAAATTTGATTACAGGGATCAAGTTAAACTATTTTTGATAATTTAGAGACTCCACAGTCTCAATATAGAAAGATAATTAAGTTAAAAAAAATAGTCTTTTCTTGGAAATAGATTGGACTGTACCCTTAATTAAATCGTTCAATTAATTAATATTCAACCTTATATTAAAGTTGAGGCATTAATATCTATAAAGTACTCACAAAAAATATATCTATATATATATATATATATATATATATATATATATATATTCCGGCAAGGCCTCTCACTTGCTTGCGGGTCACATGCTGTTTGGATGGATGAAAATCATGGAATTGCCCTTTTTTGAGGGCGAAGTGCATGCCACCCTCGAATTCTTAATGAGGATGGGGGTTGGGATATATTCGGTCGATTCGATATTGGAGAAATTGGAATTAATAGGTAAGTACAGTGAACTATATGGATTAAAATTTCTATTTTAATGGGATTAATTTCATGATTGATAAAATTTTATCGTATTGTTAAAGAGAAATAAAAGTTTATATTTAATTGCGATTATTTTTAGATTTTTGATCAAAAGGAACCATAAATTATAACAAAACAAAACGAGGTTGGTTTTTTAGGACGAGAAACCTCATCGACCTAAAACAAAATATTGACAACCCTAGCAGGATTAGGGCATGTATGAGTGGTTAATAAGGACTGGGACCGGATCCCATTCTGATATGACCCATGACATCACTAACTTAATTAATTTGTGCTTAGGGTGTGAAATTTTCTATGTTGGATGTCTAAGTCAATCAATTTTCATCATAAATATAAAAGCCAAGAGCAGCAAATTTCTACGCAACTTTACACTACTTTTCTATATTTCCATTAACAAGTTGATGCAGAAAGCAGACTAGCAGTCACCAATCCAGAAAAAAAATTAAATAAAAAAACAGCATGAATGTCCTTCCTTTTGAAATGTACTTTACGGCAATCTAGATATAATCTTATAAACAATAATGTTCTCTCTTTTAATTAATCTTTCTTAATTTGTTAATTACATTTTCATTGGTGTGTCTTTATGCTAATCGACCCACAAAACAAGCTCTCCATTTATAATATAGATTTCCACTTCAACCTTTCGGCGTGGGAAGAGGAAAAAGGGCCTCATGCAGTCTTTGGTCAATCTATATTTTATTACAAATTAAAAGTGAAGAATATTTAAAATGCAAATTATATTCATACCAGAGCTTTTATTTTTTATTTTAAACGATAATAAGCTTTATAGAGTTTTTTTTTATAAATAATAAAAAAGAAAAGAAAAAGAAAAACGAAAGCAGGGGAGCATTGATGTCCTAAAACACAATAATCTAAAAACGGACATAGGTCCGGTAGAATGATTCCTTTTTTATTCAACCTGTATGGTCCAATTAGAGACGATACTTAATTCTGTTTAGACCGGTGAAGTGGCAGGATCAATACAAATTTTAGTCTTAACTACATGGAGATGCTTAGAACTTCCCTTACTCATTTGAGATTTTGAATTAAATTAAATCTTAAAAATTGATTTCACTTTTCTTTTTAAATTAGTTATAACAGGAATCAAATTATTATCAAATATGGGATCTTCTGTATCATAGAGCTTTTATTTTTTATTTTATAATATATTGTTTTTCAATGACATAGATCACAATAATATATAAAAGGCATGCAAGTGGCAGCAGTAGTAGTAGTGTGTATAAATAATATATATAGGACAAAAAAGTCCTAAACATATATGCTTGCTTTTTCAGATGGGTCACAAAATTCCAATGAGAAAAACATAGAATAGAGCACATTCAATGGATTTGTGTACACTTGTCGTCTATATATCATATGTGAGGTCTCTTCTTCCAATAGTCAATAGACAACGTTGATGCCTTCTGTCCAACAAATATTTAATTGATATCGAAATTCAAAACATCAGGACAATGACATAAACTGATATAGACATTAGACACTCCTGCCTTCGCTACAAAGCAACCTTTTTTCTTTTGTTTACACCATACGATTTCGAGGTGGTGCCGGATCCACCGTACGGTGTAATCGGTCCTGTCTACATCCCGATTAATTCAGACTCGCACCGGATCAGTCCATTAAGGGATAAAGTGTTTCCAATATGTACAGCTCCGTTCACAGGGGAGTTAAACCCACAACCTTGTTTAAGAGATGAAAATACAGAACCACTCACACCAACACATGATTAGTCCACAATGCAACCTTTATTTATTTAATTAGCATCTTCCGATCATCAATGGCGCCATAGCCCATAGGCATGCATATACGTACAACTTAGCCCAGAGAAGAATCTATGACTTATTGTCCGAAATTGTTAAATTAAGTATGATTTTTTTTATACTATATGCTATGCAACAACTTGAAATTGGGATATTGTTTTGCCGAAAGAATATAATTTTCTATCTAAATCATACTTTAAATTGAGAAATTTGTATTGTAAGGTTTGTTTAAAAAAGCTTTATACCATTGTCCAGTATAACTTAGGTATTACAATACAAATTTCCTAATCTAAAGTATGTGTCTAGATAAAAAATATATAATAATTTTTACCTTAAAAAACATTTAAAATGATTCAACTACAAAACAAAAAAAAAATCAATGAAATAAACTAAATGTGTACCTATTCCGATTTTAGCCAATGAAATAAGATTTAAAATTCGTTTCTTTTATTTAAAGAATGAACAGAAAACGAGGAGTAAATGAAAACTTTAATGGGTCTAAATATTAATAAAAATATTGAATATATCAATCTAATAAAACTATTAAGATTATCTCAATTAAATTAAATTATAAACTAGGTTATTTTGATGACAATATCGATGACTAATTGATATGTAGAGATATAACTTTATGATAATTTGGAGTATGAAAATGAAAGATGCGATATAACTTTGTTGACAACCGGTTAAAATAAACGTAAAAAGGTATACAATTCGGTCAACCTCATTTATCATTTGATTTGAACGGGCATGTATTATCCATGTTAAAAGTTATGCACATGTATTATATATTGCTAATTTTAATATAAATATGAAAATCTTTTATCAAATATTTTATCGTACCAAATTGCACATGCTGGAGCAGTAATTAAACCCTACTTTGTGACTCTTTTTTGGAATTTAGTATTTGGAAGAAAGCCATATTGACTCGTTGGAAGGATAAGATGAGGTCGTGTCATGCTCTTAATATCTTTCCAGTCAAATCACACAGAAAGCGTACGCAGGTTGGCAGCTGTAGGAGTATTTGTAATCGTTATTCCACCACTAACGAGGCGTAAGCTTTTTTCTTCTTCATTCTTTAAATTACTTTTAAATTTTGGTTTCATCTCTTAATCAATTAACATCAATAATTAATCTTCTAATTAGAAATGTTTTTGTAGATCTTATAAGTTTAAATCTTTTATTTTATATTGAAATTTTAGGATTATTATAATTTTTTATTTGTAAAATTTTAAAAGTGATCTAAATAAAGTTTATTATCTATATTAAAAGAGAAATCACATGTATTAAAAGAGAAATCACATGTGCTATTGATTCAGATTTTATAATTGATAAATTTGATATTTTTAAAAATATCTTAGGATATATAACTTAATTAGTATTCAATTGTGTTTACATATAATGATTATTTTATAATTTGTTTTGAATTTTTTTATTTATTAATTTTGTTAATATATTTATATAGAATTATAAACCTCGTTGTGTCATTTTGATTATGTATATATTTATTTTTTTCATTTTGATTAGGTATATGTTTATTTTTAATTAATAAATTTCTCTTATTATCAATATTCAATAAAATATTAGAGTAATGCTAGATTTTATAATTTTTTTTCAAATAATGTGGCACTTGAGTGTTAATATCTTATAAATTATGAGATTATGTGGTGATTTATGTGATATTAGCACCTCATATATTATATTATTTAGAAAATAAATTTAGAACGATTAAAATTATTTAAAAAATCAAAAATATTATTATAGCTTATCCTAGTGTTTAATCATATTACATCACTGTAGTTTGACTTAGACTAACTGGTAATTAAATTAAGCAAAATACATGACATGACATGAATATATGATATGGTTTCCTATGCTTAATTTAATTTTCTCATAATTGTAAGAGAGTCCCAATTATATTGTTATATATATTTTTATCTAAAAAGACTTGTTTAATTTCATATCATATATTTAAGCAGGCCAGCCCTGCTGCATTGCTAGAGGGGCGGCCGCCCCGGCTCCATTTTTAAAAGGTAAGATTTTTATGTTTTGAATATTAGTTTAGAGGTCTATTTTTATGTTTACATATTATGAGTATTAATTTATGAGTCCATTTTCATATTTATATATTTTGAGTATTAGTTTAAGGTATTTTATTTTTATAAATTATAACAAGCCCAAATATATGTTTTGGGTATTAATCTAAATGTTTGAGATCAAAGAGGCCCATATAAAAAAGTCGAAAAGTTAAAACAATACAAAAAAATAAAATATAAATTGGGTTCAGTACAAACAAAGTCCAAAGATTTTGGCATATCACCTAGAATTCCAATAGAGTTTCTTCACTTTCTTGTTCCCAAATTCCAGTGTTCTAGTAAACGCTAGGCGCTAGTCGGGCGGCAGACCAGCGCCTAGCGCCTAGACGGTCTAGGCGACGCCTAGGCGGATTTCTAGGCGGCCGAAATTTTTTTTGTTTTTTTTTTGTTTTTCCTATCTATAAAACCAATAATAAAACTCATGGTATGACCAAGTTCAATAAAAATCATAACATTTAGTCAAAATCTATAAAATCTAAATGAAATTCATCACAAATTGTCAATTTCACATTTCATATTTCACATTTGACAATAGTCACAAACTCACAATACAATATTCCAACAACAAAATCATAAAAATCTACTCCAAATCCACAAACCAAATGGAATCCAATAACAAATTGTCAATTTCACAATCCAATATTCCAACAACAAAATCATCAAAATAATAAATATAGTCCAATATTCCAACAACAAAAGCATCAAAATAATAAATATAGTCTAAATCCACAAAACCGAATGAAATCCAATCACAAAGTATTGGACATTCAAAGTTTCAAACACAAATCAAAATATCTAAGATAGAGTTTCTAATGCTTCGTCTTCAACTACATATTCGTCTAATTGAAAGACAACTTCATCATCGGATTCAAACTCAACATTTTCTTCGGCCGCAACATTGTCAGATTGAAAATCATCTTCAAGATCTCTCACTTCACCATCTTCTAGCCCCGAGCCGGGCTCGACTTCATCATCACCATCATCAACAATCCATCCTTGTGCATTACTAGCATCATTTGCTAGTAGTATATCTACCTTTTTATCGGTCCCCCTTTTTCTCTTGTCCATCAATCTAGAATTAAATTGGACGTACACTAGATTGTTCAACCGATTCGTGTCTAGTCGATTCCTTTTCTTCGTATGTATCTAAATCAAAGTAAAATAAATAGATATTTAAAATTGAAACTTTGAAAGTAACTTCCTAGTTAAGTAGGTATCAATATTCAATATACAAATAATCTATAAATCTAACATAGTAACTTACCCCCTCAAACGTGCTCCAATTTCTTTCACAACCAGATGAACTAGCCGTTAAGGAGATGATCCTTTTTGCTATTGTTTGCAAGTTTGGTGTGTCAGATCCATAGTTAGTCTACCAAGTTACTGCATCAAAAATAGTAAAATACATAAGCTTTTAAAAAAATACTAACCTCTGAAAAGTAAAAACTAAAAACAAATGAAATAATTTAAATTTACTTTTTTTACCTGGATTGTAGAACTCATCATTCTTCTCGCATCCTTTCAACGCCAATGGCCTTCTGAAAGGACCTTCTTCGTTCAAATACTTCCCAAACTCAATATTCACGAAGAGGTTTTGCTTTTCAAGGTCATCGGAATATAAAATCTCCGTAAAAGTACAAAACCCATTAGAAACTTCATTAGTATAAATGCTTGAAATTGACCCATTGAAGAAATAGTAGGGATTTAATACATAGGCCGCCAAATGTAATGGAGAATCAAGCCGACCTTTGGATTTCTCATCAATAATATCAAATATTGGCCGATAATTACTCTCAACATTTTTCAACCCCTCTCTAATCTCTTCCTTAGCTTTTTTTAGCTCCCCATATAAACATCTCATAGATGGCTTTCGGTCCCCATCAACTAATCGAAGCACCCTTACTAATGGAGAAAAAACCCTTAGGCAATATTTCACACCATTCCAAAACACTGTACTCAATACAGTGTTGTAGGCCGCTTTCCCCTTAACACTCTTCCACCATTTGCATTTCTCCCAATCGGTGCTAGTAAACAATGCCCTCAACTTATCTTTTTTCTCCAACAAAGATTGCAATGTTAAGAAAGCTGAAGCAAACCTAGTAACTCCCGGCCTCACTATGTCCCTCTTCCTTGTAAATGTCCTCATTAACGCCAATGTGGTGTGGTGGGCATAAATGAAGATAGTGAAACTCTTGGCTTCCTCAAGTGTATTTTTGAACTTTGGTAGCTTGCCAATACCTTCAAGCATGAGATTAATGGTATGAGTAGCACACGAGCTCCAAAATATTGATGGCATCTTCACCTTCAACATCTTCGCTGCGGCCATATTGTTGGAGGCATTGTCGGTCACCACTTGTACAACATTTTCAGGGCCAACTTCTTCAATCGCACTTAACACATATTTAAAAATGTTTTCACCTGTATGTGCCTCAGCGGAGCTATCTTTGGAGGAAAGGAAAGTGGTGCCTTCCTTGCAATTCACACACAAATTCATAATGCTCCTCCTTTTCCTATCTGTCCAAGCGTCCTTCATAATTGAGCACCCATCAACTTTCCATGATTGTTCTTGTTTTTTGAGTGCCTCTTTGGTTGTTTCAAACTCCTCCTTCAGTAGTGGTTCCCTCAATTGCCATTGACTTGGAGGTTTGAAGCTCGGTCCAAATTGACCTATCGCCTCTACCATTTACAAGAAACAATCATTATCAATGGCATTAAAAGGAATGCCTGCTTGATACACCCATTTGACCACATATCTTTGAGTAACATGTGTCCTCTCTTTAAGGATGGTATCATTGAGGGACTGTTGCTTCATAGTATTTCGACTTTTCCCAGAGGCGGAGGAATTAAGGTTGATAGGATTAGCAAATTTATCCATAGGGCCAAGAAGCTTAGAGGTTTTCCTTGGCCCTAACCCTTCCATTTCCTCTAAATCTTCTTCACAACCAATATTCACTGCAACTCTTAACTCATCTTCTTCCTTTTTCTTGTTTTTTTTCTTGTTTTTTGCATCCATTATTGCTTGTCTACACCTCAGTTGCATATCTATTGATGCCTTTCGACATGGCGCAACATTTCCCTGTATGTTGGCAACATGTTCTTTCAAACGGTAAACCTCCCCAGAAAAGACCTTTTCACACAAAATGCATTTCACTTTATCTGGATTATTCTCATCAATCAAAATTCCAAACTCCCACCCAACATCATTGGATTTTCGTTTCCTTCCGACAGGAACCGAAATGGCATTAGAGGCACCCGAAGATACATTAACATTGCCGGTTGGATTAGGAGCGGCACTATTATAGGGTAAGGAAGTCATGTCTACTGTCTAAGTGTGTAGATAAATTCTTAATTCTGAAATAAAAATACTAAAACACATTATCAAACTACCAAACTTGAATAAAAAATTTTGTTTTTTGCAACCACCAACAGATTCAATAGAATTCATTTTCACACAATTCAACCGACCACCAACAGATTCAACAGAATTCATTTTCACACAATTCATCCAACCCCCAACATATTCAACGGAATTCATTTTTTTTTTCACACAATTCTCACACAAAATTCATTTTCATAATTCATAATAGATTAACATAACATATTTTTTCACCCAATTCTCACACAAATTTCATTCTCACAATAGATTTTTTCATTCTCACATAACAGATTTGACAACAAGTGTTTAGAAAGAATTCAAGACATTCTTAAGAGCTATCAAAGCGATTGTTAGAGATACAAGCTATTCAAATGTCGTGGTAATATGCAGCAGGGCTTTGTTAAATAAGTAGAATTGAGTAAGGTTGACATGCATAGTGCTACAACGATGCATGTATGCTTAAATTTCTTAATTGTAGAAGATCATACAGCCAAGCATTTTGCAACTTTGGAGTTTAAGCAAAAAAAGGGAAGCTTGGCCAAATTCCCATCTTAATAATTCACAATAAATCAAAAACACACATCAATTCGAGATTATTAAGAATTCTTGATCAACTACCTTCTTCTGTTGTGGCGTTAGTACTACCACACCAAATGGCCTCTCGAATAAGAGGAGCGAAAGCAGGGCCCTGAAGAAAAGATGAATTGTGTCCTAATGGAACTCCAAGAAGAGAAGTTACAGCTTTGACACCGCCCAAAGCACGCACAAGCTCTCCCTAAAACATATTTATATATTCATTGAGCTTAGTTTTAATTTTAAAGATCAAACAATCATAGTCATACTAAAATCAAATTCACAGAAAATCAAAATTCAAAATCAGACCCTGAGCTTAGCCCTCTCACGAATAAGAGTAAGCCACCACAGATCAAGCATGAGTTGATACTCGATACAGATCATGAAAATGATGAAGCAAGAAAATGATGAACCAAAAAAAAATTGAAAAATGAACCTTTTACGACGGCGACCATACTTCGATCTGGCGACGAGGAGTGACGACGGCCGACGACGATTGCTTCTGAGTTCCGGCAGCGACGAGCGGTGGTGGTCGGCGATGACAGGAGAGGTTGTTGGTGGGTCTAGGGTTGTAAATTTGGGAATTAGAAAAGTGGTAGAGTCGGGGAGAAAGGAAAACTGGAAAAGTAGAAATTGAATTGTTGTAAACTTGTAATCATACAAAAAATTTTTTTTTGCTTAAACGCTGCGTTTTCTGGCAAACGTTTTTTAAAATTAAACCGCCTATTCGGGTCAAACCCGACTTTGACCCGCCTAGCCTAAATAATCGGTCCAACTTGGTCCAACTCGGCCGAATAAATATTGACCCGCCTGGAATGGTCGATTTAGCCTATTTCGGGACGGCCAGGCGCCGCCTGGCGCCTAGGCTCCGCCTAGGCCGCTTTTTCGAACACTGCCAAATCCTATTTCTCATTTCTTTCAACCTCTTAGCTCTCAACGAGTCAACGAGTCAACGAGTCAACACTCCCTTTTCTTAGGGCCGGCCCTGGGGTGGTGCACCAAGTGCAACCGCTCTGGCCCCATTTGTTTTATTAGTATTAAAGCTAATATATAGTATTAGGTTTTTGGTACATAAGTTTGGGTGTGTTGTGACCCGTGAGTTGTTATAGTCCTTAGAAAAAAGAATTGTGACTCTAAATGACCCAATTCATTTTTTTTAACTATATGTATACAATATATTTAAAAAAATTATGAATCAGAAGGGCCCAATTCATTTTTTTTAAGAGTGGCAATATTTACACCCCTTAAAAATCATATTTTCATCCTAAATTTATATATTTTAATTCAAAAATGTAATAAATTCTTATAACTAATTACTTTTTTTTTGAATTTTTAACAAACTAAATCAAATAAAAAATAAATAAAAAAACAAAAACCCAAATCAAAAAGTGAAAACACCGAAGGACGCTGCCACCTCGTATTCCATCGTAGATTATATACATATATATATATATATATATATTCATTTTCTTCTCAATGCGTATTGATATAAAATTCGTCAGTGCATTACATATGGGTCATAAATTATGGATAAGCACTGATAAGTGCATATATATTAAGTCAAAGCAATTGAATCTAATAGTTCACATACAAGATACTGATAAATATTTATTAGTGTGGAGAAAGTTTTAATATATATATATAATATATATATTAAAATGACCGACTAGACAATTAGATAGCATGGCTTCTCAAAATTTTGGGAGTACCGCGGCTCTTCCCATTATATTTTAAAGCATGGTTTAAATTTTGTATTTTACATTTAAAAAAAAAACACAAACTAGAAAAAAAAAGTCTAATCTAGGATGGAAGGAGATCAAAGATGAAGAAGAAGAAGAAGATGTCTTCAATTTTCTTAAACTGTTTATCCGTTTTTCATTTTTCATTATTGTTATTATTAACTAATTTTTTTTATTGTGTTTTATGTAAAATAAAGAAAAAAATGAGTTATTTAATAACAAATCTTTGATTGATATAACTATTGGCATTAAAGGGTGTTGATTTTATAATATTTTAAAAAATTAATAGTAATGATATATTTGATAATATGTGGGGTGTACTTAAGAAATTTTATATTTTAATTTATTTTAATGGAGTGTCATACAAATATGGTGAACATACGGTTTTTTTAGGGTTTAAATATCACTCTTTTTGTAATTATATACTTAGAATATATTAAAAAAATTATGGAACCCATTTTGTGACAATACCTTATTCCTCATTTGACATGTCATGTGATCCATTTTTTTCCTTTTTTTACATTTTTGTCCCAAGCCCCAAATGACATGGCCGGCCCTGTATTTACGGCAATTTTGAAGTTGCTTAACCATCCCAACTTGTTCTTGATCATGAACAATGAGATATGTCTAATCAAAATTTTGTAATGGTCTCTGTCATCTCTCATAACAAGGCGTTTGATACAACGTTAATTTTGGTGAACTTAGAGTAGTTAGATATAATAAAATACCTGCCCAACTATTACTACTAGCATCAGTTTCTATAATTTTTATATAGATCGAAGCGGCCATGGAGAAGAGACAAAAGGGAATTAGGTAGTAGATGAGAAAATAATTCACTTTGTGTACACCGTATAGTGTAAACACCACCTATATATGACATATGCGTGTTAATATTGCCACTACTATTCATTGTCTGACTGGTTTTGGCATCTTGAGTCATGATCACATGTATCATCTTTCCATGATTTGTGACTAGCAAAACCATTAAAAGAGAGAGAGAATTTCATCTAGTCGTTGTATTAAAAGAGAAATAAAGATTCCTCCAACATTAAGATCATTATAATATATACATATACATTGTTAGGTGGTGATCCTAAAATTATCTTTACAGCACCGTCTAATGTGGTTTGATAAAAATGTCGATTCAATTTGATATTATTTTAGATTTGAGTCGCATTAAATGTAAATGGTATATATATATATATATATATATATATATATAAATGATCTCAATAACAACCTTGTCTCCTCCTTGTCTCTCACTTTCTGTGTTTTTCAGACCTCATTGTTAGCTCTTTCTTTCTTCTCTTTCTCTTGTCTGCGTTGTCTCTCAAGTCATGCTCCTCACTATACAAATTTTGTATAGTTAGGTTTTGTTATCTGTCATTAAATTTCAATCTAATGTCTACAAAAATCAAACATTTAAAAAAAAAAAAACTAGAAAAAAAAACTAAAAAAAAATTAACTCCCTTTTTTTTTTACAATATCTATCTAACAAGATATATATATATATATAAATTTTTTACCATTGTTAGAATTCGAGCCGCTGATTTGGAAATCATTTACCCAAACCCCGAGGTCGTTAATCTACCGGCAGAGCTACGCCCGTAGAGGCAAATAACTCCCTCTTCTAAGTTTTAAGTACTTCCATAATTATAAAAATCCGATTTGGTAGTTAAGTCATTTTTATTACAGTTATTTGGTCTTTTTGGATCTTAATATGTATTTTGGACTAACCCACTAACCCAACCAGACATTAAAGTACTAAAGTCTGATGTCCACAAAGCCCAGGCCCAATTACACTAGATGAAACATGATCTGCATCTTTTGTGTGGTAACTTTTTATTCTTCTAAATGTTATAAATGATTTTACTTTGAATCATTTGCCTCCCTTGACCTTGAACAAGTTACAAACATAATTGCAAGTTAAATAATCATGATTGTTGTATCACGTATGCTACAATAGTACAATACAAGAACCTGGAAGTGGAGAAGAGAAGCTGATTCTGATTGGTATTTTATTGTTAATTATATGCATATTCAACGGTCATTTTTGTCCTAATATTATTATCAATGCAATTTGTATTGTTACAAATTCATTACATAATAAAACTTTAGTGCATCGATAACTATACAAGTTGCTTATTTTTTTCTAGCATACTCAAAACTAATCATTAATGGTGTCAACTGTCACTCTTTTTAATTTCATCTCCATCTTCCTTCTTTGTTGTCTCACTTTGATCACCCTGATTGGTTTCTTGAGCACTTTGTTCTTCATTTTTGGCCGATTCTTCCTCTTTTTCTTTCTTCTTCAGCTCCAAGAATTCAATTAATTCCCTGAGTACCATATCAGAATCATTGCTCCTCATCAATTGCTCTGCAACTTCTGCTGGGGTCACTTGCGTTGTTCGAATCAACTCTTCGATCTCCATAAACAATGAGTGCTCCTGAATTCCTAGATAATTAGCAGCAAGAACTCTGAATCCACTTGGAGTACAATACGACATGGGAACATGAAAATCCATGCGACCTGGCCTCAACAATGCAGGGTCCAGTTTCTCTTTATGATTCGTCGTAAATATTATAATCCTCTCATCTCCACAACTCGACCATAACCCATCAATGAAATTCAAGAACCCTGATAATGTCACCTGTTGTTGTTTCAGTTGTCTACGATTATTTATAATAAAGTCTCCACCCTCCTCCATTCTATCTTGAAACTGAATTGTACAATCAATATCCTCCACAACTAGTATCGATCGATTAGCAGTAGCTACAAGCACAGTTCTGAGCTCAGAATTACTCCTCAGCTCAGTCAATTCCAAGTCGTAAACATCGAAATTAAGATAATTCGCCATTGCTGCAATCAAGCTTGATTTTCCTGTACCAGGTGGTCCATACAACAAATACCCTCTTTTCCAAGCTTTTCCAACTTTTCTGTAGTAATCTTTTCTCTTCACAAACCTTTCAAGATCTTCAAGAATTGTGTTTTTGAGATCAGGGTCCATTGCAAGCGTATCGAATGTTGCAGGATGATCAAGCTTCAATGATCTCCAAGCATTAGCCCAGTTTCCATAAATGCTTTGATGATCAATAGTGAAGAGTTTAATCGTCTTGGTCTCCTGTTTCATTGACACTGCTTCATTTTCAACGAATGGCAAGTAAGAGCCAAGAACAACATCTTTGTATTTCTTTGGAAAACTCAGCTCCAGAGACCTGACTTCTGATCGGTAACTTGAGTTCAGACCGTGACCATCGAACTGGTTGAATAAGTTGTTTCTTGACTCAACTTGTCTACAAACCAAAACCCATCTCAATTTAACCCCATTAAATGTATCAATGATCTCTTCACCGCCTTCTAGAGTCACATTGATCTTATTTTCTTTCTCACGTTTGATGACTCTGAGTCTGTCTGTGGAGGCAGAGGTTTTGCTGGACAAGTAAATCTGTGCAGCTTCGTAGATTAGGTTTTTGTCGAATCCATCGATTTCATCGATGACCATTGTGAGTTGAGAAGAGAAACGGCTGTAGAATTTGCGGCATTTGATGGAAATGTAGTCTTGGAATTCGTAAGGCATGAAATCTCTGGCTACAGATCGAGCCAACATCACAGTACCGGCAACAGAGGCTGCTGTTGTAAGGATCGTCTTCGCTGTTGCTAGCTTGGTTTCTGCAGAAGTAGAGTCGGACATTTTTTTTTCTGGTGTTTGATTGGTGGTGGGATTTTATAGTCTCTCTCTCTCTCTCTCTCTCTCTCTCTCTCTCTCTCTCTCTCTGGATTCAATTAAATAATCAATCAAAACACTGTCGATGAAGAAGAAGAAGGAGCGTGTTGGTTTCGGAAGAAAATGGGAACCGTTGAATTTTATGCACTAGCAAGTATAACAGTTGACGGTCAACCAAATTTTAATTTTTCTGTGTGGACAGATTCCGCGTGGACTTTGAAAAATTTTGTTTCAGGTTTCTTTGAAGTTTCCGATATGAACTGTAAATTCAAGGAAAGAATTCTGGATTTTTGTGCTAATTACTTGGGTAATACGTTATGGACTGGGTCGTTTTTGTTCTATTAGTTCCTTCGAAAATAATTGGTATGGATGATAGCCGTTGGATTGAATTAATGGCTTAAATATATACCGAATGCAGTGGCCGCTACTCGAAAGTCGATATCAAATTATCAAAATATTGTCATACTGAATAAATTTTCTTACCGTTAAGTGGGTGGTTATAGAAACATTTTCCTTTATTAATAAATAAATATGAAGAATATGCTATTATGGAATCATACACGTGAGCATCCTTAGTGATTTGCAAAGAGCACATTGGCTTTGCTTATTATAATTTGGCTCTCTGTTGACTTCGTTGTTCTAGTATCACCGGCAGTAATACATCCATCAAAAACTGTATCTACATCCATCAAAAACTGTATCTACATCCTCTTCGTAATTATATCTATCAAAAACTTTAAAAAATTATCTAATATGTAAATAAACCCCAATTAATGCTAAAAATACACCTTTTTTATAAGAGTGGTGCTATTGACACACCCCTACTGATCTATTCATGCCTCACTTTTTTAATTATATAATATTCTTGAGTGGTGCTATTAGCACACCCCCTACTGATCTATTCATGCTCCATTTTTTAATTATATAATATTCTTTTTTTTCCTTTATCAAAATCACTTAAAGAGACATACAATTTAGTAAAGAAATGTTCTACAAAGTATATCTATTAAAATCTCATATTCCTTTTCCAAAAAAAAAAAACCAGCAATCCGTTTCTTCAAAAAAAAATAAAAAAATTAACTCTTAAATCCTAAAATCTGCTTCTTACATACATCTAAAATATTATGAAAGAGTTTGAGAACGATATCAAGAAAATTGAAGAATTGTCTAAGAACGATATCAAACATCTTGAAGAATTATCTGAGAATGACATAAAGTAAGAATTGTCTAACAATGTTAGTAAGCATCTGGAAACAATTTATTCTTTGGAAATAAGTTTGAAGTTTATTTTTTCTTTAGAATGATATCAAGTTGTCGTTGTGTTGAAATATCATGTTATTTTTTATTTTTTCGTTTCCGAAATAAGAAGAAAAAAAAACTTAAAATAAAGAAATAAGAATCAAAAAAATAAATCAATCAATGAAGGTGAGAGAGATGTATACAGATACAGAGATAAGAGATAGATAGATCATATATGGTATGTATTAAGTTTGAAAAATAAGTAAAATGGGTAGTTTTGGAAATAAACAAAAAAATTTAATAAAAACATTTAATTTTATTTAATTAAATCAAGATTTTAAAAAGTGGAGCATGAATAGATCAGTAGGGGGTGTGCCAATAGCACCACTCAATATTCTTTTTTTTTTTCCTTTATCAAAATTACTTAAAGAGACATACAATTTAGGAAAAAAATATCTTATACAAAGTAAATCTATTAAAATCTCACATTCCTTTTTCAAAAAAAAAAAACCAGTAATCTGTTTCTTCAAAAAAAAAAAAAATACTCTTAAACCCTAAAATCTGCTTCTTACATACATATAAAATATTATGGAAGAGTTTGAGAACGATATCAAGAATATGGAAGAATTGTCTAAGAATTATATCAAACATCTTGAAGAATTGTCTAAGAATGATATCAAACATCTTGAAGAATTGTCTGACAATGGTAGTAAGCATCTGAAAACAATTCATTTTTTGAAAATAAGTTTGAAGTTTATTATTATTTTTAAATGATATCAAGCTGTAGTTGTTTTGAAATACCCTGTTATTTTTTATTTTTTCTTTTCCATCATGAAATAAGAAGAAAAAAAAACTAAAAGAAAGAAATAAGATGAAAAAAAAATCAATCAATGGAGGTGATGAAGATGTATATAGATACAGAGATCAGAGATAGATGGATCATATATGGTATGTATTAAGTTTGAAAAATAAGTAAAATGGGTAGTTTTGGAACTAAACCAAAAAATTTAATAAAAACATTTAATTTTATTTAATTAAATCTAAATTTTAAAAAGTGGGGCATGAATAGATCAGTAGGGGGTGTGCCAATAGCACCACTCTTTTTATAATTATATTGTATTGTATTTTTACAAGTATATACCACCTATAACTATTAACTTTATATGATTTCCAATTTTGTTTTTATATTTAATTCTCTTACTACTCTTTCTTTTTCCTACTTCTTTTCTCTTCTCAGGTTTTTCAAAATTAAACTCCATTCTCGTTATATATTGTTTGTTAAAAATCAATTTTAAGAATTTTTTTATTGGAGAACCACTTTCTGTTTGAGAGAGTTGTAGGGGTGCAAGATTTGTGGTCATGTCCCAATTGATATGGAAGTAGATAGATGTTAAATACTTAAATGATATTTCAAAAAAAAAAAAGCTAGGTGTTCCATAAAATTGAAGAGCATAATATATATATAAGTAGTTATTTTCTTCTCAGTGCGCACTGATATAACTTATATCAGTGCGTTGTATGTGGACCACTGATTATGTAGAGGTTTTGATAAGTGCATACACTTTAAGTCAAAGTATGTAAATCTAATGGTCCACATCCAACGCACTGATGAAGTTATATCAGTGCATACTGATTTGAAAATTTCTGTATATATAAGAAAAAACATCTAATATTGATAAATAAATAAAAGTCTAAAGTATGTTTGAAAGAAATACAAAATATAGATAATATAGTTAATTTAAAAGTCTGTTTATATACATAATCATTTTTTTCTTTTAATAAAAATATAATAATAAATAATTTAAAACTTATTTTTTCACAACCAAATTTCGCTTATGATTTTGATTCATTTTTCAAACTTAGCAATAACTTTGTATTTCTTTAAAAGAGATTGAACATATATTTAAAAGAGAATATATGGTTTATTAAAATGTAAAGAGTTTTTATAATATATATATATTAATATCAAACCATTAATAGGAAAAAAATTACAAAAGATAAAAATAGGAAAATAATTAATAATTATTGGTAGATGGACTAATAAACAATTAGTCTTATTAGTAATTTTATTAAGGGTATTATTGGATTTTTAAAAATATATTAATTTAGGGTATATACACAGTTTTTAAAGGATACAAATATCATCACTCTTTAGTAGCAGTCTTGTCTATGAGTGAGAAGAACCCTAAATGCCCATTTAAATATTCTCCCCCACCAAAAAGTTGCACTTCATTTGCCTGCTCCTTTCAAAAACTTTGATACAAACAAAAACTGTCTTCTCCAAATTTACGGTAAAAAGTTATTTTCTGATACATAAGTCCTTAGTTTGTAGAGTAAGAATTAACAGTAATTCAACTTTGAGTTTGTTTTACATTTTCATATTTTAATTAACATTTAAAATTGAATATACCGAACTATCATTTTGCACTGGTATGAACATAATTGAAATAAAGACTTTTTTTTTTCTTGTTTGATGCAAGTCAAATAAGAGGGTCTAGCTAGATTGAAAGTTAATGAAACAAGAAGGATGATGGTGAGATTATCCCTGAAAAAAGTACATACATCCAAAAATATACAAAAAATGTCAATGTAAAATTGAGTAGAGATATCATGATCTTCCTCTGCAACAGCAACAAATGAGGCCCATGCAGTGCATGCTACATCAAACCCATCATCATGACTGACCTCAGCATCCACCTCGCCTTGTTGGTTCTCATTTAGAATAATAGTTATCATCTTTGAAGAAGATGATCATGTCCGTTGATGTAAGTCTAATAGCACCAATCACTTCATATATTTATCTTGAAAACCTTATTTCATGTGTGGGGTCATTCCACTCCCATGCAATTTGAACCAAACACATGATCCTTCCACTTAATCTAACTGTGCTTGACTTTCAACAGTAAATTACATACACTTTGTGATTTATGTTAAAAGATATTTTAAATTAAAGAGAGCTTGAGAGCTCAATCCAATCTGTTGAGTCACCATGCACATACATAGTGGAGAAACTTATACAATTTACAGTACATCAGTTAGAGAAGAACATCATATAGCATTAATCTAGCTATCATACAGGTTTATATTGGTGATCACTAATCATCCAGCACGCCGATTTGGATTTCTAGCTAGACAATATGATCAATAATTGTTATGTAAGTGTAAGGTCTTAAGTGATAAATACACCCTTATTCAAGTCATACATGAATAACATAATATTTTAATTATCTTGTGTTATGAGGAACCTTTATTATAAAGCTAAAGATCATATTCCTTGATATTCTTAATGGATATCATTAATCTAGTACTTTATTTGTTGAAATGATATAAGTGCTCATCTTTTGATACAGTAGATATAATCCATACATTGAATGTTGTGGTATAGAGTGTCTTTCAATTGAATTTTTCTTGTCACATGAAAGCTTGTCTGCTTATCTTTTAGTATATAAAATGCACTATCTTAACCATATAATCACAACATTCAAAAGTCTAGTTCTCTCATCAGTGGATAGCTTGTTGAGAAAGATTAAGATGTTGAATCCATCAAAGGAAGAGCTCATCCTCCTTTTACATAACTATGATGAGATTATCGTGCTTGCACTCTTTTCTTTAACTGTAACTATTTTTCTACAAAAAGTGTGGAGAAGATTGGCAAGCAACAGAAGCAAAATCCCGGGACAGTTGGGTTTACCTTTTCTTGGTGAAACCTTCTCTATTGTTTCGGCAACCAACAACACCAAAGGGTGCTACAATTTTGTCAAACTTAGACGACTATGGTCAGTAATTCTCGTCTTCTTCGATTATATTAATTTCAGCTTATACTAAAGGTCATCTAATAATTTTCCAAGTACATATAGGATATGATCTGACCCCTCAATGCTTCCAAGTACATATAGAATATGATATGACCCCTCAATGCTTCCTTTTTATGCTGGCAAAGATGTTACTACATGAAAAAAAAAAAAACATTCATGCATAATAGAGTACTCCTTCATGCATGTTTTTTTTTTTTTTTGTACATCTTCAGATTGGTTGAGTCTAGCTATTATTTCACTATTGAAACAATTAATCAACCTGACTTTTAGTTCATTTTGATTTGATTCAACTTTTTCTGTAAGGTGAAACATATTTGATGTGATAGAAATAAATCACTTTAGTATACAATTAATTTTTTTTTTTATGCGGTACTCCAGAACCGAAAAAGATCATGTCTAATGGATGATTGTGATGAAAGCAGGTATGGGAAGTGGTTCAAAACTAGGTTGTTTGGCAAGATCCATGTGTTTGTTCCAAGTACAGAGGGGGCAAGAACGATTTTCACTAAAGACTTTGTGAACTTCAACAAAGGATTCATGAAATCAATGGCGGATGCGGTTGGAGAGAAAAGCTTGTTGTGTGTACCACATGAGATCCACAAAAGGATCAAACCTCTCCTATCTGGTCCTTTTTCTATGAATTCTTTGTCTAAATTTGTTAAAAATATTGACAAAGTGCTTTCTGAAAGACTAAAGAAACTAGAACAAAACGAGAAAAGCTTTGCGGTCCTTGATTTTAGCATGAAGGTATATAACACAATTCTTATTTGAATTTGATGTTTTAGAGTACATAATCAGATTTCATGAAACTTTGATGCATGATAACATTATATTAGTTAAATCAAATAAAAAATCTGACAATTTTCAAAAACTTCCCTTTGGCAGATTACCTTTGATGCAATGTGCAGCATGTTGATGAGCATCACAGACGAATCTTTGCTTCAATCCATTGAAAAAGACGTCACGGATGTTACAGATGCCATGTTATCCTTTCCAATCATGGTTCCTGGGGCTCAATACTATCGAGGCATGAAGGTATATATGTGATACATGTATTGAATCCATACAAATAGATCAAAGAACACGATTTGCACGATTTTCAATTTTTTTTAATCTTCATAAATTTTTTTACGCTAACAAGAAACGTTTGAACAGGCACGAAAAAGGTTGATGAAAACCTTCAGAGAGATGATTGATGGAAGAAGAAGTGGAGTACTTGAGTGTTGTGAAGACTTTCTTCAGTCAATGTTAGATAGAGACTCATATCCATCAAATGAAAAGTTAAATGACGCAGAGATCATGGATAACTTGTTAACATTGATAATTGCTGGACAGAGCACTACTGCAGCTGCCATGATGTGGTGTGTCAAGTTCCTGGATGAAAATAGAGATGTCCAGGACAGACTAAGGGTGAGATCCCATGCATAAAGTTGTTCAATATTCAATCAACAATTTCTATAGTTAAAAGTGCTTCAAATTGCTATGCAATTACTTTTTGCACAGATACCCCACCATCTCTCTTTTTGTTAACAAATTTTATAAACTTACAGGAAGAACAATTGTCAATAACCAAAAACAAGTCGGATGAAATTCTGTTGACCCTTGAAGATGTGAACAGCATGTCTTATGGGTTGAAGGTTAGACCAAGTAAACTATATAATAACTCTATAAAAGTAAATTAAAAATAGTTCTTTCAAATTATGTTCATGTTTTTTTTGAACTATTAGTAGATATTTGATTTTATGTTCCACCTTGTATAATGATCAGGTTGTCAGAGAAACTTTAAGAATGTCAAATGTCTTGTTGTGGTTCCCTCGCGTTGCACTTAATGACTGTACCATTGAAGGCAAGTGTGTGTAATAAATCTGACAGCAGGTCACGAATCAGTCACGACTCACAAAGATTAAATAATTTATGAGTGGCCCCGATATTTATTCCCATAAATCAGGGAGAAAACTTTCCAATCATGTTGATATTGTGTGTTGGACTTGAAGCTTAAACTTGGTTCTATTTTGAAAGACTTGTTTTGTGGTAATTGCAGGCTATGAAATAAAGAAAGGATGGCATGTTAACATTGATGCAACTTGCATTCACTATGACCCAGATTTGCACAAGGACCCTATGCAATTCAACCCTTCCAGATTTGATGTAACAAAATTCCTGAACAATTCTGGGTTTCCTTTTATGTTTTCTCTAATTCACGATGCTTTTTTTTTTAATGTTTCTCTCGAATTCGTGACGCTTAAGAGACTATTGATGTATTGATATTTGTTGTCTCCAGGATAAGCAGAAGCCTTATAGTTTCATACCTTTCGGAAAAGGACCGAGGACTTGCTTGGGAATGAACATGGCAAAAGTAACGTTGTTGGTATTTCTTCACAGGCTGACCAGTGGATATAAGTGAGTAGTTTCTCTTCTACTCCAAAGATTTCTTCTCTTCCTGATTCTATGATAGTTTCTGACTTGCTATCCACTGTGTATGTAGGTGGACTGTTGATGATCAGGATCCTTCCCTGGAAAGGAAGTCGCATATTCCTCGTCTGATGAATGGCTGCCCCATAACCTTAAAGCCCTTAAACAATGGGAAATGAGCATTGATGGCTTCACACAATGCTTGAAATGCATGGCTCAGAAATGTATTCAGTGATGTCTAGTTGAGGAAACTTGTAATAGCTAAATAATTGTTTCCCCGCTAAGGTAAAACAGACGTTTTCGAATAAATACTCCTTTCCGCTCCATATATTTTGATGAAAACAAACTCAGGAAACTCATTACAAAGAATGCATAAACCATCTCGCTTAGCGACCAAAAAAGGAATCTAAGTTCACTTCATAGAAATGGATTTGTACTGTTGCATTGTGCTTGTTATAGCCTGTTCAACTGGTAGCCTCTCCATACTTGATGCACCGTAAAACCCATGAACACCCTTGGTTCTCTTCAAAACGAACTCTGCCTCGCTTGGACCAGATATAGGACCTGCAATTTGCAGAGGAGAAACTCATTCTTTTCTTCAGTTATAATGAAAAACAAACATTAAAATAACCTTTTAAAAGGTGAAGGCGATTGGAATACAAAAATAAAATAAAGTAAATCATATGTTTAAATGAGAACTGAGAAACACAAAATTCACAGAACTTGATAAAAGGTTTTTCAAATGTACCTCCATGGCAGAGAACGATAACACCAGGATTGATCATATGTGCAGCATCAGCAATAGCTTGCACACGATCTACACTTTCTTCCAATGAGACAGCTGTTTTGGCACCTATAGATCCAGACGTAGTAAGCCCCATATGAGCCACTATGATATCGGCACCAGCTTTTGCCATCTCCACAGCTTCATCTGGGTTGAAGGAATATGGAGTTGTCAAGAGACCCATTTTATGAGCTTTTGCAATCATCTCAACCTCCAAGCTGACATTAGGAAAGCAAGAATTATAGTTGTAGTCATGATTAATTAAATTACGAGAATACGAATTAAAAACATTATTTACTGCATACCCATATCCCATTCCTGTCTCTTCCAGATTTTGCCTAAAATTACCATCCATCAGCCCAACAGTGGGAAAATTTTGCACCCCAAAGAACCCAATTGACTCTAACTGCTTTAAGAAGTAATCCATTCGGCGAAAAGGATCAGTCCCACACACTCCAGCTAGAACAGGTACCTCCTTCACCACCTAAAAATAGTTGAATTTGTAAATTAATTAGAAATGTTGGATAATGGAGATAGAAACTGAACAGAAACTTTAGGGGACAGGTCTTTCAAATTTCAACTTTCTAAATCGAGAAATCTGTACCATGTATCTTGTGTAATAACAAATATAATAAGGGATAAAAGATTAAATTGATTCATGGTTTTCTGGTCCCAATTCCAATGTATCAATGCATAAATGCAAGCACATGTGAAGATAGATTATGCACAGTTTTTATGAGGTCTAGAAACTTACAGGCAACACTTCATTGGCCATTTCAAGTACAATTGCATTTGCATCAGCAAAAGGCAACAAGCCTGCTAAAGAACCTCTGCCTGCCATCCGAAAACGTCCTGAATTATACAATACTATCATATCAACACCACCAGCTTCCTCAAACTTTGCAGATATTCCGGTCCCAGCACCAGCTCCTATTATTGGCAATCCTTTGTCTATTTGATCTTTCAGTTTTAGCAATATTGCCTGAGTTCTTTGTAAAGTTTCTGTCACATATAAAGTTCATTACTGGTTAGGTTTTTGTCCACATCAAAATACAGCAGCATCTACCATCTAGATTTATAATAAAAAATAGTTACATTGTATTGATGCTTCATTTCCTAACTTTTAACTGATCTGAAATTTTGTTACATAGAACTACATGGCTATGGAAACCAAAGCTCGAGTAGTGAAATTATGACATGCATTCTCAGATCTTACAACAGTGTTCCTAAACTTATAAGAGCTACCAATGAACTCAATAGGTGAAAGATTGTATTTAATTTGTTCTATATATTAATAAGACAAGGCTTAACTAAGATTATTTCTAACAAGTAATTCCATGGTAACTTATTATGATGGAGAGGCGCTTGGACTACAACCTGGTCTTGCATCAGGAAAGTTGCTTGGACTGTAACATATCGTTTCATGGCTTAATGTATTTCTGCTAGAAACAATATCCTCATTATGGTGTTGACTAAGATCACAAGAAGCACTTTGGGTAGAACGGTTGTCTGTAAGATTCTTCCCACTGATCTCTAAAAATGAATCAACTAGAGAATCCGCAAACTCAGGTTCATTGATATGATAAGGATACACCTTTACCTGTTATTAGACAGTTTACAATGACCACTGAGAACAGAAAACAAATAATATCATGTATGACATAATCGGACTGAAACAACGAAGGTTGGTATTGTGATACACAACATTCGGTAAGCAACAAAGGTACCTGACGATTTTCATTTGTCTGAATAAGCATTTGTAGCTCACTGATGAGCATACCAGTTGCCTCAGGATCATAAAAGGGCTTCCCTGGCACATCCAAGGCTGAGATACCATTTTGTGGTATGCAAAGACGGATTGTGGATGATGACTTGTTCAATTTATTTGCAATAAAGGCAGCAAACTTCTTGTTCTCGTCCACTGTGGTCCTCATGAGTGAAACCTACAAATAAAAAAACATTAACTATCAAAAATACATAATCAAAGTGTAAGATCTATCTGTTCAGATTAGTTCAGCACTCCGATTTGTTTTTGTCAGTAAATCAATCAGAGCCAAACCATTTCAATATAAAAAAATCAACATATACATAAGGTAATACCAGGCCGACATTAAGAAAAAAAATACCAGGGTTTGGGGACTAATTACCTGCTCATTATGTACATGAATCTTTCTTTGTTGAAAATGTGTAGGTATGGTATCTTTCGCTCCAAAGTTCACCATATCCAAGGCACCCACACTCAGTACTAAAGGAATCTTCCTCTCTATGATGGCATCAAATCGGGAACTGTCACAAGCCATAACACCTCCAACTACATAATCTGCAACCTCAGTTGTTGTGATGTCCAATACACCCTTACATCAAATTAAAATTATTTAGGAGTGAAAACAAATTAACTGGTATGCCAATTTGACACATACCAAAGTCTGTTAGAAACTTAGGCAAGAAAACACAATATAAAATTGTTGGTGGAATGAAAGGTTTTTCCTAGGAATTATGTCATTATAATAAGGTATGGAATTATAAGCAAATATACGAACTAACAATGAGCACTTATAATACAAAGAACAATCGGTGAGGCCGCTGACCATAAGTTTCCCGGTGCTTCTGGTTACTTTTAGAGTCCTAATATATTTGTTGCCAGTCTAATATTTTTCATCTGAATTTTTAAATTTCAGGGTGCTTAATCTGTGCTTGGAATGTACCCCCTTGCAGAAATTTCTCATTCTAATTTTACTTATCAAAAAGTAAATCCTACTAAGGAATCTTGATCCACCCCAGACTTAGTGAGATAAAATAATATATAGAAATAAAAACCCAAGTAAAAACAGAGGTTCCTAGTATAAGAAATAACCATGATAATCAATCAGAATTCCTTCTTTGCTTAACTAGCCCTGAAGAAGCCATAACAGCAGAAATTACATGCGAAAATGAAGCATATACGTCTTTCTTAAATGATCATATTTTCAACTAGTCATCCAACTCTAAAACTGTCTTTATGTTAAAACATCACCGTGCGTTTATGAGAATGGCAAGTCAAATGAAAAACAGATGATCCAAAGAGGTCATATACATCATACTCATTTCTTACATTATAACTCACATTATCTTCGAATTTGATCAAGCAAAACAAATGGGTATAGTTCAAAATCAAGCCAAAGAAAAGAGAACAAAGAATATGAAAAATGCAATGGTGTTATACTTCAACAAATTAGTTGAATCTACTCAACTGCTTTAGACCTAATGCTCCATCATTTAAGATTAAACATGCATCCTAATAAAGCACAATTCACAATCATGTTATATTGGAATGTGATCGAGCAGAAAAAATGCATATTAAGAAGCACATAATAAAGCAAATAACAATAATGCTATACTTCTTCAATATCGTTTAATCTAGTCAACTACTTTGGACATAAAACACACATCAACATAAAGATTAGAATTTTTTGTAGCTTAAATACCTGTATGAATCCCTCTTTAACCAGAGACTCCATAGCTCTGCCCCCTACTCCAGTGGCATGGAAAACCATGGTCTCATAACCTTCTTTCATCAATCTTTCTTTCACAGCATTTACACACGGAGTTGTGACCCCAAACATTGTTAAACCAACAGTACATTTTGCTTTACTAGTATCCAAATCTCTTGATTTTTCTAGCCTCCCAATCACCATTCCAGCAAAAGCAGCTCCAGCATTTGACAAAACAACCCTACTAACACTATTAATCCCACAAACATCCACCACAGATGGAAACAATATCAAGTCCGACGTCCCGACATAAGGCTCAGTTTGACCACTAGCAACAGTAGACACAATAACCTTTGGCAACCCAATTGGAAGAGTTTTAAAAGCAGATGATATAAGAGAAGTACCTCCACTGCCACCAAGGCCAATGACTCCAACGAGAACTCGATCCTTCAAAGCTTTTTTAAGAAAATATCCAAGGGATTTACTCATAAATGCAATAGCTTTGGCTCTATCATCACCAAACACAAGTGGGGTTTTCTCGGTGGACTCAGAATTGCAAGAAAGAACATCATTTCTTCTCACAAACTCAAAATCCCCTAAACTCTCTGTCTCATTTTCACTAACAGAAACATCAACCACCACAACATCTACCTGTTTTTTTTTTTTTTTTAAACATTAAGAGTTTCTTATCAAATTTCCATGAACATAACACAAAATACTAAATCTAACCAGAACATGTTAAATAGAAATTAACAATAAGAGTGTAACATTACCTTGGAAGATGATTTGTTAGAGAAAGTGTTGAGATTGGATCGAACTGATTCTGACAAAAATTGTAGCTCATGGAACTTGGTATCGGCCGTTCCAACACAGAAAACTGTTGGAGTTTTGTATCGGTGATCGGCCATTTCTTTGAGCTGTTAATTTGGTATACAACTATTTGATTGATCTTTATTCTTTCAACAAGAGTTTGAAGCTTGAAAATGAAGCAAAATTTGACAAGAGAGTTGATAAGTATATTTTGATGACATTTGATAATCACATCTCAACTCTTTAGCTGTTGACAACATTTAACATTTCAACAAATTACAAACTTTTTTTTTTTTTTTTAATTACAAATTCGGGGATCCGATGGGTGTATTTAGAGGTGTCAAATAAATCCGGTCCGGTCCGAGTCCAGCCCAGTCTGATACTGTAGAGTCTTTGATATGGTCTGGGTCTAGTATTTAAAAGATTGAATTCGGGTTGGGTTTTTATAAATTACTGTACAGGTCGAGTCCGGTCCGAACTAGGAAAAAGTTTGGCCCGAACAGTAAATATATTAAAGATAAAAGGTTCGGATTTAAAATTACTATTTTAAATTAATAAAAAAAATTATTAATATTTTTTTATTTATAAAAATCTAAGTTAAAAATTATTTTCTGATCTGCGCTAGGGAGGATGGTGGAGGTGTTGTTTTTCTATTTATGTAATTTTGTGTTTATTTTAAAATAATATTTTATTCATTATAAAAAAAAAAAAATTTATTTGTTTTTAATATTATATTAATATAAAATTTGAGTGTAATTACATTTCAAATTATGATTGAATAGTGTATTTATTTATTTATTAATTTTCTCAGACAAAAAGACCAAATTGCTCTTCAACTATTAAATTCCAACCACCGTTAAGGGTTAGTGTGTGTCATTAAATAAAAAGTTGCATATGCTATCAAACCCTAATGATGTTTATGCAATTAACACTAAGGCATGCACTTCCATACATTTTGTGGTTTTGTATGAGGGACTTGTTTGAGAATGAAGATGGCAAAAGCAACCTTAATTTTTATTTTTTTTTGAAACAAGGCAAAAGCAACATTAACTATTACACATAAATTGTTCTTGTTAATTGCATTTTCCTAATAAGTTGTTAATTGCATTTTCCTAATCAGTTAGCAGTAACAGAACATTAGAAAACACATAATCCTAGGTAAAGAAAAGACGTGATCCTCTTTATCTCCTTAGCTTTTTCTCACTTTTTCATTTGTGATTGGTTAAGTGTATTTTTCTGATCAATTGTCAGTAAGCAGAACATCAGAAAACACACATATCCTAGGCAAAGAAAGGACCTTAATCCTCTCTTCACTTTAGCTTTTTTATTTCTCGCTTTTTTTATAACATGTGATTGGTTAAGTGTATTTTCCTGATCAATTGTCAGCAGGACATCAGAAAACACATTAACCCTAGGCAAAAAAAAAAGGGCTTGATTAAGATATTAAAAGTGAAGAAAAATGTGAGGAGAGAAGATGATTGAAATTCACAAAGAAAACCGAAATAATTGGAAACCATTGAATTCTAGTACCATTTTTGAGCAATTATAAATTCTCATAATGCCAACTTTGATTGTATCATATTATTCAACTTGTTTGTTAATATATAACCAATTTTGAGGCTGAATTTGACATTGATTAATTTCATTGGCATTTTCACAGGAGCTGTTGCAGGCCATGCAACAATTCACATAATCTCTTCAACCTAGTTAGATGATACCAAATCCCATTGGAGTATAGGGAGTGAGGGACATCCATGATCCATATGCATATATAAAAGCATCATAGAAACGAAATTGAGGTTAACATCTCACGTCCACGTTAATGAAATTGTAGATTCGAGTCAAAAATAAAAAATAAATCAATGAAATCGTAGATTCGAGTTAAAATAAAAAAAAAATTAGATAGAGTTCAACTATGGTGAAAAGGAATACCATGTAACAAAAGTGTTGTAGAGTAAGGCCAGATACAATTAAAAGTTACAAAGAACCAAACAATTGCAGGCCGGTCCTGTCTAATAGAATTAAAATCCAACCCACAAACAATTCTTCGGCCCCATGTACCAAATGTACCATAGGGCAATTGGCTCGAATGCATGAAGAATTCACAAATTGTAATGCTAAATATCTCACTTACATGTGATAATTATATTCATATAATATGTGGTAAGTGCAATCCATTTATCAATTGTCGCATCGATGTAAACAGGATACCAAAGGTGAGATGTTTGTACAATCACATCACATTATCTATGGTTCACATTTAGGGGATATAGTGCGGTAAAGTGCACCAAGATACACCATTGAAGTTTGAATGAAGATATATATATATATATATATATATATATATATATATATGAGGTAGTTTGTGGTGAATTATAGGAGTTGCAATCACAAAGCTTTTTTTTTTAAGCATTACAACATGTATTCTAATAAGTTATGATACTAAACGGTTAGATCAGGGGTTTGTCAAGATCAGCTGAGATCAAACAGTATATGTAAGTCTTGATCTGGATATTTAATCTAGTAACACTACAGAGATGACTATCTGTACGGCTGCACGTGCATACACGTGTTTATAAAATACATATGATGGAACTCGAATCTTCCGCCACTAGTGTAGAAGGAGAGAGGTACACAACCACCTATAGTAATAGGTGATGTGCTTTAAGGCTACTATTTGATTGATACAAGTTATAATACCCATATAATCATTTCTGATTCAAATCACATTATATACTTTTTTAATTACTATTTTATTCTTGTTGTATAAAATGCAATCCAATACTTAAAAAAGAAGCATAATTAAACCCTTCAATCACGTTTCTTAACAACCTACTTGTCCTAAAAATCTAAAATAACACAATTAAATTAAGTACATACCTACCACTTGTGAAAACCGTGAAATATGTGTATCAATTATTGAATCAGGAAACAAGAAACACTGACATACACAATCGCAATCAAGAAACAGGATTCAGACAACCAGGTGGTCACTAAGGTAGGTGAGTACTATTATAATGTACCAAAACCTTCGCTTTCAATATTTTTCTTAATATGGAGAAAGTCCCTACACGCATGGAATAAACGTGGTTGACCTATTGGGTTTCATAACTTCTGGAATCCGGAATACTGAATAGAGTGTAGTCCCACCCCCTTGGTGAACAATGGTTCCGTCGGTCAAGACGCTGTGCCCTCTCCATTTCCACACTTATTCATATTAGTGTTTGAAGCTTGTAACATGTGTATATTAATGAACTTGAAAAGATCTAAGGTTATGGCTTATATAAAATTTTCCTAACATTGGGTCCTATTGTGTATTGTCAATTAGTGCCAAATTATTGGTCATGATTCATGACTTGGAAGACGGACATAACCGGTTAGGGATTCTTAAAAGCGCGCGTATATATATATAATTTTCTATTGTCAGTTCGTTCTGATATAATACGAAAAATGTAGATCATTAGATTTATATACTTTGACTCAAAGTGTATGCATTTGTCAAAACTTCTTCATAATCTGTGGTCCACATTATTCGTCATGATATATTTTATATCATGACGAACTACCGGTAGAAAGACTTATATATATATATACGAAAATTTTCACATAAGTACGCATTGATGGAATTATATAAGGATACTGAATGTGAACCACTCGTTTTACATACTTGGACTTGGTATGTATGCACTTATCAAAACTCTTTTATAAATGAGTGGCTCACATTCGATAGTCCTTATATAATTCTATCGGTACGCGCCGTAGGAAAATGACGGTATATATATATATTTATATATTTATTAATTTGTTTATTTACTGTATACACAGCACAATCAAGTCACCAAATTTGTCTACTAGCAGGTTTTTTTTTTCTTTTCACAATCCCATTTTTGCTGAAGATAATCAATGAGTAATAAAGACTGACAATGTCTATCCATAAACATAGCTGTACATAGTAGATATTAATTGCAAGTTTTTGTTTTTTTCATTTCAATTTGAGAATTTCCCAAACTTTAAAAGACAATCAACCTCCGGCGTCGTCGTCAACGACGGATGATTGTCTCTCCTTTCATTGCCAAGGAGAGAGAAGCTTGATTATACTCAAACAAGAGAATAAAAAATTATACAGGACATGAATGAAACCATGACATACCATTGAATTGAAAAGGAGAAGCTTGAATTGAGTGTTGCTAATGCTAGCAAAAAGCATTTTCACATTAATGAAGCTTGAAAATAGATTCATACACTTCTTATTTTTGGTACATTGTTGTGAAAATGCTAGAAAGCACACTAAGAATTCTCTAGGTTCTACATGACATGATCTCGAGAGCATCCCTTGTTTGTACACTTCTTATTTTTGGTACATTGTTGTGAAAATGCTTGAAAACACACTAAGAATTCTCTAGGTTCTACATGACATGATCTCCAGAGCATCCCTTGTTTGTCCAAGTATGTTGAATACAGTTGCTGCAATGTGAGATGGTGTGAGACCAGCTTCAGCCAACTGGTCTGCCGGTGATCCATGGTCAATGTATCGATCAGGGAGAACCATCGGTATCCACTGCACAGGATAATCCAACCAAAATAGCAAAGTACAAAATGTTAAATGTGGACAATTTATGATGTCAAGGCACTAAAGACTAAAATGTTTGGAGTTTAAATTCAATCATGACTATAACTAAATGTTGCAAGTGATACATACCTTCACTGTGCCATCGAGAAGACCATCGAGGGCCAGGAATTGAGCAACATGAGAGCCAAAGCCTCCAATGGATCCTTCCTCCACAGTTATCAAAACCTTGTGTGATTTTGCCAGGCTCCGAATAAGTGCATGATCTAGTGGTTTGCAGAATCGTGCATCCGCTACTGTCAGCCGTAAGCCATGAGTTTCCAATAAATTGGCAGCAGCTAAACAGTTCTGAACAGCTGTTCCGTAGCCCACGAGTGCTACTTTCTCCCCTTCTTGCAATATCCGGCCTTTTCCAACCTGCACGAAAAAATACGAACCAACATTTATCAAATGCAAGTCCTTGGCTATAGGATCAATAAGTAGAGATTTTAGTTTGATCATTACCTCTAGAGGAGTGCCTTTGTTTCCTACAGGCAGCTCAACGCCAATCCCATTTCCTCTTGGGTATCGGAAACAGCTGGGACGATCATCTATGGCAACAGCAGTCGCAACCATGTTAAAGAGCTCTGCCTCATCAGAAGGAGCCATTACCACCATGTTTGGAAGGCATGCCATATAAGTAACATCAAAAGCCCCGCAATGTGTAGGACCGTCAGCTCCAACCAGTCCAGCTCTGTCCATCGCGAATCTTACGGGTAGCTTCTGCAAATCCACATCATGCACAACCTGTAGTAGGCACCCAAAATGTATTCTTAGTAGAATTATAAGCTGAAGTAGTATTTTATATGAACAAAATAAGTCATTTAAGAAGCTATTTGCTTGCCTGATCATAAGCCCTCTGCAAGAAAGATGAATAGATTGCACAGAAAGGCTTCACCCCTTCACAGGCCAGACCTGCGGCAAAAGTAACAGCATGCTGTTCTGCTATTCCAACATCGAAGCATCTATTAGGGAAGCGGCGAAGGAAGTGATTCAATCCTGTCCCACCTCCCATTGCAGCGTGAATTGCAACGATATCCTTATCCACCTCTGCTTCTGCAATCAACGCCTCAACGAAATATGTTGTGTAGGCCTGTGTAGGGGCACTGGTTTTGAATTGTTTTCCAGTTGCCGGATCAAACTTTACCACTCCTGCAAAATCAAAAACATCAATGCTATAAAATATAATTAAAGCTCCAATGCTATATATATGTACTCAAAAGAAGTTGAATATTATCGATTACCATGATACTTGTCCGCTGCCCTCTCTGCATATGGATATCCGTGGCCTTTCTCAGTGACGACATGGATAAGGACTGGACCTGTTTTTTTGGTATTCTTAACCTCTTTAAGAATAGAAACAAGGTCATCAATGTTGTGACCATCGACAGGTCCGATATAATACAAGCCAAGCTCTTCAAACAGAGTTGATCCAGAACCACTGATCATCCCACGAGCATATTCATCGACTTTTGAAGCCAGATTATGCATAGACCCACCTAGCTTCCTGGTAACTCCCTGCAGCGATATAAGTAACAATAAACCAGGTTTACTTCAACTAGTTTTCCAAACAGAAAAATTCAACTTTCCTTTCTCTATTTTAACTCTTGTAATATTATTACTTACCTTGGCAACCTCTCTGAGCTCTCTAAGAGGCTTGTTTGATTGCAACCTACTGAGAGCACTGCTCAAAGCTCCTACGGGAGGTATTGGTCCATCTAGACTAGCAGTGGGTAATGAAACTTGTTTATTGTCATTAAGAATAATGATCACATCAGAATCCAAGTACCCGGCGTTGTTCATAGCTTCATAAGCTTGGCCTGCAGTCATGGCACCGTCACCTATAACAGCGACCACATGGTTCTCTCTTCCTTGAAGATCCCTCCCCACAGCCATGCCTGTTCATATAGTTGATTGAATGTCACTGTAACATCTTTCATATTATCAATTGCATAACTAATAAAGAAAACTACTTAATAGTTTTAGAAGATTATACATTCATTGTCAACAAAGTAGATTATTACCCAAGCCTGCAGAGATAGTAGTAGAACTGTGACCAGTGCCAAAGCAATCGTATTCGCTCTCCGTTAGCTTTGTGAACCCTGCAAGCCCATTTGTCTGCCTAATAGTAGACATTTTATCTCTTCTACCAGTCAAGATTTTATGAGGATATGACTGCAAAATTAATATTCACAATTCACATAATCAGAATAATAATATACTATTAAATTTAGATTCAGATTCTCTGCTCTGCTAATGTTTGTAAGTGAAAAAAAATAAAATAAAAAGTAATAGTCAACTTTTCCGATGAGATCAGGACAAAGATCAGAGCAGCAAAAAATCTCAATCCCTTAAATTTTGTATGTTCAAACAACTCTCTCTACACAAGCTACAAATAAAAGAGAAAGAATCCAACCTGATGACCAACGTCCCACATTATCTTATCTTGAGGAGTATCGAAAACAAAATGCAGAGCCACAGTGAGCTCAACCACACCAAGACTAGAGCCCAAGTGACCTCCGGTTTTCGAAACATTGAATATAACATCGGTCCTCAATTCATCTGCTAGTTGTTTCACTTCCTGTCTCGATGACATGCATACAAGTTTTTGTTTTTTTTTTATCAGACAAACAAACATTATGCTAAAAAAATGAAGTTGTTTTGCTCATGAAAGTTTACTTACTTTGACAGATAGATTTTTCATGTGAATAGGATAGTCAATGGTGTCCAAGAGAGGTGTTGGTGGTTTTTGTGAGTGATATTCTCCTCTCTCAGAAAGTGTTGCACGAACCCCATTTGGTCTTTTCTTGGTCTGAATCTAATCACAACAAAAACACACATTTCTTTAATTGAAGTTTATTTTACCAAATCCTGAGACTTGAAAATATTTGGAATCTGTATCAAAAACAAAATAAACAAAAGTGAGGTGGGTTCTTCTGCAAATATCATCAACTAATAACAGATTACAGAACAAAAATCCAAGAAAGTTCAAATCTTGACAAAATGTAAACAGTGTTTGTTGACTGAGTGCAGCAACAACAGTACAACACGCATGCAAGCTAACCTGGTTGAGATTGTGTGGAGATTGGATGACTGGATCTCTACCCAAGAACACGTTTGGAGTCAGAGGAGTGATTTTTTGAGGATCTGTGACTGTTGTTCGGTTGACATGCACAGGTAATGGGAATGCACAGAGCGCCATAACCTAAAAAACTGAAGAAACCAAGAACAAAACAGTACACAGAGTTCAATAAAGTATAGAAGATATGAACAGAACATAGAAGCCCAAGATTCAAAAAAAAAAAAAAACCCAGAAAGCTAAAAAGGAAAAATCATAGAAGACATGCAATACACTGGAAGAGATTGAAAATGGTGGTAGCTGTGAACTACATTGCTGGAGATGGAGATATATATAGAGGTGGTGAAGGCAAGCTCTGTATTTTTGGTATTGATTTTTTATTTTGAAAGAGAGAAGGACGCTTACAGGTTGGGCTATACTTTCAATATAAATATTTAATAATTTTCGGCTAATTTGTCAGTCAAACAGGCAGGGGCTTATATGATTGCGCCACGTAATCAGAATTCATTAATGGATTCGATTTTCTTTACTTAATTGACTATCTATTAAAAATTAACTACTTTTAGGTTTTTGAACTTGCCAAAAACAATATATTTATTCCAATTAAGGCGAAACAATTTTTTTAAAACAATATTTTCAACAAAAAAATAAATTAAATTAATACAACCCTTAAAAGTTTTTATAATTATATATCTATCTACTTGGTACTAATTTTTTTAAAACAATCTTTTCAACAAAAAAATAAATTAAATTAAAACAACCCTTAAAAGTTTTTATAATTATATATCTATCTACTTGGTAGTAGTGCACTCCCTTCCACGTCTAGTGGTCAGGGGTTCGAGCCCCGCTATACGAATTTTATAAGCATTTATGAATGGGTTTTCTCTCGATTGATAGTAGGAGTAGTTATTTAGGCCATATATGTATTGTCTGATCTCGACATATTCCGACAGTCCTGTTGTAATAATTGTAAATATAATACTTAAAAAAAATTATATAACTATCTACTTATGAATAATAATTTTGACAATTATAGATCTATCGGAAATAAAAGAATAAATTAAAGAAACAATAAAAACTCCACGATCGGATGATGGATTATCTTTCCAATTTGTGGAAGAGATCTTAGATCTTCTTGGAGGATTCCCTACGTCACCGTAGGAGATTGACGATTTCCTTTTAATTAGACAAGATGGAATCTCCTGTTAGAGCAGAGGAATCGATCTCTACCGATGATGGAGTGTTTTTTTTTAAAAGAGATCGATGATGAAGTTACTTCTTCTTATTAATTTTTCTTTAATATATTACCTGCATGTATAACGACTTGAAGTTGAAACATTATCAGACTAAATAAGCGTTCTTTACTATCACCAAGCCACATTGGACGGTGGTTCTTATTGAATTTTTTATATGCTATTTAAATTTTTTTATTTGGTAAAAAATATAAATTTTTAATAAAGGATTACCTTATGTTTTAAATAATTATTTATGGCATGAATACACTGAGGCCCCGTTTGATTTTTTGTCTGAAGACTGAACAGTGCTGAATGTTGCTGAATACTGAATGGTGACTGAAAACTGAAAACTGAAAAACATGTTTGTTTTTTTCACTGAAAACTGAATATAAGTGATAAGCTATTTATTTTTTAAAGTTATAAATATCTGAAAATAAATGCTTTTACAACTATGCCCTTTAACTATTATTTGTTATATATTTACATTTTAATATATTAAGGACAACTCTAAAATGTAAGTTAATTCTAAAATAAATTTATTTAGTTATTAATCATATTTTATACATTATTCCATTTGTTGAATTACATTGAAAATGAACATAATATTTAATAAAACTAATTATCAAATTATGGAAAAAGAAGGAAAGAGACCTTACCGGAATATGCTAGGAAAACAGTCTCCAGTTGTTTGTGATGCTATGAAGCAACTAGGTTTTCAGATGCTAAAGTTATTTATGGTGAAAAGAAAAGAAAAAGTATTAAAACGATTAGGGCTTTAACAGAAGACGAAATTGGAAATAGATTAAAATAGTAAGGATAGTTTGGAAGTAAAATTTTGCATTAAATTAAATTGGATTAGTGTTAAGTGAAATTTTTTAAGTGAAAAGTGAAAAATTTTCACTTTTCAAAACAAGTGGTTTTAATGGTTCATTACGTGATTTTAACACTTAAAAAATCAAACAAAATAACTGAATGGAACACATTAAGTGTCATTCAATGTTAAGTTGAAAAATCAAACAGGATCTGAGATCCCCTAAAGCTTAGCTTAAATGCAGCTAGAGAACAATATGTGTTTATCTACTCGGACTTGTCATGCTCTTAGTATATATAAGTTGGTGAAGGGGTATTTTTGACATTTTGACATTTTCAACAAAAAATAAATTAAAAATTAATTTTATAATGGAAAAATAAATAAAATTTTTAATTTTTTTAGATAAACGTTTTTTTAAAATTATCTTTATTTTTTAAGTTAGATTTTTTTTTACTTCTTTTAAATTTTAGTTTTTTAATAAAAATTTGTTTCTAACTTTTTAATGAAAAACTATTTCTAAAATTTTAATTTTGTACTATCGTTTGCTATTTTTTATCAGCAATCAAAGTCAACCTTTAAAAGTCGGGTGATCTGAATAAATAAAAATATATTTACTCTTTAATCATGTTTATGTCAAATTTAGGCAATTTCGAAATTTAACAGAATTATTTATTATAGGGGTGATATAACAAGGGCAATTTCGAAATTTAAAGGGAAGCCAACCGACAACATTGAATGTTTGTGTTATTTTTAGGCAAATGTTATAAGACTTACGATAAGTTATTGCAATTTGCTCAAAACGGCTATGTGAAATGAAATTTGGTGTTGCTTAATTGACTTTCTAATAAAAAATTAAAAATAACAACTTTTGGTGTTGCCATTTTTTGTTCCTGCCAATTAAGGAAACACAATTTTTAAATAACCCTCAAAAGTTTTATAATTACACATATGTGTATAATCTTCAACAATTATAGATCTACTCAATATTAAAGAACAAATTAAAGCAACTAAGAAACAACAAAAACCCCACGTGTGATGGAGTATCCTCCAATCTATGGAAGAGATCTTAGATCTTCTTTAAGGACCCCTTAGAGCATCTCCTTCTCTATCTCTATCTCTAAAATAGAGTTTTAAAAGGGGATATTCCTCACAGATTTCATCTCTAAAAAAATTTCACTCACACCACACTCTCTATCTTTATCTCTATTTCTATCCATATTTCTATTTATATTCTCAAATAACTTATATTTTCAATATTATTTTTTATTTTCTTTAATAAATTATTGTTTAACTAATTTTTAACAAATATTATTTATAATAACATTTTTATTTTATTTTTACTTTTTTAAAAAAATATAATGTTTTATTAGTGCATGAATTTATAATAACTAATTTTTAGGTTGTAAAACATTTTTCAACTAATTTTCTCAGCCTACTTATTTGTTTTCTAACATTTATCAACTAATTTTCCCAACCTAAACTTTATTGGTGTATACATACATAAGTGATATAAAATAAATATCTTACTAATTTGTTGTTGTATCAAATACAATTCCCAAATACAAGGTGAATCATTTTCGGGTGGATATGAAAGTCATTTGGATGTCTTTCCAAAATATTAATGTATCTGGATTATCATATGTTATGTTGTTATTATTTAAGTTTTTTGTTTTTTTTTTTCTATCCTTATTTTAATATTTTTATGTTATTGTAATTTTTAATATTAATATTTATTGTTTCAATACTATGTTTTGGTTTTTATTGTATTACTAACTTATAACTATCAATATGTAATAATAGATTTTTTTATAACATAAAATAATTTCTTTTTTAGAGAAAATTATAACAAAACAATAACATGAAGAACAAATGATAAAGTATGGTAAATAAAAAAAAATTCATTAATATTCAATATTGGACTCATTTTAAAGATCTAGATGAGACATTTCTAATAGTATAATTTTTATGTTAATAAAATATATAAATTAAAATTTATTATACATTAATTGAATTTAATGGAAAATGTAAAAGGATATAAATGGAATAAAAAATATTGAAAAGTGAATTTATAGAATGAATAGTGGTTCTCTAAATTTAAAGTAAGAACATTAGAAACTCTAAAAAATTATCTTGGTGACATAAATTTAGGGATGGGTGGGAGTAACTCATACTCTAAATTATCTTGGAGACATAAATTTAGAGATGGGTGAGAGATGCTCTTATGTGACTAGAGGAGATTGACGATTTCCTTCCGGTTAGAGGGGATCGAATCTCCTCCCATAACAGAGGAGTCGATCTCCAACCGTGATGAAATTTCTTCTTCTTATTTAATTGTTTTATTTGTTAATAAATATGAATACTTAATGAATGATTGCCTTATGTTTTAAATAATTATGCATTGCAAGAGTGATATGGGCAATTTCAACCTTAATATCAAATAAGGTCAATTTTAAGGGAAGTTGATTGCCAACCGGGAGGTTTGCGTTAGTTTAGGCAAAAGTTTAATATTATGTTGTTATAAAACTTAAGATAAGTTAATGCAATTTGCTTAAAAAAAGGTTGTGTGAAATGAAATTCAGTTTTGCTTTACATAGTTGATAGTTGATTGTAGGAGTGGGAATCATATGGTTTGGTTTGGTTTGGTTTGGTTTTTGCTATAACCAATCAAACCCTTATTTAATTGGTTTGGTGAGTTAAAAAAATAAACCAAGGGGAAAAAAAATTAAGTAGTACTTTTTGGGGTGGGACTTGAGTAAATAGCACCACATTAATAATTCTTGTTTAAATAGCACCAAAGATGAAATTTGGACAAAAGTATCCCATCTCTTCTATTATTTTCTCTTATCAGTCCTTTTCTTTTTTCTTTTTCTTTTTTTATTCAGAAACCTCCATTGATGGAACTCAGAGCTCCATCAATGGAGTTGTCGCCGTCGACCGGTGAGTTGACCTACAAAACCACCGGGAAAACGTTCGTCAAGTGCCAATCGTTGTAACCGAAGTGTTTGTTTTCAGTTTCGAGCTATGTGGAGAGAGAAACGAAGCCAAACCCGAACCGTCGTTGAACCTTCATCGTCAGATCTGTGACGATCCGTCGCGAATCTGACGAAACCGATGGCTCCAACGAACTCGGCGTCGTCCGATCTTTCAGATCCGACTATCTTCAAAGTCAACGGGTGTAGTTGTTGGCTCATCACTTTCACCATTGATGGAGATCGAACATACCTCTATCGCGATGAAGAAGAAGATAAATGAATTAAGTCTCAAAAACGTATGAATAAGTCTTGAAAACGCATGAATAAGTCTCGGGTATTCATAAATAAGTCTCGAAATGGAGCAAATAAGTATTCATAAATTAAGTATCGAATAAGCGTAATAAGTCTCGGGTATTCATAAATAAGTCTCGAAATTTTAAAAAAAAATCTCAACGTCGACTACTGTTCATCTTCTCCGATTTGACAAACCCAAACTCAAACCCACCAATTCAAGATTCAAACAAACCCCCATTCACATTCAACAAACTCACCATTCACAATAAAAATTAAATTGAAAACTCAAAATCAACCAAAAGGAAATTAATATCTCAAAATCAACAAAATCCAATTTCAAAACAAAACCCTAACAAAAGACTTTTTTTTTTCCAGAAATATTGCATTCACATCGTTCACATCTAAAAGATTCTTCGTATTCCAAATTTTTCACGAAATATCTCACTATTCACATCGTTCTTTAGACAACGAAAGAGGATAGAGAGAGAGAGAGGGGCAGTCTGAGAGAATGGGAAGAAAGAGAGAAAGTTAAAAAAAATAAAAAAAATAAATGAAGGTATTTTGATCTCATCACCTACTTTTGTACTAATAAAATATGAGTTATTAAAGTGGTGTTCATTGCACAATGCAAATTTGAAAAAGTGCCATATACCCCTATTTCCTCGTAAAACCAATTATAAGCTTAAACCAAACCACTAATGAAATAAAGACAAATCATCTTGAATTTTGATCAGGCAGAACATGAAACTTGTTACGACTATATATAAATAAAATAATTGACATAAGATGTTGTTCATTTTGTTTCCAAAATCATTTTGAGATTATTTGAGTATTTAGTTGTGTTTTTAAAAAGAAAAGCACAATTCTATTAAAGACTTCTAATTAAATACTTATTCTTATTAAAATTATTAAAAACAAAATTATTAGAGGGATAAGATGAAATTCACAATCTTAATGGTTCAGATGTGAGGGATATAAACTCAACTTTTTTTTTTTTAAAACCATGTGTTTTTTCTTTCCTTTTTTGTTGAAAGAAAAATGGGTAATTACCTTGGTGGCCATCAACTTATGTCACCAGTATCAAAATGGTCACTAAATGATGAATTGGTTTCAAAATGATAATTTTTGACAAACACTGTTACACTAATGGCCATTTCTTCTAATTCCATCCATTTCCATCCAATTCCATTCAATTCTATCCGATGAGTGACATTTTGATAAATAAGAGGATAATATCAATTTATTTTAGATGTTTTTTAGAAATCAATTTTTTCTTTTGTTTTTTGAAACAAATAATTGTATTTAGTGTGTGTATATACGTATATCATATCTCAAATATATATATATATATATATATATATATTTATACAATATTTCTATTGTCAGTTCGAATTGATATAAGATATATCAGTTCCTTACATGTGGGTCATTGGATTTAAATACTTTGACTTGACTGCATGCACTTGTCAAAACATCTTTTAAATACAATGACCAACATGCGAGGAACTGATATGTCTTCTTTTTTGAGAAGATTAAGGCTACAAAATCTAAAAATTCTAAAAAATATATTTGAGATAAGTTGAAAAGAAATATATATATTACATTTTTTAAGAATATTAAGGCTACAAAATCTAAAAATTATAAAACATATATTTGATATAAGTTGAAATATATATATATATATATATATATATATATATATTTGTTTTTGAGATGATTAAGGCTAAAAATTTTAAAAATTTTAAAAAATATATTTGAGATAAGTATAAAAGATATATATATATATATATATATATATGTGTTAAGATATGTTATACGTATATGCATACACTAAATATAATTATTTGTTTCAAAAAATAAAAGAAAAAATTGATTTCCAAAAAATATATAAAATAAATTAATGTCATCTTCTTATTTACCAAAATACCACTCATTGGATGAAATTGGATGGAATGGTCATTAGTGTAACAATGTTCGCCAAAATTAATCATTTTGAAACCAATTCCCTATTTGGTGGTCATTTTGATAATGGTGACATAAGTTAATGGTCATCAGGGTAATTATCCTAAAGAAAAAACAATGTATTATAATCACTATAACTGACAGGTTAACCAAATGGATCAAATGTTTTGTTTAGGACTTTTTTTTTGTTAGATATCAATTTGGATTTTGGACCACAAATTTTCTAAATAAAACCATATATATATATATATATATATATATATATAGTTTTTCTATTGTAAGTTCGAATTGATATAAAATATATCAGTTTCTTGCATGTGAGTCATTGCATTTAAAAGATGTTTTGACAAATGCATGTAGCCAAGTCAAAGCATTTAAATACAATGACCAACATGCAAGGAACTGATATATCTTGTATCAGTTCGTACTGACAATAGAAAAATTGTATATATATATAGTCATTTTCTCCTCAATATGTACTGATATAACTTATATCAATACGTTGCATGTGGACCACTGATAATGGAGAAGTTTTGACAAATGCATACACTTTGAGTCAAAATATGTAAATCTAATGGTCTACATCCAACACACTGATGAAGTTATATCAGTACTTACTGACTTGAAATATTTTCTATATATATAAACTATGATCTTCTCCCGGTCTTGTTTTTGTCTTTTTTTTTGTTTGAAAACTATATGTTTTTTCTTTCCTATTTTGTTAAAAGACAAAACAATGTATTTAATCACTATAACCGAAAGGTTAACCAAATGAATCAAATGTTTTGTTTAGGACATTTTTTTGTTAGATATCAATTTGGATTTTGGACCACAAATTTTCTAAATTAAACATATGACCACAAATTTTCTAAATTAAACCTAATATATATATATATATATATATATATATATATATATATATATACACACTATGATCTTGTCCCGGTCTTGTTTTTGTCTTTTGTTTTTTTGGTTCAAGGGCAACGACACTTCTTGTCTGAGAGAAAATAAATACCATGTACAACTATACCCAACGAATGGCCTGTGATTGTAAATAATTCTAAATTTATCAATTTTTTTTTGTATTTTTATATTTTTATTCTCATTTTCACAACTATAAGTTGGACTGTGCGACCCAAACATTAGCAACTTGGCTAAGGGTTGTTTTGAAAATAGTCATGCTAATATTTATTTTTAAAACGAAAATCACAGTAATTAATATCACGAGTGATGATATATGATATGGTGATTGAGTTTATCAAAAGAGGCATATTATTTTAATTTCGGTAAGGACCACTATAAAATCACATCGATTTGAATGAATTTTGATCTGAGTTTTTTTGTGGATGATAAGTTCATCAAAATCTATATAAGAATAAAATTTGAAAATTTTTCAAACACTAAAACTAATTTTTTTGAATTTCCTATATTTCATCCATTTTTTCGATACCTTTATATTTAAAATAATTGGGATAAATAGTTTTAGTATTTGAAAAATTTTCAAATTTTATTCATAGGTAGATTTTGATGAACTTATCATCCACAAAAAAATTCAGATCAAAATTGATTGAAATCAATATGATTTTATGCTGATCTTTACCGAAATTAAAATAAGAGATTCCTCAAAAAAGACTAGCTCATGACATGACTATTCTTTTAATCTCTTTTTTCAACATTAAAATGTTGATTCAAATATTAATTAAAAAATTTAATTGAAATGTTTAGGTCTAACTCAGTCGCATATCCATTCCAATCAAAATGGAATATTTTGGATTGAATCAAACAATTCAGATAAATTGAAGTGAATACTATGCATGTTTAAACAAAATATGCATCAAAATCAAAGTAGATTTGCTTCGACTTAAAATAGTTGTACCCAGCAAAACATTTCGTAAGTGACCAAATAAATATAAAATTGTACTACCCTCCATTGCATTAAAATCTAAACACAAAAATTAGCACCTATTATAGTAAAATATCGATAAATAAATGTTCGATAAATTAATAGTCTCACTTAAATAATAAAATCTTCTAATTCCAATTTAGGTAAATGTACTAAAATAATAACCTCTCTAAATGCATAAGATAATAATTTAAAAAAAATTCCTTCAAGACCTAATGAATATATAATTTAATAATTGGTTAATCATATAAAAGAAATAACACATAAAAATTCATAACATATATTAATGAATTTTTTATTTACAACTTATCTTTTCTCAATTCAACTTATCTAAAATATACATCTAAAGTCGTATGTTTTTTCTTTGAACTTAAACCGAACTCAATATCATTCTTAATTTTTAACAATACATACACCACATTTAATATATATATATATATATATATATATATATATATTGTATTTGGATCACGATCATTATCGGTAAATATATTCATTACCCATTAAATAATCTTTTAATGAGCATGCAATTTCATCACTTTATTATTTTCACTAGAATAATTCAAAATCTTATCACCATTATTATTAAGTCATACATGTATCTGGATAAATAATAATAATAAGCGCATTCTATTGTATGCCGGTTATTGTTACTTTGTATATGATTGTATATGATCGCTTGTGAGTTGTATGTGATCGTGTCAAAACAAGACATAATTTTAATGTGATCGTATCAAAAAATGGCACGATCCCAATGAGAGCACTGGTGCACCCAAAAAAAAAGACACTTACAAGTACAAAAAAAAAACTCTTTATAAATTAATAAATATTTATTTATCAATAAATTAATAATTTATTCATTTATCGATAAATAAATAACTCCTCTAAAATAATAATTTTCCATGCTTCCAACAATATTATGTTATAGGAAATTTAATGTAATTTATCATAAGATCGGTCCCCCTTTTTATTTTCATTTTATTTTTTTAGAACTTAAGAAAAATAAAGAACAAATTACACCATACCCCATATGAGGTTTGCTCTTTTACACACAGAAAAACCTTATCTGAAATTGACACTCGCCTCCATGTCGTTAGTGGTCAAAATTAACCATCGTCCAAGTTTGATTGTAAAAAAATGCCAAAATACCTCTGAAATTCTTAATTAATTATTAAAAAAATTGATTTTTTTAATGGATGTCCAATTTTTTTTAAATGGATAGTGGAGATCCAATTTTTTTTAGATAGTTGAAAAAAATATAGGATGGGTGATCTCCATTAAAGGAGATCAATGGAGAGATCATCTCCATCGAAGGATCTCTAAATCTTCTTCGATGGAGATCGATCTCCATCTATCAATGGAAATCCTCATATCTCAACTAATATCTATTTTTATTCAATTTTTTTGCAAGTGCTTGAAATGATGAAAACACTCTTTATCTTTAACAATTAAGTTTGACTAACTGACAGAAGATATGAGAATCAATTTTTGATAAAATTATTTATGCACGTAAAATAGCAAACCTAATGGAGGTATGGTACAATTTGCTAAAAAAAACATATTATAAGTTTATAACTATCCGTATTCATCACATGGAATATATATATATACATTTAAATATATAAATAACTAATTCCATGGGTGGTGGACCATTATCGACAGGAATTTGTTTAAGTTGTGACGCATTTTGCCATTTTCCAATCACTTATCGGTAATCGGTTCCAACCTGAACCCATAGCATAAAGATGCTTTATATTTTTGTCAGCGTACAAATACAGTTTTGCTCACCCCTTCAAGGGGTACTCACCTCCTCATAAAACCAAAACATATGTCAATGAGGTAAAATTGTCTAAAAAGATAATAGGATTTGGATAAATTTACCCCTCCATAAACACATGTTATATTTTTGGGAGGGATACCTCTTCAAAGGGGGCAAGCAAAAATGAATTCTTTTTATTTGATATGACATGCAACGATGATACGGTAGAAATAAGAGTTTTTATCTGGCAGTCATATAACTGTGAACATACTTATAGTACATGTATCCATCTCATCAATTTTTACAAGAAAAAGCAATACAATTGGGTCAAATAATACTTCCATGACAAAAATTGATGATATGTATAAATATGCTTACATGACAAATATTGATAAGGTGGATAAGTGTGTTATAAGTATATTATACTTTGAACATACTTATAGAACATACTTATAGAACATACTTATAACACACGTTTCTACCTCATCAATTTTTACAAGTAAAAGTAATACAATTGGATCAAATAATATTTACTATGACAAAAATTGATAAAGTGTATAAATATACTTACATGACAAATATCGATGAAGTTGATAAGTGTGCTATAAATATGTTTATAGTTATATACCTACCGAACAAAAACTCATAGAAATAGAGAGTCAATTAGTGTGATACTGTGATGTTTTGATATATTTTTTTCTTACCCTTTTTTTTATATATATCAGACTACATAGGTATTCGAAATCAAAGGTATTATCGTTGCACAAACGTTTTTTTACCACCATGCTACATTTGGGTGTTGTGAAATTTTGATTTTTAGTTCATATAAATATATAATTCTATCATTTGAGATCATATAATTACCCTGAAGTTATCATGGAGTCTATTATGCAGCATTTGTATTATTACAGGTTGGTTACTAGTAATTGGATTTTAATTAAATGGTACACAAAAACTATAAGGGGCCGTTTGGTATTGAGTAATCTTTGCATGAGAATGAAAATCTGATAGCATTCTCGTGTTTGGTAGCAGGTTTGTGTTTTTCGATTCCTGAAAAAGTGATTACCATCGGAATCATATTACCCTCCAAAGGGGTAATGTGAAACCCACCGCAACAGGTGGGTTTCATATCACCCTCGATCTGATTTCCATTGTGGGACCCACCTTAAATTTATTTTAAAACAATTAATATAAATTAAATGGAATATATATTATAATAATATTATATACTTATAAATATTAATATATATATTATTATATTATATAATAATATATTTATTATTATATTATATATGATATATATATTATATTATAATATATTAATATATATATATGTATTATATATATAATATTAATATATTATATATATATATTATATGTTAATATATATAATGTAATATATATTATATATATATTAATGTATTATATATTAATATATATATTAATATTTATTATCTAAATTATTTAAATATATATAATATAAGTTTTAGAAAATTATAAATTAAAAGAAAACGTATCACCCTCGCAATGATAATGTATTGTAACTAAATTCATAATAATAACATTAATTATACACAAATACTAGTCGACCAAAAAATTTAGTCTAAAACCAACTCAAATGATGTAAAAAATGATTTGTCATTATCATATTATTCACCAATTCACCAATGTTTTGTGTGGTAATAACAACTCATTTTTTATATATTTGGATTGAATTTTAGGTTAATATTTTGGCTTGCATAGTATTACTCTTAATTATAAGTTCAGTTCTATGAGTCTTATAGCTGATATTACATTAAATCTGCCATAAAATTTTCCAATAACTATATTTTAAAATCTGCCAGAAACAACTTTGTACAAAGTTAGGCCCTCTGAATTAAATTTAATTAAAACAAAAAACAAAAAAAATTCTCCAACGAAGTGTACTTGCGAAAGAGCTATATATACAATTTTAGTGGGCTGTGTTAATTCATAAAACAAAAAAACATTTGGGCCGGGAGACATGATTGGGTCAGAATTGATCAAATAGAAGATTGATGATATTTATGAGTGTCGATATTTACATCCCTGAAAATCTGTATGTACACCTCTTTTGTAACCCTATTAAATTTTTGGGTAAATTACACTGAACCCCTTGAGGTTTGGACAAATTACACTTAGATGGATAAGTTTCTTTATTATACACTAACACCCCCAAAATTTAAATTTGACTTTAAAAATACCTAAAATACCCCTAGTTATATTATTTTACACTTTATTTCTTTTACCTTCTAATCAAACACTTTATAAACTTTAATAAAATAAAAAAATTAAATAAAAGATATGATTTATTAAATAAATAAATAGTTTAAAAAAAATAAATAGTCTTAAAAATTAAATAAATAAATAGTTGAAAAAATTAAATATATAAATATTTTTTAAAAAATTAAGTAAAAAAATAATTTAAAATATTAAATAAAAATTTTTTTTCAAAAATCAAATAAATAAATAGTTTAAAAAATGAGTGAAAAAATTAAAAAAATTAATTTTTTTTAAGAATATCTATTAATAGGAACAATATAAGCTCTAAATATTTAAGGAGTGTTGGGAACCTTAAAGCTTCTCTCACCATCATCTTTACAGTAAACGTTTAGATATTTAGAGTTTTTCTTGTCTCTATTAATGAATATCCTTAAAAAATTAATGTTTTTAAGTTTTTCACTTATTTATTTATATTTTAAATTTATTTATTTATTTTTTAAAAACTAATTATTTATTTTATTTTTTAAAACTATTTTTTTATTTTATTTTTAAAAAATATTCATTTATTTATTTATTTTAAAATTGTTTATTTATTCAAAAATATTTATTTATTTAATTAAAAAAACTATTTATATATTTAAACTATTTATTTATTTAATGAATCATATCTTTTATTTATTTTTTTATTTTATTAAAGTTTATAAAGTGTTTGATTAAAAGGTAAAAAAAATAAAGTGTAAAATAATATAACTAAGGGCATTTTAGGTATTTTAAAAGTCAAATTTAAATTTTGGGGGTGTTGGTGTATAATAAAGCAACTTACCCATCTAAGTGTAACTTGTCTAAACATCAAGGGGTTCAGTGTAATTTGCCCTAAATTGTTTTTAAAGATTATTTTCGTAAACACACCCTACACATTGACAAATATGTCCTTTCTTTAATTTTAAAAAATATTATAAATAAATAACTAGTAAAATAATTTTAACTTTTTTTATTTTATAAAAAAAGAAAGAGAGCATATTTCAAAAAAGAAAAAAAAAAAAAAAGGAATGACAGAGCCACAAGTACTCCTTCTAGATTTGGGAGGAGGCAGTGACATTCTCCATACTGTTAAGCCATTCTTCGTATTGTTTCCAAGATCCAATAGAACCAAATTCGATATATATTCGATGGATGAAGTCATGAAGGTAGTTCTTCTATAAGAGTTCCACCTAAAGATAACTCTTGTAAGTTCAGTCGACATCTCTGGAAACATTTTGAGATTTGCATAACAATTCTAAGAGATCCCAAATTAATGTGATTGGGAAGAGACTTGAGGTTTTTACAATCTCTTAAATTTAATCTGTCAAGGTTATTTAGATGAATAGATGACCGAACCTCAACTAAACTAATATTACATTCTAGGATCAAGCTCTAAAGAGACGGGCTCAGGGAGAGATCTGGATTTCGATGATGAGCTTGGACTAGCAGAGGTTTATAAATTTTAGTTTCTCTGTTAGCAAAAGACAACATAACCATTAACCACCGGAGAAATTAATATCCCTTGATATTTACCATATACAACAGGAACATACATATGCAACTTGAAAAGATGGAGGAGGTTGTTGCCACAGCCTCCTCCCACTTTTCGATTTGATTTTTTGTTTTTGTTTTTGTTTTTATTTTTTATATTTTACTTTTACTTTTTTCTTTAATTTGGTTTAGTTAATAAAATTCCAAAAAGTAAAATTGTTTTAAGAAATATAATATAAATGTTAATAACCTAATTAAGGGTAATATTGGAATTTTAAAAATATATAAATTCGTTGTGTACAAACAATTTTAAAGGGGTGTCAATACCGCCATTCTATTTGTATCATTGGAAAACTGTATGTACATCCCATTAAACTTTTTTATAAGATAAAATCTTGTAAACACACCTCACACATTACCATATATACCCTTTCTTTTATTTTATTTTTAAAATTATATGTAAAAAAATTATAAATTAATTTATATATATATATATTAGTATTTTTCCTATCAATGCGCACTGATAAAATTATATAAGGATATTGATGTGAGCCACTTATTTATAAATTTTTTTTGACAAGTACATACATACCAAATCAAAGTATGTAAAATGAGTGACTCATATTCAATGTCCTTATATAATTTCATCGGTGAACGATTATATGAAAATTTTTATGTGTATATATATAAATAAAAGGACCTACTTTATCAAAGAAGGTGCCATTGCACAACGTGTGGCGGAAGAAGCGCAATTATGTTGTAATGAAAAAAACATAGAATTTCCATTATATATGTGGGAGGAGGCGCACGCAGTCCTACTCTTTACTTTTAGATTTCTAATTTTGGATGGAGGAGGCAGCCTCCTCGATATTTTTTATTTGGGTTTTTGGTTTTCTTTCGTTTTAAATTTGATGTAGTTAATTCTAAACTTGAAAAAAGTAAAATACTTTTAAGAAATTATTATATTTTTAAATTCAAATATTAATAATTTAATTTAAATGTAATATTCAAATTTTAAAAATAAATAAATTTAGGATGTATATACCTTCAACAAATATCACCTCCCCAATTTCATTAATCAACTGAAATTTCATTAGTCCACCGAACATGGCTCGTTAATTTTTTTTCCTAGATCCAAACATGGTCCGTTAATTTGTTTACTTAACCTGAATAAGGCCCATTAATCATACTGTTAAGCTTATAATTTTCACATCAAAGGCGAGTAGTGGAAAAATTTAAGGATCGTTGCTTCAAGTCATGTACCCCTCTACCATTGTCCAATATGATTTGATGGAAAGAACACCCATTCAATATGCCAATATCTCAGGTCAAGTCGCTGTCACGCATACCACATCATCTGATATTTTAAAAAAAGAAAGAAAGAAAAAGTCATGTACCCCTCTCCTAAATTCTAAATTATAATAATTCAAACCGAAAGAAAAAGAAAAAAAAACGTGATCATATCGGTTGGGATTCGAATTAATTTTATATCAAATCTTAATTAACAATTGTATTCACATTTTGTTTTTTTTATTATTAAAACTTCAAAAACTTTTAAACTATTATGCATGTGTGTTTGTCCTAATCCAAGAGTTTATAAAAATCAAAGATTTAAAAATTAAAAAATATAAAAACTAAAAGAAATTAATTTTCTCTCACGTAACTATCTAGCAACTATACAGAAATGGCAATTTGACCCATTTAGGGATGACAATTTGATCCGTACCCTCGGACACCCGCCCTAACAGGGTCGGGTTTGAGTGGTGAATTTATGACCCGTGAACCTGTATAAATAAAAACCCAGCAGGTTCGGGTTGGGAAAATGAACCCCCGGGTGAACCCGCATAAATAAAAATTATATAATATTGATTATTTAAAATATTATAAATTTAAACTCCAATTGAACCTTTTTAACCATATAGAGAATAAAATATAAAACTTCACTCATTATAAGTTTGAGAATTACAATTCTGAAATCTCATTTATATATAGCTAATGATAGGTTACACTTGCTGGTTTTACTCTCATGAAACACGTGGCTTGCTTATTTGTTTTGCCTTTGGAGATCAATTTGGAGTTTTACTTGGTAGTTCTTTATAATTCTCCATGATATATTATAAATAAAGCTGAGTTATGTATTGTATATATATAAAAATATAATTAAATTTTAAATATTTATAAATTAATATATTTTGCAGGTCGGTGGGTGCGAACTTGCGGGTGAAACCCGAACCCGAACCCGTTTATTTTCACGGGTTCGCGGACGGACGTTGGTGAGGAAAATTTTTATGGGTGTGGGTTTGGATTTTGTAAAACCCGTCTAAACCTGATCCGTTACCATCCTTAAATACGTTCTCCAATTGTAAAAAGTGGTTACATGAGATACTGTTAAAAGATAGGTCTCTTTAAATATTGAAGAGACCAAAACAATTTATGTTGGGTTCTAGGTCTTGTGGAGGTTTGGTATTTAGATTCCAATTCAAATGAATATCTACGATTCAAAAGATCCTTCTCTAATTAGGATGATCCTGAAAATTTCAAGACCATCATATTATAATAACTTTACATAGCTGGTTATGTAACATTATAAAAGAATGGTCCAGTTTTTTTTTCTTGGATTATCCTCTCACGGTCTCACCCATCAACTGTACATATTCACTATAGTTTGCTAAATCTCAAATTTAATTTACCTCGACAAGAGCCTCTCGTGAAGCATGTGTTGATGGTTTTATATGTGAAAATGAATCAGAAATTTAGGCATTTTGATTATTGATCGCTTTATATGGCTTTATCTCTACAATAGGTCATTAATGGGAGGAATTTTTTTTTTTTTCCTTCTAATTTTAGAAGCATTTTGATTTTCAAACGTCTCTGTAACCCAAACTCCACTGGCCCATATCTATTGATTTGGATGTAGAAATATGTGGTTGAAGATAACTTAGTTACCTGTCACACACTATTACAACAACTTATTTTATTTGTAAAAAATAATGTTTATGAAAAAAAATAATGTTTTTCACGATACAATGTAGTCCAATAGTATCTCACACTTTACACCATAAAATTATATTCAAATAATTTCTATCCCTTTCAAATTTCGAATCTCACACTGATATTATAAAGTTGTGTTCAAGTCATGTCTATCTCTTTTAAATTTTGAATCTAACACTTACAGATTGTGTTCAAATCATGTCCATCTCTTTCAAATTTTGAATTTCAAATTTATTATAATAGTTCGAACCTTTAATTATAGTCAGAGTAAGAGTATATATTCGGATCTTCCCTACGGTGATTGATCTGGATAGGACCGATAGAATTTGAATCCAAAAAGAGTTACACTGCATCACATAATGACCTCATTCAGTCTTATGTCACGGATGATGACATCAAGTCATCAACTAAGATAAATCATACAAATTAGACATATGCCCTACTTGATGAGACTTATATTTTAACAAGAGTCAAAAAGTCCTCAAATTCAATACTCATTAATCATACTGTTAAGCTTATAATTTTCACATCAATGCCAAGCCGAATATGATTAGGTGGAAATAGCACCCATTCAATATGTCAATATTTTTGGTCGAGTTGCTGCCACGTTAATTGATATTTCAAAAAAAAAAAAAAAGACATCCCTTTCCCAAATTATAAACAATAATGCTACTTTATTTAAATTTGATGTTCAAATCTAGTATCCAAATGATGTGATATTACTGTAATTAATTCATTTAAATTGTATTAGATTTGCATGATAATTTAAATGAATGGATTACAGTCATGTTATATCATTTGGACACCAAATTTGGATATCAAATTTGAATAAAATAATATTATTCAGTTCTAAATTATAATAATTCAAACCGAAAGAAAAAGAAAAAACCTAATCGTATTAGTTGGTATTCAAATTAATTTTATTTCATATCTTAATTAGCAATCGTACATATTCACCCTTTTGTTTTTGTTTTTATTAAAACTTCAAAAACTTTTAAACAAGCATGCATGCATGTTTGCTCCGATCCAAGAGTTTATGAAAATTAAAGATTTAAAAATACTTCTTTTTTTAAATTTCAAGTTGTTTGCGATTTTTATAAAAGTAACCAAATTGGTCCTCACATTTTTTTCAAGTGTCAAATTAGTCTCTCTCTTTTTAGAAGTGATCAAATTGGTCCCTCTAATAACTTAACGGCGTTAAATATAACAGTTGACTTTAATAATTTTAATTAAATTACGTAAATACCCTTTATTTGTCATATTATAGTAAAATTATTTTATCTCTGTGCATTAAATTCTCCATTATAATTATAATAAAATCTAAAAATATTATTAATGAAACACTATTTGTAACTTTTTTTTAATTAAAATTCTCTAAAAAATTCTAAAAATATTTTAATAAGACAATGTCAATTATATTTTTATTTTTTTTAAACAAAGTTACAGTTCATTCTCAGTTTAATCTTTTATCACTTTTATATAATATTGTTTTTTTTTGTTAATATTATACAAGTGATGTTTTCAAAATTATTTAAAAATCAAAACACACAAATAAAATAAACAAAAATATATATGTGTTAAAAAAAAGGTGCATATGTTAATATTATATTGTTTATAAATAAAATACAATTTTACCCCTACATAGTTAAAGTTGACAGATAGAACTTAGTTAGAGGGACTAATTTGGCACTTGGAAAAAATGTAAGGACCAATTTGGTCACTTTTATAAAAGTCGCAAATAACTTGGAATTTAAAAAAAAAATCCAGAACCCAATTAGTAATTACCCTTTAAAAATTAAAAAACATAAAAACTAAAAGAAATTAACTTTCTTCCGATCATATAACTATCTGACAAGTGACAACTATACATAGAACTGTACAGCAAATTGTTAAAAGTTGTTACATGAGATACTATTAGAAGAGATACGTTTCTCTAAATATTGAAGAGAACCAAAATAATCTAGGGATATTATTGATTTAGTTCTTATTTTTTTTTTGAAATGTTTATTTTTTTCTCATTTTTCCATTTTTAACTGGATTGAGCCATATGTTTTCAAAAACCACTCAATTTAGTCTATCTGACTATATTTTTAACGATCAACTGTCACAGAAAACATTGAATGACTATTTTACCCCTATACATTTATTTTATTAAAAAAATATTTACAGAAAAAAAAGGTAGGGAATCTAGATTCAATGTCCACCGTCTATTTCGGATGATGAACGGTGGGGATCTAGATCACAACCAAATTCAAAAAAAAAAAAAATTAATGAATTAAAAAAAAAATTACACATGCAGATTAACATAAAATCACACAAATCAATCCTTAGTTTATCATCATTATTACCAGAAAAAAAAATCTCCATTTCAGTAAACTTCATGCCCAAACACCAAAAATCCATCCCAGTTCGTCATCATCCTCATCAATCTCAAACAACACCACCAATCTCAAACCATACCAAAAAACCAAACACCAATCTCATTCCCACCACATAAACTATCAAATTCCCTAGAAATTGTACTCCAATTCAACACCTAAACTACTGCAGATACAAATTTGATGAAAATCACATTCACAATTTCGCCAAACGGGGCACAGATTCTTCACATGGCATCCAAAAAAAAAAAACAAACCTAAACTTTTTCAGATAATCAATATCGAAAAGAGCCAAACACGAATGATCAACAAACCAACTGATATCAATTTAACTTCCACAAAAACAAAAACACATTCCCTTCTTCAGTAACTCAAGCTCAATTCAAGATATACACCCAAAAAAAAACCCAAAAAGATAAAACTTGAAGCTCGTATTTGACATTGTTTCAAATTTATTTTTTCAGTGATATCAAAAATCAGTTCAACCTAACAACATTCAAAACAACACTACATGTTATTAATCAGATATCAGTTCAATTTTGAAGCAATTAAGTGCGATTTGGCATGAGTTTTGATAATCGTATATAAATATAACAATTAACAGAAGCTGAGAGAGGAGAGATAAAACGAAAATTAAAATCAAACCCCGACAAAATAGAACAAAATCACACCAGAAAACAAAATCTAACAAAATCAAAATCAAACCCAAACACCCAGCGTCAACCAACCTGCCACTCAAACCCACCACCGACTCATACCGATCATCGACCAACCCAGCTCCGCCGCCCACCACCACCCAGCTTCATCGAACCCAGAAACCTCCCCAGCCAAAATAAACCCAGATCAACATAAAATGGATTCGAGTAGCAGCTTATGGGTTTTCATGGAGGTCAGAGAGAGATCGAGAAAGCGAGAGAGAGAGAGAGATGGATTTTGTATGATTTTGATTTTGGGCGGTGGTAGGGGTTTCTGGGTTCGTTGGTTCATGAAGAAGATGAAGTTTGTTCTTTAAGTTTATTATTATTATTATTATTATTATTATTATTATTATTATTATCTAGATCTCACCGTCCATCACACAAATATTTTTCTTTAAATTTAATTGTTTTTTTTTTGTTTTTAATTGGATCTCCAAATTTATATTTAAATTTTATTATATATATATTTCTATTTTTTATGTGCTGACACATGTTATATTATTGTTTAAAGATAAAATTACCCTTAAAACCGTTAATTTGACTAACAGTTGACTTATAGAACGACTAAATTGGGCGACTTTTGAAAACGTAGGGACCAATCCAATGAAAAATAATAAATGAGTAAAAAATAGATAATTTAAAAAAATATAGGGACTAAATGAATAATATCCCAATAACTTATGTTGGGTTATAGGTCTTCTAGATGTTTGGTATTAGATTCCAATTCAAATGAATATCTACTATTTAAAATAAGATCATTCTCTAGTTAGAATGATTCTAAAAATCTTAGGATCATCCTTTTATACATAGTTGGTTATGTAATATTATAAAAGAACCGTCTAGATTTTTTTTCCTGGATTATCCTCTCACCCATTAACCAACATATTCACTATAGTTGAAAAATCTCAAATTTAATTTACCTCGACAAGAATCTCTCGTGAATCATGTGTTGATGTCTCCGTATGAGTGTATGACTATATGTCAAAATGAGTCAGAAATTTAGGCCTAAGACAGTACCTAGTCTGAGGAAGTACAAAAATGGTGACATAATATTTTTAATTCTTTGACTTGGACCACTGCTGCTACAATATGTATGAATTTCACTTGGAGCTATTGAATTCACACAATATGAGTATACGACAGATTTCACTTAGAAACATTTGATCAATCAATTTAAGAACCAGCGACAACACATCTTTAATAAAACATGGACACATGATATCTGATTGCATAAACATTTCAAGATGTATGACAACACATCTTAAAATTTTTCCATTCAAAAAGAAAAAAGGCAGTATGAACACAGATTAATGTCGTGTTTTTGATTCATGTCTCCTTCTTAAATAAACATTGACAGATTGAAATGTTATACCCATCTTTAATAAAACATACACATGATAGTATAAACATTTAAAGATGTATGACAACACATTTTTAAAAATTTTCATTCAAAAGGAAAAAAAGATAGTATGAACTAGGATTAATTTTGTATTTTTGATTCACTTCTCTTTCTTAGATAAACATTGACAGGTTGGAATATTATACCAGATTTGAGTCCCTCACGTAATTATATCTTTTATATTTCAACACGAGCTCGAGCCACGTTATCCACGGTTTCTCTCCAAATTTTAAATTTATAATTACAAATAATAATAATAAAAATTTAATAAACAAGATCTTGCTAACCAGGTCGACAGTGGGTCGGTCATTAATCGGAGGATACTGTTTTTTTTTTTTTTTTTTTTTTTTTTTTTTTTTTTTTTTTTCTAATTTCAGAAGCATTTTGATTTTCAAACCTCTCTGTAACCCAAACTCCACTGCCCCCATATCTCTTGAGTTGGATGCAGAAATATATGGTTGAAGATAAATACCTGTCACACTATTACAACCACTTATTTTATTTGTAAAAAATAATGTTTATGAAAAAAAAATGTTTTTCACGGTATAGAATTGGTCCAACAAACTGATATAGGGTGACGTGACTAAGAAAAAAGATTTTTAAAAAGGTTTAGTACTATACGATAGTGTTACGAGAACACATGGCATGCACCCATTGAACGAATGTATTGTATTGGTTGCATGTAAGATTTTCTCAAGTGTCGAATCCATTCTCTTAGTACATCCTTCAAAATTTAACCTCTGTTCATATAATGACATGTTAATATTATTAACTTTTCGACATTAAATTTATAGTATTTATAAATAGTCTATTTTCTATTTATAAATAGTCTATTTTCTCATTTTATTTATAATGCAAACCGATAAATTGTTTCCTTGGTTGCTTTTTTTTCTTTTACTTTAACGTATTGTCAATTAATATCAAATTTTTTCTTCCTAAAATATATACTAGGTGTGTTTTTTTTAAGAGTAGAACTTCTTTTCTCTCTTGTTTGTATAATCCCAAATTGAATATCTCATATTGTTTTTTTTATAGAACCACTCTCTCAACTCATTCTCCCAACTCACTCTCTTTTCATGTAATGACATATGGTCATCTTTAATTTTGAGTATTATTATTGGTACATCCACTACTGAACTATTCATACCCCAATTTTTAAATTATTTAGAATTTTTTTTACTTTGATTAAATTTCTTAAATAGACATATAATTTTTATTAAAAAAATACTGTACAAAGTAAAACTAATAAAACTTTACTTTTCTTATTTCAAAACCCTAATGACATAGTTTATTTCAAATCGTTGAATGTTTACTATTTTTGTTTATATTTTCTTTCAGATCTTGATCTCATCTTTCCCATGTTTAGTATTTATTGATTTTATTGTTTCACATGTTTGTTTGTTTTTTTTTTTCAAATTCTAGATCCATGTTTGTTATTTTTTTTTCTCTCGGTTTATTTTTTTCAGATCTTCAAGGCATTCTATGATTTTTATCAATTCTTTTGTAGATTTTATTCCGGATCTTTCAAAGTTAATTTAATGTTATCTATAAAAAAAAACAACGAAATCGCACCAATAATCGCAACCAAGAAAGCCTAATCTCCGATAATACGAAACCACGCCAAAACCCTAACTCAATCGCTCAAAAAAATCATCAGATGATCAATATCACACTCACAATCTACCACCAACAATCCAAATCGACTACAGAAAAAAATCGCATCTAATAAAAATGGTTTTACCATGAAATAAGAAGAAAAAAGAAGTCATGTGAATGAATGTAAGAAAACTGTATATAAAGATTAGAGATGAAGTGTATTTTTATTTTTATTATTTAAAAAAAAAGATACGGAATGTATTAAGTTTGAAAAATATGTAAAAGGGTAATCCTGTAAATAAATCAAACAAATTAATGAAACCATTTAATTTTATATAATTAAATCAAAATTTTAAAAATAGGGCATAAATAGTTCAGGAGTTGGGTGCCAATAGTACCGATCGAAAAAATATCAAATTAGTAGATGATCCAGAGTCCAGATCCTCATATCAAACCCAATTTAAATTATTAGATAGTCATAACAATTTTTTTTTCTCAATAATTGAATTTGCATCAATAATTTACTACAGTGTACTTGGAGAGTTGGATGCCTATAAATAGGGAGATCATTTTGCTCAAGAAATCCAACACAAACAAGAGAAACATATCACAGAGTAGAGAGACAGACAATTTGAAGAGAGAGAGGGAGAGAGAGATATGGAAGTGGTTCAGGTTCTTCACATGAATGGAGGAGTTGGAGAAACAAGTTATGCTAACAACTCCTTAGTTCAGGTAACTCTCCAAGCATGTAGTTTATGCTTTTATTCAAAAATCACTTCTTCAATTTCATAGCTTTTATTATCAGATTTTCAAAATTTATTAGGTGCGGGGATTCCAAACAAAACGTGTAAAATCCCGCACCCTGATCAAATATTATATATTAAAATGGTTGGATTTTTGGACAGCGAAAAGTGATATCCATGACAAAGCCAATCTTTGAGGATGCAATAACCAATCTCTACATCAGCAATAACTTTCCAGGAAAGCTAGCCATAGCAGATTTGGGCTGTTCTTCAGGACCAAACACTTTGCTGGTGGTATCTGAAGTTGTCAAAACAGTAAACAATATATGCAGAAAGCTGGGCAACCAATCAGTACCAGAATATCAATTGTTGTTAAATGACCTTCCAGGGAATGACTTCAATACCATATTCAGATCTTTGTCAAGCTTTCAAGAAAACCTGGAAGAACAAATGGGTCCTGGTGCTGCTGGGTCATGTTTCTTCACAGGAGTCCCTGGTTCTTTCTATGGCAGGCTCTTCCCGTCCGATAGTCTGCATTTCATCCACTCTTCTTACAGTCTCCAATGGCTCTCTCAGGTAATATATAAAAAGTTTTTACAATTTTATCATATTAATTAATCCTGTAATTAACTAAAAAAAAATTTCCATGGACACTTGACAGGTTCCTGAAGGGATAGAGGGAAACAAAGGGAACATTTACATGGCCAGTACAAGTCCAGCAAGTGTGCTTCAAGCATATTATAAGCAATTTCAAAAGGATTTTTCGTTGTTTTTGAAGTGTCGTTCGGAGGAACTTGTGTCAGGTGGTCGAATGGTTCTGACATTTCTGGGAAGGAAAAGTGAAGATCCCTCGAGCAAAGAGTGTTGTTACATTTGGGAGCTTCTTGCCAAGGCCCTCAATGACATGGTCACTGAGGTATTATTTTTTTCTCTCTCTCTCTCTCTCTCTCTCTCTATATATATATATATATATATATATATATATATATAGTTATGCTAGACTTTCCAATTTTTTTTTCAAATTCCTCCTCAAATGGTGTTAACACGTGAGGTGTCAACATCATATTACTTACCATATAATCTCATGATTTATAAAATGTTAACATCTCACGTCCCAACACCATTTGAAAAGAAATTTGAATTTTTTTTAGAAAGTCTAATATTACTCATATATATATATTTATATATATATATATATATGATTTTCTTTGTCCAGAAAATGTTCAGGATCATAATGTTACAAAAGAAAAATCCTGATATTTCCTTATATTTTTTAAAATACAGTCTTTACTAGAAAATTATTATATATATATATTTATATATAAAACAGTGTGTTTGGCATCACTTCTTTATTTACTAGCTAAAAGAAGAAACTCAACAGAGGCAAGGAGAAGCCATGTATGGTCCTCCCTTTCCCAATTTCTTTTAAAGAAAAAATATAAGCATTTTACATTTTAACCTTAGTAATTTTAGAATTTTATAGTTTGGCTATCCCCCTTCCCCAATCATTTTTAAATTAATAGTTAATATTATATATATATATATATATATATTACATTTTAACCTTTGTAATTTTCGAATTTTATAGTTTGACTTCCAACTTGAACTTCGTCTTTCTCCTTGCACAAAGTCACCTTCAACCAGAGGCGGATGTAAGAGAGGGCTTGCCCAGCTGCAGCCCGGGCAGTACGGGCAAGCCCTCTTAAAAAAAAAATCAACAATAAAGGGTTGATTACATAAACAGTCCTTAAAGTTTGATAATGTTATAAAATTTTGATATTTTATCTAAATTTGGTAAAATATAAATATTTTATCGTTCATTCTAAAATTCTCATAATATTATGCCTTCTAAAATTATAGAATTAAGCCATTTATAAGTTTAAATATTGTTTTTAATTACAAATTTAAATAATTGTTTACGTATAAGCTTTACAATGTATTTAATATTATTGAGTAGTCTATTATTGAATTGATATCATTTTATTATAAAAATACAAATTAATACTTTTATCAAGAATTATATAATTTTTGTTTATTCTTAATCAATGACTCGCATATCTTGCATTGACGTTATTAAATCCGTGTGCATTGAGGAAGAATATCACAAGAGTTTTCTCCATAATATACACCGAGTTTAATAAATTTAGTGTGAGAGAGTTTCAGAGTCATTAATTAAATATTATAATATATTGACTAAATAAAAATAGATAAATAACTATTGATAGTTAAGGAGTTGACTTTGTAATGTTGGTACATACCGAAAAAATAAAAATATATATAATTTAACCTGAATGGTAAATATTTCCTTGATATACCCTTCCCTTCAACTAAAAGCCAAATTATTTATCAGTAATATATTTATTTAAGAAATTATGTTAAACATACGCCGTTTGAAGAGAATTTATGTCGGTACAAGTGCAGATATATGAAACGAAATTACACAGGTTTAGAAGATTCTTCATTTAAAATTTAATACTATTAACTATTCTTTAAATGATCATAATATAGGAGTATGTCACTATCGTTTACTATTACCTTCTCATTATTTTTTCCCAGCCTAATTTTTTCAAAATCCTGAAAATCGATCTGATATCAAAAAGACTTTGAGTTGACCCCTCATATTTATGTCCATAAAAATTAAAGCTATCAGATTTTGACATTTTCTCTTATATCTCACAAGATTTGTGGTGCACATACACCTAGCGTAGGCATGTAGCTTGTATACACGTTTCACTCGTCATGTCTCAAGATATAAAATTATAATATACTTAATTGTATCTAACAGGGAGTGATAGAAGAAGAGAAAATGAACTCCTTCAATATTCCACAATACACACCATCACCATTTGAGATAAAATCTCAAGTTCTGGAAGAAGGATCCTTTGCTATAGATCGGCTAGAGGTCTCTCAAGTAAACTGGAATGCATACAGCAGCAACAACGGACTCAACGGTGCTGATGGATTGATCAATAAGGATGGAGGGTACAATGTTGCACAGTGCATGAGAGCCGTGGCCGAGCCTTTGCTTGTGAGTCACTTTGGTGAAGCAATCATCGATGAAGTGTTTGATAGATACAGAGAAATTATTGCGGATCGCATGTCCAAGGAGAAGACTGAGTTTATCAATGTCACTGTTTCCTTGAAAAAGATTGGATGACTGATTTTTAAAGATCACTCATTCATGTTGGATTGCTGTTTTAATTTCAACTAGTACCAGTACTGCTGCAATAATGATGCGATATTGATTGTATCTATTACCTGCTATAATAAATGTAGTGTGTTTGTTTTGCAATTCTCATTTCTTCTTCTGTAATGTTAATTACAAAATTAAGGACTTGAAATCTTTTTCAGGATGGTCCTGATCACAAAGGCAAATGCTCGACCACTTGTTTTGTTTGTACTCTCTTTAAAATGACTGGCTAGCATGAATTCTGTAACATCTCTTGTACACAATTTGCAACATAATTTCTTCCACTCCCGACGGGTCGTTGATCCATTATAAGTCCTGGAGGGGTCATGGCCACCGACCCTTCAGGCCAATGAGTGTGACGTACTCCTAAACAATAAAGGGAATGAGAACTATTAAAGGGAAGTTCTATTATTCATTATATTTTGGCTTATGAGTTGTCAATTACATCATTTAATTATTTAACATCTATTTGAGTATGTGTGTACCTTATATATATATATATATATATATATATATATATATATATAATACATTAAGGGTGTGTTTGGTGCGTGGAATATGATTGGATTATTTTTAAGAGATGAGATTGGATTGAATTAATTATAGCGTTTTTGTAGGATTTAATCTAAACCAAATTGTTAAGTTAGTATAGTCAGTATTGTCTGCTAGTCAGCCATTGTGTGCTTGTGTGTAATCAACAAAGTGTGCTGATAATGTTAGGCTGTTTAGTTAGACGGCATACAAATCTTTAGGTAATGTTCACACTTAATAGTTGTCAGGATTCCAACCTATATAAGGGTTGATCCAGTTTGTTTTTAATTAACTCAATTCAATACAAAGTAGTGCATTCTACAAATTGATTGTTGTTCACATTTGGTATAAGAGCTTGAGAGCTCGGAGGTGAGTGTGGTAGAGACTGTGAGTGTGAGAGATACACTGTGAGGGAGTGATCTGAGCTAGATTCCAGTTAGGAATCGGATAGCCAGAAAAACTCACTGGTGCCGGATTTGAACCAAGAGAGGTTCAGAGACATTTTTTTCGGAACCAGAAAAATGAGGTTCAGACGAAAAAAAAAACTCAGAAGTTACCAGAGTCAATCATCTCCACCATCACCAGCCGCCGACCGCTGGGAGAGTGGGTTAACACCACCAACATTAGAAGGTGCAGCTAGTGATCACCTACCATTTATTCCAAAGAACCATCGTCAACAGAGGACATTTTTGAGGTCAAATCGGCATCCTAAGATAAGTTGTTTTTTGTTTAGATTGAAAGAAAGGAGAAACGAGTTGTGTTGGAAGAGAAGAGATACAGAGTAGTGTGTTTTTTTTTTGATCTGATCTACTGATCAGAAAGGAGAAAGCATTTAAAAAAAAAGGCAAAGTGGCCTGATTAAAAAAAAAGGAAAGAAAGTAAAAGTAAAAAAAAAGTGAAAAGCAAAGTTTTTTTTTATTCATTGTGGTTTTTTTTTAATCATTGTGTTTTGTGCTGATACCATTGAAGGTCACGTGCTTAGTGTGGAAAATTACGGATTGTACCTTTTTTTGGAAATTTACAAATAGTACCCCTATTTAGTAAATTACAAATGGCTACCTTAAATTTTGAAAATAATACAATTCAGTCCCAAATACCCAAATTTGATGGAAAGACAAATTTTGAGTATTGGAGGGTTCAGATGCTACTTTTGTTCGAATACCAAGAGTTGTGGACTCTTGTTTCCGAGGGTATTGTTAGTCCAACAGATGCTGCAACAACTCGAAAGGATCTAAAGGCGAGGTTTTTCATCAACCAGTCGCTAGATCCAATGATTTTTGAGAAAACCGCACATGCCACTTCAGCAAAAGGAGCATGGGATATTCTGATGAACACGTACATAGGAGCTGAAAAGGTGAAGAAAGTTCGTCTCCAGACTATGCGGAGGCAGTTGGAGGTTCTTCAAATGACGAAAACAGAGAAGGTGACAGATTGTTTCTCACGAATATTGGTACTTGTTAATTAGATGAAGTTCAATGGTGAGACAATTTCAGATGTTCAGATTATGGAGAAGATTCTCCGAACACTGAATTCAAAGTTTGAGTACAAGGTGACTGCCATTGAGGAGTCCAAAGCTCTCGAGACGATAACTTTAGATGAGTTGATGGGCTCACTCCAAGCCCATGAACAACGTCTGGATGAGAAGTCAGAAATTGAGGTGGATGAGGCTTTACAAAGCCAGTTAACTCTTAAGAGAGACAAAGATGAGACTCAGAGGAATTCTAAGCCTAGACAGTGGGGTCAGAACTCGCAAAACAAAAGATGAGGTGCTTCCAGTTCTAGCCAGGGAACGGGCAGAGGGAGCAACAACAACAACAACAACAACAACAATAATAAGAGGAAGAAATCTCAGGTTCAGTGTTTTAATTACAAAAAAATTGGCCATTACAAGTCTGAATGCAGATCTAGAAAGCACGAATTCCAAGCAAATGTTGCAGAAGATGCTGATCGTTCAGAAACATTGTTGCTAGCATGCAACATGGCAGACGATAGAGCCAAGAACAAATGGTTTCTGGATTCGGGCTGCATCAACCATATGTGTGGTGAAAAGAAGATGTTCACTCAGTTAGATGAATCATTTACTTCATCGGTGAAATTTGGGAATGACACAACGGTGCCAGCGATGGGGAAGGGCAGAATCTCTATCACTTTGAAGGATGGGTCCCAGAGTGCCATCTTAGATGTATTGTTTGTTTCAAACCTGCAGAAGAACTTATTGAGTGTGGACAACTTTCGGAGAAAGGATATGACATACGGATCCACGAAGGAATTTGCACCATCAATAGTGCACAGAAGGGACTAATAGGAAAGGTAAAAATGTCACAAAACCGTTTGGTTCCGCTGCTTATTAATAGTGATAGTTTACCTTGCTTTAGTTCAGTGATTTGTGATGAGAATTGGTTGTGGCACATGCGGTTTGGCCATGTGAATTTTGGAAGTCTGAAACAGCTAGCATCTAGAAAGATGGTTTCAGGATTACCTTCCATAAATTCCCTAGATAAATTTTGCGAGACCTGTGTCTTAGGAAAGAAGCATAGAGACCCGTTTCCTATAGGAAAGGCATGGGGAGCCAGTAAGCCCTTGGAGCTGGTGCATTCAGACTTATGCTCAGTGGATGTTCCATCAAATGGAAATTCCAGGTATTTTATTACCTTTATTGATGACTTTAGCAGGAAAGCTTGGGTGTATTTCTTGCAGCAAAAGTCAGATGCTTGTGATGCCTTTAAAAGATTTAAGGCAAATGTTGAGAAGCAGTGTGGAAGATCTATCAAGACTTTGAGAACGGAAAGAGACACAAAATATATTGTCTGTGATGGTTTCTTGCAGAAGCCTAGCATTAATCATCAGATGATAGCCAGATACACTCCTCAGCAAAATGGAGTAGTTGAGAGGAAGAATAGAACAGTCATGGATATGGTCAGGTGTATGTTGCACTTGAAGAATTTACCCAAAGGTTTTTGGGGTGATACAGTTGCTTGTGCGTTCTATTTGTTGAACATGTGCCCTGCTAGAAGTGTTCTCGGAAAGATTCCACAGGAAGCTTGGACTCGACGCAAACCCAATATTGGACATCTATGAGTGTTCAGGTTGTATTTGCTATGCTCATGTACCTGATGTTTTGAGGAAAAATCTTGATGATAAGGAAAAGAAGTGTATTTTCCTCGGCTACAGTCAGATGACAAAAGGATACAAGCTGTATAATTCAGTATCCGGGAAGGTAATTGTCAGTCGAGATGTTACCTTTGATGAGCAAGGTTATTGGGATTGGTCCCATGGTAAGGGGAGCTCTTCAGATGTTAATGTTGATCTGGAAGAGATTGTTTAGGAAGAACCTACCCCAATGACACCATCACTAGGGTTGGCAATTTAAGGGTCCAAGCCCGCACTGAGCCCAAACCCTCAAAAAGCCCTCAAAATTTTCAGAGGGTTTAAACCCTGCCTATATCAGAAATTTATATATGTGGGTAGGGTTGAAGCCCGGCCCGCTAAAGTAAGGATTTTATCCAAACCCTCATTTTGACCTGCACTTTTATATCTACTGAACTTGGATTTGGATCCAGAATTAAAAAACAAAAATTTTAATTAATAAGTATTAACAGAAATTAAAAAATTAATATCACAAAATAATAATTAAAAAAATAAACATTTAAATTAATTAATATTACAAACCCTAACTTTCTCTCTTCTCTCTCTCTCTCTCTCCCATTCTCTTCTTCTCAGATCTTCTCTCCAAGACAGCCACCACGCCGACCCGAAGCTAGTAACCATTGCTGCCGCCGAAGCCGAACACCCCCAACCACCACCCACCATGAAACCCACCCAGAAACCCCCTTCCACCACCAAAACCGAACTCAAAAACCTCTCCCACAACCAAAATGCAAACCACCACTACGAAGCCTAGGTTTCGCGGCGGTGACGGGAACATGATGACGACGATGACGGGAAAGAAGGAGGATCGAGAAACAAGGGAGAGAGATCGGCGATGACGGGAACGTGATCGACGGCGGAAGACGTGCTGTGTCGACGGCGACGAGAGACGAGAGAGATGAGCGAGAGAGGCGGTGAGCGGTGAGCAGCGACGGCCAACGAGAGAGCCATCAGAGAGGCTGAGAAGTTTTGAAAAAAAAAACAATTTTTCCTTTTAAATGAGGGTCATTTGAGGGTTTAAAATGAACCCTAGTTAAAACCCACAACCAACCCGCAATTAATATGGGCTTACAATGAACGGCTTACTTTGGGCTTTTTAATGATGAGGTCCGGGTTTAAACCCAGACCTCAACAAACGGGTAAGGGCCAGACCCTCTAAACCCATCCCATTTTGCCATCCCTAACCATCACCTGGTGTGACTCCACATCCAGTAGAATCTTCTAGTCATTCACAACTGGTGTGACTCCACATCCAGCAGAATCTTCTAGTCATTCACAACGCCAACGGGTTTTTCCAGCTCGTTTGCAGGATTGTGTTCTCAGTAATGACGATGACCTAACTGATGAAGAGTTAGTGAATTTTGCACTATTTACAGATTGTGATCCTATCACATATAAAGATGCTGCTTGAGATGATTGCTAGATAAAAGCAATGGATGATGAGATAAATGCAATTGAGAAGAATAACACATGAGAGCTTACTGATTTACCTCGTGGTAAACAGCCCATTGGTGTTAAATGGGTGTATAAGACAAAATACAAGCCAAACGGTGAGGTGAAGCGTTATAAAGCATGCCTGGTTGTAAAAGGCTACAAACAGAAACCATAGAATGATTATTTTGAGGTTTTTGCCCCAGTTGCCAGACTTGACACCGTTCGCTTGATTGTGTCTCTTGCCGCACATAATCGCTGGAGAATCTTCCAGATGGATGTAAAATCGGCATTCTTAAATGGTGAGATAGAGGAAGAAGTCTACATTCACCAACCGATAGGTTTTGTGAAAATGGGGCAAGAAAAGAAGGTCTACAAGTTGAAGAAGGCCTTATATGGGTTGAAGCAGGCACTCAGGGCGTGGTATACACGCATTGACACATACCTTATTCAACATAAGTTTCAGAGATGTCCCTATGAGCACACTCTGTACATCAAGACAAATCCACATGGAGATATTCTCATTGTGTGTTTGTATGTTGATGATTTGATTGTTACCGGTAATAACCCTGATATGATTGCAGAGTTCAAGAAAGCAATGATTGGTCATTTTGAGATGACAGATTTGGGGTTGATGTCTTACTTCCTCGGCATTGAGGTGAGTCAGACGGATGATGACATATTCTTATGTCAGAAGAAGTATGCTGGTGATGTGTTGAAGAAGTTTAAGAAAGCAATGATTGGTCATTTTGAGATGACAGATTTGGGGTTGATGTTTTACTTCCTCGACATTGAGGTGAGTCAGACGAATGATGGCATATTCTTATGTCAGAAGAAGTATGCTGGTGATGTGTTGAAGAAGTTCAAGATGGAGGGATGTAAGACGATTCTCACTCCTGTTGAAGAGAGATTGAAGTTAGTGAAAGATGGGTTTTATGAGCTGATTGATGCTACCATCTTTCGGAGACTAGTAGGAAGTTTAAGATACTTAACTTCTACTAGACCTGACATTGCATATGGAGTTGGGCTTATCAGCATGTTTATGGATTCTCCGAGGCAATCTCACTTGCAAGCTGGCAAGCGTATTTTGCGATATGTGAAAGGTACATTAGATGACGATATCCTTTACTCTTATGTTGATAAGATTGAGCTTGTGGGATACACAGATAGTGACTGGGCAGGTGATATGGAAGAGAGGAAAAATACTTCCGGATATGCATTCCATCTGGGTTCCGGAGTATTTTCTTGGTCATCTAAAAAGCAGCTGGTGGTTGCTTTATCGACTACGGAAGTTGAGTATATTGCAGTTGCTAGTAGCGCTACACAGGCTGTGTGGCTGCGTCGTATGCTTTGTGACTTGAAGCATCAACATAATCCTCCTACAGTGATCTACTACGATAACAAGTCCACCATTTCACTAACAAAGAATCCAGTTTTTCATGGTAAGAGTAAGCACATTGACATCAAGTTTCATTTCATTCGAGACTTGGTAAACGATAATGAAATCATGATAGAATACTGCCGTTCTGAGGAGCAGATTGCAGACATATTCATGAAGCAGCTCAAAGTCGATTCATTCCTAAACTGAAGAAAACTTTAGGCATGATAAGTTATGGAAAACTTGGTTTAAGGGGAGATATGTATGATTTAATCTAAACCAAGTTGTTAAGTTAGTAGAGTCAGTATTGTCTGCTAGTCAGCCATTGTGTGCTTGTGTGTAATCAACAAAGTGTGCTGATAATGTTAGGCTGTTTAGTTAGGCAGTATACAAATCTTTAGGTAATGTTCACACTTAATAGTTGTCAGGATTCCAACTAGACATGACGCCGGTTCCGGTTCCGGTTCGGAACCGGCGGTTCCGGTTCTGAGGGAACCAGAACCGAAACTGGAACCTCCCTAAGGGAGGTTCCGGTTCCGGTTCCGGTTCCACGGTTCCGGTCCAATTCCACCGGTTCGGAACCGGTTTTTTTTTTAATTTTAAAAACTACCCAAAATCCCAAATACTCAATCAAATCCTAAACTGAAAATACCCAATCAAACCCGTCTGAAATACCCAAAATCTCTACTCACTTACTCAGTACTCACCCACATAACCTAACCCAAAATTTCCAATCCCTAATCACCTTCATGGCTTCATCATTTCGAACACACACACAACCACCACTACCCAAAATCACACACACACAACTACCACACCACCGGTCAAAACTCAAACACACACACCACCGGTCAAAACCCAAAATCCACCAAAATATACACTCAATCACCCATTCACACGCATCCAACAATTTCTATTTGAACTTACAAACCTTAAAGGACATCAGAGGGAAGAGATCGGAGAGAGAGAGAGAGAGAGAGAGAGAGAGAGAAAGAAATAAGAGATCAGACTTCAGAGATCGAACTTCGAAGATGCTGAAGAGGAGGCGACGGGATGAAGAGAAGGTCGGCATACCGGCGTAGGGATCGGTCGTCGGCGATGGGAAGAAGAAAGAAGAGAGAGATAGAGATAGAGAGAGAGAGAGAGAGAGAGAGAGAGAGAGAGAGAGAGAGAGAAAAGAAAAACTGATCTGAGAACAGAGAAAAAAAAAAGAAAATGAGGTTGTGAGAATGTGAGGCGTGGGAGAGAAAGAAAAGGTGGGGTGGCTGGTGGCCCACGTGGAGAGAAATATATATATATATATTTTAATATATGTTGGAACCGGCGGTTCGAACCGGAACCGGAACCTCCGGTTCCAGTCTGGTTCGAACCGCCGGTTCCTCAAAATTTAGAACCGGAACTGGAACCGGCCTGGACCGGTTCAGGAACCGAAACCGGTTTTTCCGGTTCCGGTTTTCTGACGCCGGTTCCGGTTCGGTTCTCCGGTTCGAACCGAACCGGCGTCATGTCTAATTCTAACCTATATAAGGGTTGATCCAGTTTGTTTTTAATTAACTCAATTCAATACAAAGTAGTGCATTCTACAAATTGATTGTTGTTCACAGTTTTCCGTGTTTGGTGCAACACGGGATATGATTAAAATAGAGTAATTGTGTGTTTGGTGCAACATAGGATATGATTAAAATATTTAACAAATCCATTTACATACAAAACAAAAGGAAGGAAAGAGGAGTCAGAAATTTACAACAAACATAAAACAAACCAAGTTTCATAATACAAACCAAAACACAGATTCAATAAACACAAAACACAACCTATGAATCAAAATTCATCAAACCCAAAACAAAACCCAAATTCGACACCAAACGTGGAGCATCAGTGCGTGCATCAAACCCAAATTCAACACCAATCAAAAAGCATTAGTGCATCAAACCCAAATTCAACACCGAACGAAGAGCATCAGTGCACCAAAACACAAATTCAATAATTGATATTCATCAAACCCAGCGACGACGTTCATCGGCAAAATCAGTGAATCTATGCTCGCCGTCGAGCGTGGAGAACTGGATCTCCATACTGGTGGAGCAGATCCACACTTCCATCAACACGTGCAGCAGATCCGTGTCTCCTCAAAGCTGGTGGAGGAGATCCACGTCTCGTCTACTAGTTTGTCCTCTCGCCGGCAGCCCTCCACCATCGGTTTAAGTGGCAGAGAGTGGATTTTGAGAAAGGGATTTTGAGTGAAATAGAAACCATAGCTCTCAAGCAGTCAAGCTGAAAAGAGTGAGACATCGATCGATGATGAAGAAGATGGGATTCATTCATTTGAATCCCCTCATTTTAGTTGGGATTATTTTATCTCGTTAAATTGGGATAATTTTTTTATGGGATTAATTTAACCTATCCTGTCATGTAGCCAAACGTGGGATTGGGATTAAAATTAAGCTTTTCCCATCCAATCCCAGCAAACAAACGGGACCTAAAGGAATTAAGCAATAGAAAATCAGTATACTATCTATTTGAATGTTGAATACGAGGATCATATTAATCCACGGAAGTTGAATGCTAAATTTGTATAAATTAATAGAGTTTAATTCTGAATATGCTTGCTCTTAGCTGGTAGCAATAACAAAATAAATAAAGAAAATAGCACAAGACACCATTAATTGGTAGGTGGACTCTCAAAATGTTCATTCATTATTTAAATTATTCCAAAATCACAATTTCAACAAAACATTGTTCATTGACGGCCATTACGTCAAAATGTAATAAAAAACTTCCGTTATCTATGACATGACACCCATTAAAAATTTTATGGGCAATATTTTATACCATTTGTGGTTAGTGTATGTTTTATACGCGCTTTGGTTGTTTGAAGAGAAAGAGTTAGGCAATAAAGAGGCTCTATAAGAGGTTTGAATTGGGAAAATCAGGGTTGGAAAATTTTGGGATTTTCTCTATGAAGATTATTGCCCCTTTTTGTTTTACTGTTTTAACCTTTATTCTAACAGGTTATGATAGAAACAAACAGACTTCAAACGATTAATGAATTAATAAGGTGGGTTCAAGGTTTTGATAAGATGATATGGTGGGTTACAGAATATAAGAAAGGTGAAAATTCATCTATTACTTTCAAGTCGTTATGGGGAAGAACTGCAACTTACACACTAACTTCAAGCATTGCAGTTGGGAAGCGTTCTTGAGAACAAGTCCACACCAATCATGAAAAACTTGAATATAATTTAGTTCTATGACTTTTTTCATTTTGTAGTATCGTAGTAAAATCATATGATGTTTTTTGATCGTTATTTGATCATCCAAGATGTTTCTTTAATTTGTTGTTTAAATTACAAAATGTCACAAATTTGACTGAAACTTGTTATTTTGGAACTTGCTGTTTAAATTACATAATGTTAAATTCTGCAAAAAAAAAAAAAAAATTAATGGGTAAAGTGACAACAATTGATATTTTCTTTCTATGAAATGACTAATTTGAACCATTTAAAAAAAAATATGATCATTTAAGGACAGCCTTCACCAAATCAGTAACTTTAGAAATCACTGATCCTAACAATAATTACAACTACCGAATGTAGCTTGGCTATAAAGAGTGTTCATATCTAGTTTGATAATATCTCATATTTGAATTACCGCATCCCAGATGGTATATAAAAATAATAATAATAATAACAGTTCAACATAGGTCAAACTATAATATAAGCATTATTATTGAATCACATGATTAATATTTCTTTTTATTGATCGTCAATTAAAAGCCTGAATAAAGTTGGAGGATCGAGAGAAAATTCAAACACATAATAGGTAAACATGGTGTTCTTAGTACGACATCGTTTCCTCAAAAGTTGAGTTTGTGACCGTTAATTCACATTTCGCTGTCCAAAAATTAATCAAATCAATACTTAGTCAAATAAAACTTTTGGTTTAAAATCAGTCATAAAAGTGCATTTAGGACGGCTTTTAATAAAAATAAAGCTACTCAATCTAAAAATTTAGTTCAAAAACTGATCCACATGATGTGGCAAGTGATTTGTCATATTCATATCATTCACCACATCACCCCATGATTTTTATGGTGATGATAACTCATTTGTTTGCTATATCATTTGAATTGAATTTTAGAATAATTTTTTAGATTGTATAGTATTACTCTTTTAACAGTTATAAATTTTCTTAGAGTACAATCCAAATAATTAACCAAAATTTCAACCCAAATAATGTGGCAAGTGAGTTGTTATCACCACACATAACATGAGATGATGTATCTAATAAAAAAACCACTTGCCATATCATTTGAGTTGAAATTTGGATTAATTTTTTGAGTTGTTTAGCATTAGTGAATTTCATATTACTAGTTATGAAATCAAACCAATACTTATCCAAGTAAAATGATTGGTTTTAGCCGGGCAAACAATCACCAAATTAATTAGTGCGTTTGAAATTTGGATTAATTTTTTGAGTTGTTTAGCATTAGTGAATTTCGTATTACTAGTTATGAAATCAAACCAATACTTATCCCAGTAAAATGATTGGTTTTAGCCGGGCAGACAATCACCAAATTAATTAGTGCGTTTGAAATTTGGATTAATTTTTTGAGTTGTTTAGCATTAGTGAATTTCGTATTACTAGTTATGAAATCAAACCAATACTTATCCAAGTAAAACGATTGGTTTTAGCTGGGCAAACAATCACCAAATTAGTTAGTGCGTTTTGTTAAATGACCTTCCAGGGAGTGACTTAAACACCATATTCAGGTCCTCGCCAAGCTTTCAAGAACAACAATAGGGCTCTGGTGCTGGGTCGTGTTTCTTCACAGGAGTCCTTGGTTCTTTAATCTTTATCAAGATGACTCCGGTTAGAATTGGTGCCTGCATTTAATTTATAGTTTCAACTTTCAATGCAGTAAGTACAGCGTTAATTAATCGGATGATTCGTATCATGTTCTATTATAATATAGAGCAGAACTCATATAAATTAATCTCCTCTTTAAATTAATAAAAAATTTCGATCCCGATTCGGATAAGTGTAAACAATTAATAATCCCCTCTATCGTAATAATTGATAGTTTCTTTTTTAAACCTAGTGTAAATTTCAAGTCTCGACTGGTGCATAAATTAATAATTTCATAAAAAATATTACATATTATTTAAGAACTAAAAAAGAAATTCAAGATACTAGTTTATAGTAGGCCACCGTGTTTGATATTTTTGACTTCGTCCTTCATCTTTTGAATTGTCCCCAGGAAGTTATTGTGATCACCTTCTTGTTGTATCCAAAAAGTTTCAATCAAATCTAGCATTTCAACAACCTTGTAGAGATTTTAGGTACCTCATGACTATTATTATTGTCATCATTTATCTCAACAACATCATTATTCTGCCTTGTGATATCATTGATGATATCCTCTTCGGTTGGAGTGTATCACACTTCTTCTTCTGTCGGATGGTCAAGTAGATGATTGACATCCATATAATTGCTACAGTGGAAGCTTTGAATTTGTTGTTCTAATTTACTCATAACACCACTATCCTCGATGTCTACCTCGGTTTCTTCATGGACTGTACGAAATTTTCAATGAAGAAAACTATAAGCGATGGTCTTGGGCTTAACATCAAATGTCAATGTTGTAACTGCCATATGAATGGCTTCTAAAATATCAATCTTTTCAGGATCAGGTGTGTTGGATTCTAAACGTTCGAGTAGCATACAATTAAAGCAACGACGATAATATGCCTTGAAGTTTCAAATTATTTCAGCATCACATGATTGTAGCTTTGGTGTCAAATTTGGTGGCAGATAGTGCACTGTGGTGTTCCTGAGTTGGATGTGGTTAGGTAGCTCTGTAAGTGGTACATAGGCAGTGCAATTGTTAAGGAGAAGCAAAACCTTTTGATTTTCCACAGGCAGTGCAATTATAAGGAATCCTGAAAAAAAAAAGAACTTACCTTGAAGAAAACAACCGACTAAATAAGGAATTTCGAAAAGGAACCTTTCATAAACAAGAAAACCGACTTCCACATGTTTTCTAAGGCAAAATAATACTTTACAAAGTAAAACCCTTCCAATTAATAACCCCTCTAAATTAATACTTAAGGGTGAGTCCTAAGAATATTAATTTAGAGGGGTTCTACTATTTAAAGCAAACTACACCATATATGTTTGCTCTTTACACACGAAAACAACTTTATTAAAAATTGAAACTTACTTCCCTGACCATTAGTCACCATCAAGTTATGACATGTAGGAGTGACAATATGAGTTATTGTATTGTGTTTGCATCAACCTAAACTTGGCCCGTTAAACCTATCGTATCACAAATCGAAATCCAAACACAACCCATTAAATTATTGGGTTACCCAATAAGACCAGTTAAACATGTTAATTTCTAAGTCATGTCAATTATTATTATTACTATTATTATTATTATTATTATTATTTTTGAAGTATTACATAAATTCTAGATTTTTTTTTGGTAGAAGATGATTCGAACCCACAACCTCTTGATGTAGGTGTGAAAGGTTTACTACCGAATGAACCTCATCTCATCAAATTATAATTCATCAAATCATGTCAATTATGATTTGTAATAAATCACAATTCCTTTAATCCATTTACCTATTTACAATTTTAAAATCATTAAGTATTTAAGCCTTGTTTGTTAAAGCAATTTTAAACAATTAGTGCTTCCCTGCTCTCTAGTAAAATTTAAAATTCTTATTAAACTATTACAAGAATTTAAATATTTAAAATTTTAAATTTGATCTGAACAATTTTAAACACTAACCGCTCAAAATTTTAAACTTTATATGTTTTTACCTTCTAAAATTTTCTATAAGCAATTCATATAATTTGACTTGATGTAAAAACAATTATTTATCTCCATATAAATTTAAAGAGTAATGCTACACATCTCACCTACAATCCAACAATTTCCATCCTAACACATGTGGCAACTGATGTGTATCAACTCATCAAATGACAACTCGGCTGCCACATGTGTTGGGATGAAAATAGTGGGATTGTAGGTGTGATGTGTAGCATTACACATCTATCTTTGATATTTAATCGTGTTAAATGAGATTAAGAGATGTTAAACCCAAATGCGACCCATATACTTAACGAGTTTAATATGGTTACTCACATGGGGTGGGGTGCAAATCATGAACCCCAAACCTTCGGTTGGATGACTTGTGCGTGGACGCGACCTATGTACACGAACACCGCACTGATTGGACCGTTATAGTAGAACCGACCTTTTGCTACTACTTGAATTTATTTTTTTCTAAGTTAGTGTTTTATATTGATATGGAAAGAATTAATTCAATTTAATTTTCCCTAAATCAAACGTGTAATGATTAGTAAATTTCAGTTTTGGATTCTTGATACTTACTTGATTACTAAGTAAATAGAATCAGTGATTAATTAGAAATAAATCTCTTGGAGATTTACTTTTAATTAATATCATTTTCATTAAAACGTAATTATCAAATATTTCCAAAATAATCCTTTTGACTTCGGTTTTAGATAAACCCTAGTCCACTCTTCATAAAACACGACTCTGAAACAAATCACAAAATTATTCAATACAGAATTCTCTCTTCTCGTTCTTCTATTTTTTTGTGCTTGGTAAGTTCGTAACCAGTTTGAGTTCACTGAGAGTGGATCGTGCTTGCACTTCCACTGTTAAATCGTTGTATCCAGGGAGACAATCGCCATACACATACGGTGTTAGCCGGCTAAATTGTCTTAAGGACACCGTGTGAGACACAGACCTCGATTTCCCAAAACCAAATTTCTAACCTGTTGTGTTTGGTGTTTTACACTTTCTGTCTTCTTGCAGATTCAAACCAGATTGTTTTTGAGTACTACAATCAACATAAATATGGTGTCGTGTTCGTATTATATCACCCGATCGTGTCAACAATTGCAATCCCTAAATCATGTGCGGAGGTAGTAGTAGGCTAGACCAGGTTGTAGCCTGATCTAGAATTTTGAATTTCTTTCTATATATTATTAAAAATTAAATTACACACTTAATAATGAGTCTTAGTGTTTGTTTGGTATGACTTTTGTAAGGATCAAAAACATTTTTTTTAATGCTATAAGCTATTTTGATGTTTTTCTTAGTTGTTTGGCAAAACTCAAAACAACTTTTTTAATATATGAATTGTCTCATTTACCTTTTATAAAAGCCTTTTTATGTCTACTTGGAGAAGCCCAAAATTTGGACTTTTCCAAAAAACTTTTTTAAACCATATGAATTGTCTCAAGTACAATTTATAAATTTTAGATATTCCACCATATAACTCTTTCATTATAAATACATTGTCAATACCTTTTTGTAATTCACACAACAAAAAGTTATTTTTAAAAATACATTATCAACAATTTTTTTGTAATTTATACAACCAAAAGCCTTTTTTTAGAAGTTCTACTCATTAAAAACTCTATTAACATCCATCGATCTCTCTTCCACCTCTCTCTCTCTCTCGTTTTTTCTTTTATTTCTTTTTTGTTTGGAAATCAATCTCTCCCTTTCGATCTCTCTCTCTCACTCAATCTATTCTCTCTCAAACATTCAATCCTCTTCCCCACCATCATCTCCACTCATTCAATCGCCGTTGCGAATCACAACGGCCCTATAAATATCTCTTTTTCTCCCTCTCTTCTCGCTTTCTCTCACCAACGGTGTGGGTAGGTTGGTGTGTTAGTGTGGGTGTAGGCGTCAGTGTGGGGCACCGATGGTGGTGATTTCATGTGGGGGTGGACTGGGTGGTGGTCGCTCGGATTGGATGACTTGTGCGTGAGCGCGACCTGCGTACACGAATGCCGCTCCGATTGGACCGTCATAGTACAACTGACCTTTTGCTACTACTTGAATTTATTTTTTCCTAAGTCAGTGTTTTATATTGATATGGAAAAGAATTAATTCAATTTAATTTTCCATAAATCAAACGTGTAATGATAAGGAAATTTCGTTTTGAATTCTAGATACTTACTTGATTACTAAGTAAATAGAACCAGTGATTAATTAGAAATAAATCTCTTGAAGATTGACTTTTAATTAATATCCTTTTCATTAAAACGTAATTGTCAAGTATTTCCAAAATAATCATCTTGACTTCGGTTTTAGATAAACCCTAGTCTACTCTTTATAAAACACGATTCTGAAAGAAATCACGAAATTATTCAATACAAAATTTTCTCTTCTCGTTGTTCTGTTTTTCTATGCTTGGTAAGTTCGAAACCAGTTTGATTTCGCTGAGAGTGGATCGTGCTTGCACTTCCACTGTTAAATCGTTGTATCCTGGGAGACAATTGCCATACACATACGGTGTTAGCTGGTAAAATTGTCATAACGACACCGTATGAAACACGGGCCTCGATTTCCTAAAACCGAATTTCTAACGTGTTGTTTTGGTGTTTTTCACTTTCTGTTTTCTTACAAATTCGACCCAGATTGTTTTTTAGTACTACAAACAACAATCTTAAGACAATTTCTTCTTGTTTTCTAATCAAATCGTTTTTCTTCTACTCATACAAACTTTCTGGTTTTTGATCTATTGACAGATTGTGACGAACTTTGTTTTAAAAAAAAAACAATACGGTTTCTGTTTTAATAAAAATAAGAACTGTGGAAATTAGGTCTTTATTCCAGACACTGATTTCAAATAATATATATATATATATTGGAAACTTGGGTATGTTTATTAGACACTGATTTGGAAATCAATCGTGATTTCTACTAAGTAATCGTGTCTGTAATACCAGACAGTGATTGTGATTTCAATCGTAAAATCTAGAATAAATTATCGATTCACTTATTTGATATCTAATAAGCGATATCAGTGTTAATTTTGTGATTCTAAAACAATTGTGTTTTTGTTTCAGATATTATGGCAGATGAGTCAAACTTGAACTCAAGTGTTCCACTAAAGACTTCGAATCCGAGTTTGGGATTAGACACTTCGGCTGTGAATTCTTTATTTGTGGGCGAAGTGCCTATTGTGTTGCTAAGTGTGGCCACAACGACTCCGGCCATCAGCTCATTCGTGAGAAACATGCCAGATCCGGTGATGGGCCAGTACGTGAGTCAAGGGAATGTTCTAATGGCAAATCCCTATATGAATTCGGTTCCATTACCGATGAATCATATGGAGAAGCCTGATAAGTTCAGTGGACCGAACTTCAAGCGGTGGCAACAAACGATGTTGTTTTATTTGACCACGCTGAACTTAGCTAGGTTATTGACTGAAGAAGCTTCTAAACCTAATAGTGGTGAAGAGCGAGATGTTCAGGTATGGAATGTTATAGATGCATTGAACCATTCGGATTTTCTGTGCCGAAACTATATACTGAACGGCTTGTAAGATTCGTTGTATAACCTATATACCTCAAAGAAAACAGCCAAAGAACTGTGGGAGTCGTTAGACCGGAAATACAAAACTGAGGATGCTGGATCCAAAAAGTTTGTTGTGGGCTAGTTTCTTGATTACAAGATGGGAGACTCCAAGACAGTCATGATTCAAGTCCAAGAGCTTTGGTTGATTCTGTATGAAATTCATGCTGAAGGGATGATCCTGAGTGAAACCTTCCAGGTGGTTGCTATTATTGAGAAGTTACCTCCTTCATGGAAGGAATTCAAGAACTATCTTAAACACAAGCGAAATGAGATGAATATCGAGGATCTCATTGTCAAACTTCGTATAGAAAAAGATCACATGAAGTATGACAAGAAAGATGTTAGTCTGCTTGAAGCAAAGAATAATGTCGTAGAGCATAGACAAAGTTCCAAATCTAAGAAGAACAAGCCTTGGAAAGGATCCAAGTTTGGTCCAAAGGGATGAGTCTCCAAAAAGCTAAAGTTCCAATGGAAGTGCTTCAACTGTGACAAGATGGGTCACAAATCTTCTGAGTGCTGGTTGCCAAAAAAGAAGAAGAACCATGTGGCAAACGTGGTTGCTGGGATTTCTAAAGATGTCTCAGAGATTAATCTTTTTGCAGTTGTGATAGAAGCAAACCTGATCAGGTTAAACCCGAGGGAATGGTGGTTAGATACTGGGGCCACACGCCATATATGTTATGACAAGGAGATGTTCAATACGTTTGAAGCAGTGGAGAACGGGGAAAAGTTGTATGTGGTCAACTTAGCCACATCTGACGTAAATGGACGTGGTCAAGTCGTTCTCAAGATGACCTTTGGTATAACACTGAGCTTGAACAATGTGTTGTATATACCTGAGATCCGTAAGGATTTGGTGTCCGATTCGTTGCTAAATCAGCATGGGTTCAAGATGGTGTTTGAATCAGACAAAATTGTTTTAACTAAGCAGGGAAATTATGTGGGTAAGGGATATGTAACTGAAGGGCTTTTTAAGCTTAATGTATCTGTTGTCAAAATAAATTTCAATAAAGATCAATCTTTAGTTTATTTGCTTAAGTCTTCCAATTCATGGCATGGTAGACTAGGACACGTTAATTATGACACTTTGCACAGATTAATTAACTTAAATCATATTCCCACTTTTAAAATTGATCTCAAACATAAGTGTGAAGTTTGCGTTGAAGCAAAACTAATAAGGTCATCATTTCAAACTATTGAAAGCTAATCTGAGCCACTTGATTTAATTCATAGTGATATATGTGATTTAAAATTTGTTCAAACAAAAGGTGGCAACAAATATTTCATCACGTTTATCGATGATAGCACTAAATACTGCTATGTATATTTGTTGAAAAGCAAAGATGAAGCTATAGAGAAGTTTAGTCTCTATAAAACTGAAGTTGAAAATCAAATCAACAAGAAAATCAAGGTACTTAGAAGTGACAGAGGTGGTGAGAATGAAGTGATAGCTCTATTTCTACACGTAGTGTAGCCCCAATTTCCTGTCGATCTGTGTTCGTTTCTCGGGTAAATCCAAGAATTTAACCGTTCAAATCAGTTGTTCAGGTAAAAGTTGATTATGGAGCCACTTTAGCATGATTGGATGTGATTTGTAGCGAAACAGTACAATTTGAAGTCTATTGATCTAACCTGAGAAATATGGGACTTCAGATATGTAAGAACCTCGTTTTTATGATTGGATTATTTCATGACAAATCATATTGGGGATATTTATGTAACGGGTAGCATAGGTTCTCCAAGTGTGGTTTTCTCGAAGACATGCTTCCGGTTATCCCAAAGAGCTTCAAGAGAGGTAGTTCACTTGTCCTTAACTCTTTTGAAGAGATTTTAGTTGCACACACTCACTTGCATGCATTATATTCTTGTTTACATATAATTGGATCATGCATTGTATGTCATTCATCACACTCCACACTTGCATATTAGATTATTGTGTTGAGTCTGCCTGGAAAAGAGGATTTTCCTCTTTACCGCGGTACAGGTCGCTTGTTGGGCACCTGCCTCCGTTGCAGTCCCAACAGCGGTTGGTTCCAGAAGGTGCATGCGTTCAAGACCGCGGTCTGTGTATATGTATGCGCAGCGGTCCATACCGCGGTATACTTCAGTAGGCCCTGCTGCCTTGACCGCGGCCTATGCACTGCACGCATAGCGGTCCCAACTGCAATGTTGTCCAGTAGGCACACTACTGCTTGTACCGCGGTCTGGGCACTTACCCGAGCCGCGGTCCTAGCAAGCGGTATTGACGGGATTTTGTTTCCTAAGCCCAAAACAACGCAGTTTTGTCTAGGGTTTCTATATATATGTTCTCTTCTTCCCCAACTCGTTTCAGAGCTTCATGAACCCGTTTTTTATGAGAGAGAACAACCCCTAGAGAGAGAAAGCTTCAAGCTTTGTTACTTGACTCTCCAAACCCCAAAACCCATCATCATCTTACATATAGAGCATCATTCAAGCATGGGTCTTCATTAATGTCTTTACTTGGTAAGTAGAACTCACATCCTTGCTCATTTATTGTTTTAGCTTATCAAGACATGTCATTTATTGCTTAGGTTAGCAAATCTTCATATTTATTGTATATCAATTGAAGTCATGACATGTTTGGGGTTTGTATTGTGATAGCTAATGTTTAGGACATGTTTTCCCTCTAGCTAATTAGGACTCATTGATTGCATTTGTTAATTGCATTTATTGTCCTTGCCATGATTAATGACAACATATGTTGATATGGCTTTGTTTGATGACTAGAGTTTAGATTTGCACATACTATATCTAGTTAGGTCTTTATGAGCATTCATATAGACATTGATATCTAGGATTTGTACTTAGTGTCATCTTAAATCCCTAGATAAGCATTTAGTGTTGCCTAGCATTATTTGCATTTTGAGTATTCATATATTCACTTAGGCTGTTAATCTCATCTTGAGAGTTAAGTCTTGTGACTACAAGGTGTAGTGCACAAGCAAGTGAAGTCTTGCAACCAAGGTGTAGTTGGCAAGCAAAGTGATCAAGGATTCACAATAAAGGCCCGTTGGGTAGTAGTGATGGGTTAGTGACCGAGAATGGTGTGACTAGAGGTCAACCTAGGTTGTAAACATCATTACAATAGTGGATTTGAGGATCGTGTGTGGCTAGAAGGATAGCCCGTGGTTTTTCCCTTTGTTTAAGGGTTTCCACGTAAAAATCAAGTGTTATTTATTATTCCGCACTTTACACTTGATTTTGTATGTTTGATTTAGTTGGGTTATATGTTTAATATTGACTAATCGAAAAAGTTGGTAATAATCGATTAACAACCCATTCACCCCCCCTCTAGGTTGTATTAGACACACTTTGTGTATTTTCAAGATACGACTTGGGAGAAGTCACTTCCAAAGTTGCATCCTATTCAGCCAAATCAAGTGTTCAAGACCTGAGACATATGCGACTTCAGAAGAAACTTGGGAGAAGTCACTTCACAAGTCACATTTGTCCCTGTTTTTGTTTCTCACTTTCCAGATTGAAAAACGACTTCAGAGGTGACTTCCTCAAAGTTGCTTTACTAGTCACATTTTTGCCCAGATTTCAGAAAAGGCCATTTTTGCCCTTGACCTATTTTGCTCACCTATTTAACCTTCAAATTTTCTCTTTTTAACCAGATCTTGAACCATTTTTTAGCTCCCACATCTTGCAAACATACTTCTCTACACACATTTCCTACAAAATCACCAAACAACAGGATCCATTCATCAAGACATCTATCACCCTCAAATATTGTGTACCAACTATAGTTGATTTAGTTAATTGTTTCTTCAATCGAAAAATCATCATTTCAATATTTGTCTAAATAGTAATTGGATCAATCAATTGCGATATTCAATACATTAATCCCTGTGGAAACAAATCTTATTTATCATTGCACTACACCATGGCCTCGTACTATTGCAAGCGCCCGTTTCGGTGCGGTCAAATATACTGCTATGTTTATTTGTTGAAAAGCAAAGATGAAGCTATAGAGAAGTTTAGTCTCTATAAAACTGAAGTTGAGAATCAACTCAACAAGAAAATCGAGGTACTGAGAAGTGACAGAGGTGGTGAGTATGAAGCACCATTTGGTGAATTCTGTGCACAACATGGAATCATACATCAAACCACTGCATCGTATTCCCCTCAGCAAAACGGAGTTGCTGAACGGAAAAATCGTACCTTGAAAGAAATGATGAATGCAATGTTGCTAAGTTTTAGATTGCCTCAGAACATGTGGGGTGAAGCTATATTGTCTAGCAATTACCTTGTAAATAAGGTCCCCTGAAAGAAATTAGACAAGACCCCATATAAGCTATGGAAAGGAAGAAAGCCTTCCAACAAATTCTTACGAATGTAGGGGTGTCTTGCCAAATTGACCGTACCTACACCTAAGAAGGTGAAAATAGGTCCGAAAACCATTGATTGCATCTTTATTTGATATGCACATAATAATAGTAGCTTATTGATTTTTGATGTATAAGTCTGACATCCCAGATATACATAAAAACACGATAATGGAATCTAGAAATGCATCGTTCTTTGAACATGTATTTCCATGTAAATCCAATGATGAAGCAAATTCGTAGAAACGAACACATGCTGATAGTTGTGAGGACCAAGAACGAGAAAATTAAGTCGAGGATGAGCCGAGACGTAGCAAAAGAGCTAGGACAGAAACATCTTTTGGTCCAGATTTTCTTACCTATTTGTTAGAAGGTGAACCTCGAACCTTCAAAGAAGCCGTAAGCTCTTCAGAAGGACTCTTGTGGAAAGAGGCTATCAAAAGTGAAATTGATTCCATCCTTCAAAATCATACTTGGGAGTTACTGGATCTTCCTCCGGGATGTAAACCGCTAGGGTCAAAATGGATTTTCAAGAGAAAAATGAAATTGGATGGATTAATTGATAAGTATAAGGCCAGACTTGTAATTAATGGTTACAATTAACGAGAATGCCTAGATTACTTTGATACATATTCTCATGTGACGAGAATAACCTCTATTAGGATGATACTTGCAATCACAACTTTGTGAAATCTTGAAGTATATCAAATGGATGGAAAACAACTTTCTTGAATGGAGATCTATATGAAGAGATCTACATGGAACAACCTGAGGGTTTTTTCCGCTCCAGAGCAAGGAAAGAAAGTCTGTAAACTAGTGAAGTCCTTATATGATCGGAAGCAAGCACCAAAACAATGGCATGAGAAATTTGACAATGTGCTATTGTTAAATGACTTTAAAATCAACGAATGTAACAAATGTGTTTATGTTAAGGACACAGGAAATGGCTATGTCATTTTGTGTCTTTACGTTGATGACATGCTTATTGTGGGTAGTGATGATAAAGTGATTAAATCTACCAAGGATATGTTGAAATCAAGATTTGATATGAAAGATATGAGACCAGCTGATGTAATGTTGGGAATGAAGATCTCAAGGACATCGAACAGACTCATTCTCAGTCAGTCACACTATGTTGACATGATTCTTAAGAAATTCAACAATAATGATTTTGGAATTTCCAGAACGCCAGTAGATACAAATCTACACATATCCAAGAATAAGGGTGAGAACGTCTCTCAACTAGAATATTCTAGAGTGATATGGAGTCTGATGTACTTAACAAGTTGTACAAGATCGGATATTGCTAATGCAGTCAGCAAATTAAGTAGATACATGAGTAATCCAGAAAACGATCACTGGAAAGGAATAGTAAGAGTGCTAAAGTACTTACCATTCACTCGAAATTATGGACTGCATTATACAAGATATCCTGCTATCCTAGAAGGATACACAGATGCTAACCGGATATCTGATATGAAAGATTCAAAATCAACTAGTGGGTATGTGTTCACACTAGGAGGTGCTACTGTATCCTGAAAATCCTCCAAACAGACATGTATAGCCAGATCCATTATGGAATCTGAGTTTATTGCCTTAGATAAATGGGGTGAGGAGGCTGAATGGCTACGACAATTCTTAGAGAATATTCCAAGATGGCCAAAGCCTGTGCCAACTATTTGCATCCACAATGATAGTCAATGAGCAATAGGAAGAGCACAAAGCAACATGTATAATGAGAAGTCTAGACATATACGTCGAATACATAGTACCATTAGACAGCTACTCTCAACTGGAGTTATCTCCATTGACTATGTAAAGTCAAAAGATAACATTACGGATCCGCTAACCAAAGGGTTAAATAGAGAACTAGTTGAGACATCATCGAGGGGAATGTGACTAAAGCCCATGAAATAAAAGTCGATACAAGGGAAACCCAACCTAGTTGACTGGAGATCCCAAAATCTAAGTTCAATGGGACAACCAAATTGTAAGACTTAGTTAGATCACTGTGGGGGTTACCCTACAGTCAATTCCTATGATGAAACAGTGATGCCCGTAGGGAAAAAGCTAAACCATGTCATTAATGATTCTTATGCGGTAGAATTCCAAGATATGGAAATTTGAGCAGAGTAATCCAGGTTACTATTAATTAAGAAATCACCTATGTGAGAGAGAAGTGGGGCCGCTTCTAAAAGAGGATAGTAAATGGCTATATTCTCCAGAGATTCTCACAGAACTAGGCGCATGTTCATGGACAAAACAAACATAACAATGAGAACCAAATTGAGTCTGGAAGATGCCTGTTTGAGGTACGCTATTATTTACATAAAACGGCAGAACAGTTCAATGATATCATATCTACTGATCAGTCAGTAAAGTAAGCAAATCATGAACCCTGAACTTTCGATTGGATGACTTGTGCATGGGCGCGACCTGTGTACACGAACGCGGCTCCGATTGGACCGTCATAGTACAACTGACCTTTTGCTACTACTTGAATTTATTTTTTTTCCTAAGTCAGTGTTTTATATTGATATGGAAAGAATTAATTCAATTTAATTTTTCCTAAATCAAACGTGTAATGATAAGGAAATTTCGTTTTGGATTCTAGATACTTACTTGATTACTAAGTAAATAGAATTAGTAATTAATTAGAAATAAATCTCTTGGAGATTGACTTTTAATTTATATCATTTTCATTAAAACGTAATTATCAAGTATTTTCAAAATAATCCTCTTGACTTCGGTTTTAGATAAACCCTAGTCCACTCTTCATAAAACACGACTCTGAAACAAATCACAAAATTATTCAATACAGAATTCTCTCTTCTCGTTCTTCTATTTTTTTGTGCTTGGTAAGTTCGTAACCAGTTTGAGTTCACTGAGAGTGGATCGTGCTTGCACTTCCACTGTTAAATCGTTGTATCCAGGGAGACAATCGCCATACACATACGGTGTTAGCCGACTAAATTGTCTTAAGGACACCGTGTGAAACACAGACCTCGATTTCCCAAAACCAAATTTCTAACGTGTTGTATTTGGTGTTTTACACTTTCTGTCTTCTTGCAGATTCAAACCAGCACCTTATGTTGTGGAGGGCCATGAGCCCTTGAGTCAGGATCGCCTTGATCACACAGGCAAATGCTCGACCAATTGTTTTGTGGGATCAATTAAAGTGCCAATTGTACTCTCTTTAAAATGACTGGCCAGCATGAATTCTGTAAGTACACAATTTGCAACATAATTTCTTACAATCCTTCAGGCCAATCAGTGCGACTCCTAAAAAATAAAGGGAATGTGAACTATTAAGTTTTTATTATTATTATTATTATTGTCAATTAAAAACCTGAATGGAGAGTTGGGATTGAGAGAAAATTCATATAATTGGCTAAACATAATAGGTAAACATGGTGTTCTTAGTATTACATACTTATAGTCCAAAATCTTTTTCTAAATAATTGAGTTTGTGACAGTTAATTCACATTTCGCTGCCCAAAAATCAAACCAATGCAATACTATAGCCAAATAAAACTATTGGTTTAATTTTTTGGACAGCGAAAAGTATTATCCAATTTCTGCTGCAGCAACTTCCCAAATAAAGCTACCCATTTGTAGCTGACGGATGTCCGAACTTATCAAAATAGTAAACAATAATGGCCAAAAGCTGGGCAATTAACAATCACCATTTCACAACCATTGAATGTACCTTGGTTGTAAGAGCCGGTGTTCATTCGGTCTGACAATGTTCATGTTTGAGTCGGTATGGATATCTAAAAAAGAAAAAACAATCACAGTATCAAGTGTTTAATTTGTTAAATGTGCTTCCACCTACCTACATAATACAGAGTACTGACCAATCTCCTCTCACCTCTCCGTGACTCAAATTCGAGCTAAAGGTCAATTTCATTCAATAGTATATTTAATTATGAGTATTGTTAACCTATACCCGTAGGACATAGGTTAACAATTACTTTATTACAATAAATGGAAATAAAAGATTGCATTCATTCATTGTATTTATTGTTTTTTTACGATAAATATCGTATTTTATTTTTTATAGTAATAAAATAGTTGTTATTCTGTACCCTAAAGACACAGGTTAACACTACCATTTAATTATTAATAAAATATTCATTCATGAGAATATTACATTAATTAAGCACTTATTAATGAGAAACGAAGACAGATATATATGTTGAGAGAAGGAAACCTGGAGGCAGTTGTTGGCATATATAGCCTAGTTGCTTCATCTCCTGCGCTTATTAGTGTGTATGTTTTGCAATTATCTTCTCTTCTAGTTTCGTAGCCGATTTTTTTATTTTATTTTAGAAAATTAGGGACATAATTTTCAAGAAATTGTTAATGGAAGCTCTAAATTGACTTATGAATAATAATGTTTATAAAAATAAGGATAATATTAATCTGTACACTAAAAAAGTAAAAGTTACTATAGAAAGAAAGTCAATTACTATATTTATTGTATTGTTACAATAAATATAGTAATTGAGTTTCCTATAAAACAGAAACTTTTATATTTTTAATGTGTGGTCTTAATGTACGGGTTAACAATAACCTTACTATATTTATACGGGTTACTATTAAAAAAACCTCTCTAGTTTGGGTTAATGGCCAAAAACCTCCTCTGCCTTACTTATATGTTATTAAAGTGAATTTCTGACTGCTGAAAGGTGTGTAAAGACATCTCTGCCCCTAGAATCTTCAAAATAACTAGGAAGACAATTTTGCCATTCCTAGCTGGCCATACAACTGCCTGAATTGGAATCCCCTGTATTAAACCCCCTTTACCAGTGCACCAATATTACAATTTCTCATATTTCTTCTTCATATTGTACAACAACCACCATTTCTTTCACCTATATTTTATCAAAAATCAAATACATTTGTTCTCTATATTACACAGTAGCATCCATATAATACGTAAAAGCTGTGAGCATAATAAATTGAAATTAACAATTAGCATAGCTATTGTTCAACTGCAACATAAACATTGTTCCACCAAAGATAAACACCGCTTGCAATATTAACACAAAATAAAAGGCATCAATTAATTTCAAACTTAGCAAAATGAGTTGAAAAGTACTTAAAAGTATGAATCAAAAGCTTGCTAAATGAGTCCATCATCCTACTTTAAGAAATAAATCCGAAATGAACATAAAAGAGCATCATCAAAACTCTAAAAGCATAGAAAACTATGTTGCTACCATCACTAAAAGCCAGCGTGTTTGTTACTATCAACTCAGTTGTTGTGCCACTTGTGATGCATGTTGGGTCTCTGTTGAAGGCCAAGAAGAGGAGGCACCAATTGATGACCTTGGCTGGGAAGAGGACACACCTGTTTTTCGGGTCCGCATAATAAAAATAGCTAACACGATTTTAATGCAAAATTAGAACATTCGAAACAATATCAAAAAGCAGAAAATACAAGATACCTTTTTTTTCTTGGCAGAAATATTTTCAACTTTGCATGTCCTTTTGTTGTGCTCAGGCTACTTACATTTTCTACATACAACACTACCTGACCTTGCATGTTTATGTATCTCATTCGGTTCTCTCCTCCTTTGAAGCTTCAGCCTACCGGGTGTTGCATGAAGTGGTGGTGGTATCAGATGAGCTGCTTGTACTTCAGGCCACATAGTTAGATCTGGAAATGGATGAATCATGCTTTGGTAGGTTTGGACATATGCACTTTTTGTAAGACTTTGGTGCACAAACTCAGCAACCCTATCCTTTAGGGCATCTCTACCACAAGCATGACTTATGGTAGTCATTGAATGAGAGCACGGTACCCCACTAATTTGCCAGCAACCACACCGACAAGTAAACTCTTTTAACTTCACTCCATATGTCCTAGTAGGACCCATCAATTCATATTCACCATTTCCTGCATTTATCATTTTAAGCAACCTACTTTCTCTTCCCGCCTTTAATATTCTTGAGTTCACATATGATGGTATTTGAGATCTCCAAGTAGCACTCTCCTCCTTTCTCATTTGGAATCTTTTCATAATCATCCTCCTAATGAATTCTAGCAACTCTAAGTAAGTTTTAGCCCTATGATCACCTAACATACTAATAAATGCCTCCATCATATTGTTTGTGACATGGTCACACCTGATGGATTGGTCAAAAGAAATCCTACACCAATGTTGTAGTGGTATTTTCTCTAACCACACTTTTGCATCCTCCTCAACCAAACCAATTTCTTACATGGCACTTTTGTACTCATAAATATTCGTACTCCTACTAGCCTGCCCAAAATAATTTTTTCAGATTAAGTCTTGGGTGTTTAATTCTAGAGTTAACATAAATATGTCTTGCACAATACCTGAAATAGAAATTTAATTTCAGTTAGTACATGCCATGCAAAAACAATTAGAAAATAAAGCATAATTGTATATCTGTATGTGAAATTACCTTGTCTTTGCAAAAGGAAAATGAATCTCCAAAGCACTAACTACCCCTTTCTGCCTATCACTCATAAAGGTCAATGGCCTATCTAAAGGGTACTTAAAGTACTGTTTGAGATTGTTTAGAAACCATCACCAACTAGCTTTTATCTCTTGTTCACACTGCTAATGGGTAGACACCAAGCATCCAATGCAACGACTAAGAGTAACACACCTTTGTATGGCCATTTCAAGTGACAACCATCTAGACCAATGAAAGATCTGCACCCCTCCAAGAAACACAATTTTTGAGTGTCAAAACTTAAAAAAAAAATCTTTGAAATGTAGGATGTTGTTGCTGCATTCAGATATATGCAACTGAACATGGGTTACAATGTTGTACAATGTAAGCATATTTCCTAAGATGCTTGAAATACTCAGCATGATCTTTTGCTAACCCTTGCAATTCTCTTTTCTTTGCCATATCCAATCTTTGAATGTCAACCATCACTTTAAAATTTTCCCTAAGTAAATTTGATATCACCCCAATCTTAATGTCAGGATTACTTTTCACTAGTCCTTCAAGCTTCCCAGTAATCCACTTCACTCTTGCCTCAACATTGTTGTAAACCTTACGGCATTCATGTATACTATTGTATGTTTCAATTTTCATTGTACCCCCATCAATCATGGATGAAGCATGTATCCTCCAAGGACAACCCTCCCCTTTACATAGGTAAGTCAACCTTGTGGGTTCATTTTTCACTCTATCAAACATTATACCTTCTTGAACAACATAATCTCTCAATACTGCTCTTAAGGATTTCACACTATTATGGGTGTCACCTACTTGAAACTGAATGTCACTCCCCACCATTTGCTTGAAAGGCTTACCTTTCATTAATCGGGCTATCTTAGACTCATGCTTTTCTTAGGTTTGAATCACTAAAGAACTCATCGTCATCCATTGAATGATATCCCTCAAATAAGTTGAGGTACTCATTGTCTACATCATCACCTAAAACTGTAATTGCACCCACCCTTTCAACTTGCTCAATCACTTCTACATCATCCCAGTCTAAACCTTCTTTCTCATTGTCACCAATGTAATTGAACACCTCATCATCTATATCACTCAAAGTCAATCCTTGGTAATTATGAACTTCGACTTCAGGATTTGAGTTGAGATTGGATGATGACACTACTGGTGGCAATAGGATATAGGGTTTCTTTTCTACCTCAAATACTATTGTACTTAACCCACGATCCTTAAACATCCTAAACACCTTAATAAGTTCATTATCGGTCTCCAAGACAACTGAACAACCACACATTAGTCTTCAATATGAACACTCTCTTTCCCAGTTTGTTCCTCATACATTACATGTATTAGAGTAATCGGACTTATATGTTCAACATCAAAGTAGCCACACTTAACCGCATTAGTGCCAAAATGCATTATAATCTCGAAAGATTCCATTTTCCACCTGTAAAAATAGCAACAACATCCCAATTAGACCATGCAAACGAGACTTCAAAAATATGTAACATGCATATTTTACCAGTTCAAACAAAGCATATTATTACACACTATAATAATATATACTGCATTTTACAACATATTATTGCATGTAAAACATAAAAAAAAAACCAATTTTTTTTGGGAATAATTCGATCATATAAAACAGTTACAACATATTATTACACACTATATTAACTTATATTGCATTTTAATAGCAAAATCCCTATTTTTTGACTCACTGAAACCCTAAACATTTGAAGAAACTGAAATACAGAGAATCAAAACAATCTGCAGACAACAAATATCATTAAAATAGCAACAATAAGGGTGCGTTTGGTGCGTTTGGTGCGCGGGATATGATTGGACTATTTTAAGAGATGAGATTTGATTGGATTGGATTAGATTAATTATAGTGATTCCCGTATTTGGTGCAATATGAGATTGAACTAAAAATAATACTATCATGTGTTTGGTATGTAATGGGATAGGATAAAAATCATATATTAATAAATTGTAAAACTAATAAGATATTGAAAAAAAAATCAGATTAAAGATTAGATTTTTCCTCTCTCATCATATCTATCTCTCCTTTCTCTCCTTTATGACTTTATCTAGATGTTTCCCTTCTCTCTCCTCCCAGCTGCGTTCTTTCCTTTCTCTGCAACTTTCCATTTTCTCTCCTCCATCTCTTTCTGCTCTTTCCCTCTTAGTTTGTTACCGCATTTTTTCTAATTTTTTCTAATTTTTTTTAATTGATCACATCTCGGCCGCCGAGTTCCTTCTCTTTCTCTTCCCTCTTCTTCTTCCCATCTCTCATCATGGGGTATTGGCTATTGTGGTGAATAGGTTTCTTTTTGGGTTTAGGTTGGGTGGTCGTTGGCGATTGGGTGCTTCCGGTTGTTGGGGATGATGGTTGGATTTAATTTAAGTGTTAATGTTTTTGGATTTACTTTTAATTTGATTTTGCTAAAAAAAATTTTTGATAGTTACTTTGATTTTGGTTTTAGTTTGAGTTTTTTTTTCAATTACTTAGAATCTAGTGTTGAATGAAGTTACAGATGTGGAGTTTGGGTGGATTCGGTTTCTTCTTTTTTTTCCGGTGGGGTGGTAGTTTCTGGGTTTCTATTTCTTGTTGGTGGTGGTGGTCTATAGGAGCTGGTGTAGGAGTTGGGTTGGGTGATGACTGGTGTGGTGGCCTGTTCATCTGAAATTGAAGAAGAAGAGCAGCCTGAATTAGAGGGGATAAAATAGTCCCGTTGATTTGGAGGGGATTATTTTATCCTCCTCGGATGAGATAAAAATGACTATGAACTAAAAATAGTCTTGGTTGCCAAGCATCACCAAACACGAGATTGGACTGAAAATTGTCCAATCCCAGTCCAATCCTGCCTAACAAACACACCCTAAGTGAAAACAAGTAAGAAATACCAACCTGCCTAGGTTTGTTTGTGGCACGAAACGAAGACGAAGATTGAGACATGGAGAGTCGAAGGCAAAAGACAAAAATGAATTGGTTTGGAAATGACCAGAGAGGCAGGGACCACACATCTCACTTTTCAATATTTGGAAAACTAACAAATGACGCGGTTTTTTTTAAAGGTTGAATGTGGTCCACTTGCATATTAAATTAATAATTAATTTTAGGGGTATTATGACTAAAGTCCCTACTTTTTCATGAATTGTCACCTTTTTAAACGTCTTTACTATATTAGTCACTTTAGTCCCTTTTTTTTTCTTCAAAATACATCACTTTAGTCCATTTGACCAAAAACTAACGGTCAACTATAACATAATATGTAAAAAAAAAAAATACAATTTTACCTTTTATTGTTATTTTTAAAAATTTTCCTTTAGTCCCTCTAGTTTCAACAATAGCCGGTCAACCCCCGAAAAAATTAAATGCTTCCATTAGGGATTGAACCTTCAACCTTGAGATTAAAATCCATAAGTTCTAACCAGCTAAGCTACTCTAACTCATTGTTGAAAATTTGTTGATTTAAATGTGTGTGTATATATATATATAGTTATATAATTTAAAATAAACTTATATATATATATATAATTTAAAATAAACTTATATATATATATTAAAATAAACTCATATTTAATAATAATAATAATATATAAAAATATATTTATGAAAATGAAAAAGAAAATAACAAAACAAAAGGAAACCCAGAAAATCCACAAAATCAAAGCCCGTAAATTTTTTTCTTTCTTTTTTCTTTTTGGGTTTTTTTCCTTTTCAAAAAATATATTATTTTAATTTGATAAAAAAAAACCCAGAAAATCAAAGACCATAAATTGAAAAGGGAAAAAATCAACAACCAAAATGGAAAATAATAAAATAAATTAAACTCATATTTATATAATTTAAAATAAACTCATATATAATAATTAGGGGTGTGCGTTTTCGGTTTGGTTTGGGTTGAAGCATAATGTCAAACCAAACAAATATGTATTAGTTTGACTATATTTCAACCCAAACCAAACCAATGTGATTTTTCAAACTGATTCAAACCAAACAAAAAAAGGTCGGGTTGGTTTGGATAAGTTTATCGGTTTAGATTTGAACTCAATTTGTTTTTTGGGTATTGTATTATAAAAAATATTTAAATAATAACATAAAATATTAACTCAATATATAAAGTATAAAAAAGTCAAACGAGTAATTACTCTATGTATATAAATATATAATATATATATATATATATAGACATGTATATATACTATGATTAAAGACATGTTTGACAACATCTATGCTTTTGAAATCGTAATACATCAATCAATCAGAAGAATTGTATCAAAACAAATAAATAAACTATAAAAGTTTAAAGTAATCGGTAAAAGTTATAAAACCTGGACTGAATAGAAAACGTAAGTGAATTTTACATTTTAGTTTTACTTTCTCAAATATGTGGTTTGTTTTGGGTTGGTGAATTATTTCACTAAACCCCAAACCGAACTACCTTTAATCGGTTTGTCTTTATCCAACCACCCATTTTTTATATTTGTAATCGAACCAACCCAAACATTATGGGTTGGGTTGGTCGGTTTGGTTCGGTTTGACGGTTGTTTGCACACCACTAATAATAATAATATATAAAAACATATTTATGAAAATGAAAAAGGAAAAAAAAGAATTTTTTTTATTATTTTTCTTTTCTGTTGTTGATTTTTTTCCCTTTTCAATTTACAAGTATTTGATTTTCTGGGTTTTTTTTTATCTTTTAATTGAAATAATATATTTTTTGAAAAGGAAAAAAATCCAAAAAGAAAAAAGAAAAAAAATTACAGGTTTTGATTTTTTGGATTTTCTGGGTTTCTTTTTGTTTTGTTATTTTCTTTTTCTTTTTCATAAATATGCTTTTATATATTATTATTATTATTATTATTAAATATGAGTTTATTTTAAATTATATAAACATATTTAAATTATATAAACATATTTAAATTAGTTTAAATAAATTATATAACTATATATATACATTTAAATCAACAAATCTTCAACATTAAGTTGTAGCAGCTCAGCTGGTTAGAGCTTGTAGCTTTTAATCTCAAGGTTGATGGTTCAATCCCTGGTGGATGCTATTATTGAAACTAGAGAGATTAAAATAAAGATTTTAAAAATAACAATAAATGGTAAAATTGTATTTTTATATATTCTGTTATAGTTGACCGTTAGTTTTTGGTCAAATGGACTAAAATGATCTATTTTGAAAAAAAGTAGGGACTTTAGTGATAATACCCCTTAATTTTATTCAATAACTTTTATTCATCATTCATTTACTCTTTTACCCTTTCACAATTTGATTTGTTAATATCTCCACTACACTTTTACCATAACACCCTCAACTATCCGACGTTCAATTCAAACTTTTCAACGGAATAGTAACGATAAGGTGCATTTTATCTATTAATGAAAACTAGAAGGTAGTTTTGGCCAAAAATGAAACTAGAGGGTGGTTTTTGACCAAAAACCCAAACTAGAGGGGGGGTTTTTTAATAATATCCCTATTTATACAAATATACAAGACGTCATAAAAAAATACATTAAATACTTTTAAGTGATAACAACGATAAAAAGTAATAGAAGTTGAATTGCCATAAATAATCATGGCTAAAGACTTGGTTGAATATCCACAATCGTGGCTATTGAATCCATATGATATTCCCCCCTAAAAAAACCGCATATATTCGGGATATTATCATTTTCCCCTCTGAAGTTACCCTATTAGAAAGATGATGACAAAGTTTCCTCATATTGACCGTTAATTCCCCCAAAATAGACATATTGTTCAAAGTCCCCCTTCTGTTAGGCATTCCATCCAAAAAACAGCGTTGACTGTTAATGTAGATGTGCAAGTTCGTAAACTTACTAGTGGGGATATAAATGGTAAATTGTGCTGAAGGTTATAAAGGTAATTTCATAAATACAATTAATAATATATTAAATAAAAAAACAAATGAGTGATAGAAATCATGCCACATCACTCCTCCATTCATCTTATTTTTCTTAAAGAAGTCAAGTGGTCTCTCTCAATTCTCAAACAACTCTCTCTATCTCTCTCCCCATACAACTATTTCTCTCTCTCTCTCACTCTCTCATCGATCATCATCTTCTCCACCGAATCACCACCACCAAATTCATCTTTCTCTCTCATCACTTCGATCTCTCTCTCTCTCTCACACACAACAAAGAACACAACAAACTTCGATTTGGATTGTGGTTTCGATTTGGGGTTGTGGTGGTTGGGATTGATGGACGGTTGACTGGGTTGTGGTCTGGTGGTTGGGTGATACCAATTGACTGGGTTGTTGACCGCCGAAGATGAGAGACCGCCGGAGACAAGGCATCGACCATCGGAGACGAGGTCGTCAGCACGACTGAAGAGCGGCGGTAGTGGTTGAAGAGCGCCGCTAGAGATATGCAAAAAACTTTCCCGATCTCATTTGATTTCAGTTAGGTTTTGGGTTTCTCTATTTTTTTTTCTTTTTTTTCTACATTGAAGAGAATTGTTAATAGGATTTCTGTTGATAGTATTTGAAATTATTTGTTGAGGTTTTTGTTTTTTGTTTTTATATATAATTTAGTCATGTTCAGGTTATCTTACTTAAAACCCAGATTTTGTATTCTCTTTGATTTTGAATATCATTTTCGTGATAATTTAATTTATATCCACTGGCTTGATCATGGATGATTTGGTTTAGTTTCTGAAAAATTATAGTTATAAATCATGTTTTGAATATCTGTTGTGATATGTGGAACTTTGAAATTTATGAAAATTGTTAAATGTTGTTTGTTGTTGGTTTTGATATATTGCAGGAAGAAAAATAGATTAATCAGGATTCTGGATAGTAGTGATGATGATAATATGTTAATTTGTTTTTTTTTCTTAAATTGTTAGATAATTATTAAATTATTAGATAATCCTTTTAAAAAAATAGATAATAATTTAATTTATATTTTTAAAATTAAATAAATAATAATAAAAGATATCTCCACCATCCATCTAAAAGATGGACGGTGGAGATCCATCTTCTTTTTCTTAAATATATTTTTATTTAATAAATATTTTGAGGGTTAAATGGCCATTTACTGATTATATTAAAGAATAAAACGGTCATTTGATTTGTATTTAGAGGATAGAAGGGGAATTTTGTCTTTTCACCTGTTGAATAGTGTCAAAGTTAGCTTTTCTGTTGAAAAAGCTAATAGAAATGAGTCTTTTAACAATATTTTGAATTCAGGGGGGAGACGAGCCAATATGGACAAACCCTATTCTTACCTTTCTAATAGGGTAGTTGTCATAAATTATCATGGCTGAAGACTTGGTTGAATATCTACAATCGTGGCTATTGATGATTCCAATTATACAGAAAAATAAAAGTAAGTACTAGCGGTATATATCAGATCACTTTGTTCAACATGAGAACATCTCTAACGGGTCTTCATTTTGTCAAATGGAGATCCATTTCACTCTGATGGTTCTTCAATTCACGTAGAGTGAGAAGTATCTAAATGGAGATCAAATTTTGATCTCTATATTTGGAGATCCAAAACCCCATATCTATTTCACTATTTATTTTTTAAAATCCCATTTTACCATTATATTTATTCTTCAATTACTCCCATATCCTTTTTACATTTTAACTAAACTCAATTAATTTATTATAACTATTTATTGATAAATGTAATTACTATAAAAATTATACTATTGAAAATATTTTGTTGAGATCTTTCAATCGAGTATAATATTGACTATATTTTAATAATTTTAAATTTTAAAATATTAAAACGGAAAAATAACAAAAAAGTACATTGAAAATTAAAAAAAAACCAATAAAAATAACAATAAACTTAAAAGTTAGATAAAAAAAAATATAAATGTTAAAAAAATGTCAAAATAATTACATGTAAAAATATTTACGTGTGACTAGGGATATCAATTGGACGGGTTCGGGGCGGGGAAAACAAATCCCAACCACAACCCAAACAAAATTATTTACTAATTAAAATAATATATCTTAATTGTTTATTAAATATTACTAATTAAAATAATATATCTTAATTTTTTTTATCAAATATTAATATTATTAATAAATAAATAAATATTAAACGGGTTTGGGTAGGGACAACAAATCCCTACCCCGCCCTCGTTTTAGAAACGGGGAGTAGGAATTGATCCTAAACCCACCCCTACCCCATTTATTTTGATAAAATACCCCTCGTATAGGACAGGGTGGGGCGGATCCTCGGTTCGGATTTTTTTTTGACATCCCTATGTGTGACTAATTATAAAAAAAAAATTTAAAAAATTATAGATGAAATAAAATTGAATAAATTATTATAAAAAATAATTAATAGAATTATTAAAGAAAGTTTGAAATATTAGTTATAAAGTAAAATAATAATATTTTATTAGTTGGAGATTGTAAAATGGAGGATTGTTAGAGTAGTAAATTTACAAAGATGAAATATTCTTAAAATATTCTATTTTCAGACTCCAAAATAGAGAAAAATTTAGAGAACGATTGGAGATGGTCTTAGCTAAGACAATTGATTCAACAATGACAAATGATTTAAAGTAATGTTTGGTATGTCATACTGTAGTGTACTACACTGGACTTATTAGATTACATTGGCCGTACTGAACTGAATTGGATTATGTTTAGTACTGTTTCATGTTTGGTTTTGCTGTTTTGCACTGCACCATATCGTGTTGGACTAATTGTGCTATATGAGTGTAATATTAACATGTTAAAGTATTTTATTCATAAAAAATAAAATAAAAGTATAATAGTTTTAAAATATTTTATTCAATAAATAGATAACATTTTTAGAAAATAATTCAAGATGAATCATGTTAAATAAATTTTTTTATCATGTCAGCTATTTTTAAAATATCTACCATATTAATTATATATATACAAATAATATGCATCTGTATAGATAATAAAATTATATAATCTCATATATCATCAAATATAATTTTATAATTAGGATAATAATTAAAACACATAATAAATTCAACCAAACAAATAATAACAAGAACATATCCTACAAAAGTAAAAAAAAACATATTATGCAATAATAATATTCATTTGTTTTTCAATTATTTTAAATTATTCATTATTGTTACCGTGCTCATCTATTTATCAAATTATTTAATTTAATAATATTTTTTGATCCTTATTTTTTCTTCCAAACAATAATTTTATTTTATTATTGATTTTTTAATAAATTATTATATAAAATTTAAATTGAAAAAAATAGTGCAAATCAATTTTTTTATTTTTAATAATGTGTTGGATATTTTATATATAAGTTGAAAAAGGAAAGCAGTTGGGACCAATTAAGCCGCATTTAAAGTATCTATTCCAATGCAAGTAAGGTTTGGTTAATTGAAGTCGGTTGTGGGAGGAACATTTGGGCTGGACTAAAATAGTGCCGCAAGGACAGGATAAAATTATGGACCGGATTACATATTAATACTGTTCGGGGACTACCCTAATTGTCTCAGGAGAAAATCTTAAATTGGACGGTCTCATTGCCACTTGGTGAAACCGTACAATGAGATTGTACCAAATTATCGTTTAATAATATATATTTATGTTTATGAGATAAATGATACAATCTCATTGGGATGGTTTCACCAAGTGGTGATAAAACCGTCCCATTAAATATTTTCTCTTGTCTCCTAAGTGGGCTGATTACATTTATGGCTATTTGGTTCATGAGATTGGATGAGATATGACCAATGTTAGTCTCATCTCCCATTTTTGTTGCTTGCAAGCAACTTATCCCACAAATTAGTCCCACAACTTTTCACTTTTATTTATGTTTTATTTTTTTTTTCAATTTATTTTATTTTGTAAGTGATTAAAATATAAATATATTTTAATAATTAATAAAATACTTTATTTTAAACATTTTAAAAATAATAATTTTCAATTTTAAATAATAGAAATTAATATTATTTTGATGTTTTAATTAAATATTTAAATTATTTTTAAATATTTTATTTTATTTTTAAAATTTAATTTAAATAATTATTTGAACTAGTCCAATTATGTGCAACTATTTTATCTGGGTGAGGTGGGGGATATTTAGTCCCATATTTAAAAAAATATATTATTTTATTATTAAAAGTTATATTTATTCAATATATATTATTATAATATTTAAAAATATTAAATATTAATTAAAAATGTTATTTTCTTTAATATTAAATTTAAATATATTTTTTAAAAATAAAATAATTAATTAATTTAAAAATAATTTAATTTAATTTTATATTTATCAATTTCACATTGTATTAAATATATGATAAAATTATATTTTTATCCAATCTCATACCATATCAAACAAGAGATATGACTATTTTAATCAAATCTCATACATCACCAAACATATCATATAACTAATTTTATTTCAATCCAATCCAATCCAATCTAATCCCGCTCACAAAACGAGCCTTTAGGGTGAGTTTGGTACGCGGGACGAGACAAAACAAGGTAGGAAAACTTGTTCTTGTCCCGCGTTTGGCGCGATTTTAGTGTGGGACTGAATGGGATAAAAATCCTAAAAACTTGTACCACCCTCGATCCTCGGCCAACTTGTCCATGGCCATGGGACAAGCGTAAAAATGACAAAATTGCCCTTCAAATCTTTAAAATATTACAAAAATACCAACTAAAAATTAAAAACTAATCTCTCATCATTCAACCCACCACCAGAACCCATCTCTCATCATCATCTCTCTCTCCCCTTCGTTCATCATCATCTCTCTCTCTCCTTTGTTCATTCAACCCACCACCAGAACCCATCTCTCATTATCATCTCTCTCTTCTCTCTCTCTCTCTCTCTCTCTCTCTCTCTCTTTCTCTCTCTCTCGTTCATCATCAGCTCTCTCTCTTCTTCGTTGTTCGCCTCCCTCACGGCTCACGCCGTCGCAAAACCCGGTTATCTCCCTCACACCGCCACATCACCCGGTCGCCTCCCTCCCTTCGTTCGTTCAACACCATCTATGATTTTAATTGATTTATGGATCTGTTTTTTATGGATTTTTTTGTGTTCTTGGAGATCTAAAAGTGAAAAGAAGACAATGATGATACTTTTAATTAATTGATTTGTAATATTTATTTAAATAATTGAGTTCAGTTGGGTTTTGTTGTTTTTTTTTTATGAAACCTGGTGTTGGTGGATAACTGTGTATGGAGATGTTGAGATCCAAATTTTTTTTGTGTGAAAGAGGAAGGGTGGAGATGTTGGTGGAGACAGATTGGTCTCCACCTCAAATATTTTTTTTTAATTTTTGCTTTTATTAAAAAGAAATTCTTAAGTAAAAAAAGGTAGGATTTTGAAAGAACTTATGGGCCTCTCTGTCGAGCTGTTTTGCTGAATTTTTTTGAATAAATGTTGGATTTTGAAACAGATGTTGGTGGAGAGTGGAGACCAATCCCTGATTGGATCTCCACCATGTATCAATCATGATGGACGGTGGAGATCCAATCTGGAGATTGGATCTTCACCTCAATTATACATATATATATATATATATATTTAAATTTTTTCAGTTTTTGAGTTTTTTTTTTGGGTAATTTCTATTTAATCTTTCACCATCCATCACGAATATGAATGGTGGAGATAAATTTTTAATTTTTTTTTTTCAGTTTTTTAAATTGCATTATTTTGAACTTGTTGAATATCTTAAATATTTAATATCTGAAAATTTAATAATTTGATCCCAATCAACCATCTTAAATAATCTTATAAAAGTTTTAATTAAAAATATTTTTCAATCACAATAGGGGCATTTTAGTCATTTGAACCTCTTGTCCTGTCCTGTCCCAACCATACCAAACGCATAATAGTACAGTTAACAATGTTGTCCCAAGTATTCCAAACACATCATGAAACAACTGTCTTGTCCTGTCCTGTTCAGTCCAGTCTCGTCCCGTCCAGTCCCGTCCAGTCCCGTCCAGTCCCGTCCCCATACCAAACGCACCCTTACGGATTTAGCTACTATATATGAACTGTATAGTTGATAGGTATTTATATAAGAGAGAGATATATTTTTTTAGTTTTAATTTTTAAATCTGCGATTTTTGTAGACCGTTGGATTGAAATCCAATTACTAGAAACTAACCCATCAATTATACAGTACCTGTAAAATTATACAGTACCTGTAAAGTAGCTGAACCCTAACATTTATAGTGTTGTTTATAAAAAAGGCTAGAAAGGCATCAGTAGCTAGAGAAGCCATGCTGAAGTAAGAGTTCCTTGAATGCAGGAGATGCAGCAACCAGCTATGCCAACAACCCTCTTCTTCAAGTTTCCTTCTCTCAACATATCTTCGTTTCGAATTAATAAGTGCTTAAATATTAATAGTTAGCCAGCTCGAAGCTTAAATTTTTAGGTTTAAAAATTACTTAACATGATATAAAAGGTAATTTTATGGGGGAATACTTCAATCATTGTCCCTCCACATGATTCATATTTGTATTTGTTATCCGCATCTAACGTTAATATTTCTCAGAAAATGGTGATATCGAAGTCCAGATCAATCCTAGAGGAAACTATCAAAGATATGTTGATGAGCACCGGTTATGCCCTGCTAGTTTTATTGTTGCAGATTTGGGCTGCTCTTCAGGACCCAATACCCTGTTAATTGGTCTTATCGAAAATCCAGGAAATAGTTCATGTAACGTGCATGCCAACAAGTTATTCAGAAATCACAAAAATTTCAAGTGTTCCTGAATGATCTTCTTGGAAATGACTTCAACAGCGTCTTCAAGTCTCTCCCTATCTTCTATCAGAATCTCAAGAAAGACAAGGGAGACTAGTTTGGACCTTGTTTCGTGTCGGGAATGCCTGTTTCCTTTATGAGAGACTTTTTCTAAGCAGGAGTTTACACTTCATACATTCTTCATACAGTCTTCAATGGTTCTCCAAGGACCCGGAAAACCTGGAAAATAACAAGGCAAATATATACATGGCAAAGTCAAGCCCTCTCTCAATTTACGAAGCTTACTTGGATCAATTCCAGAGGGATTTCTCATCCTTTTTATGCTTACACTCTGAAGAAATTATATCCGGAGAACGGATGATTCTTACCTTCATTGGAAGAAGTGTCCCCGATCCCTCGAGCAAGCATTTGTTGCTACCACAAGAATTTGCTAACAAATCTTTCCGGGAATTGATTGATGAGGTAACAATTATGTTATATACATATCTATTGTTGGGAATTTAAACCGATGGACGCAGAAACGATATGCCTGATATTCACCAATAACTCATAGCAATTAACGTCTATAACAGAAAAATAAAATGAGAGAAAAAAATAAACAATCACACAACACAAGATATACATGGAAAACCATAAACATGGAAAAAACCACGGGCCGTTAGGACGACAGAGAAAGTTCCACTATACGATAAATTGTTACAACCATATACTCCAAGATTCTCTCCCTCACAACCCAAACCCCAAATTACCGAGCCTTACCAAGTCCCTAAGCTCACAATCGAGCTTTACATTATAGCTCTCAGCTCACAACGCTCACATAGTCCTCCTCTGAGTACACCCCCTCTAGGTATATCCTTATAGGTCTCCCCTGAATATCACCTACAAATCTTCTCTCTAGATCCTCAGATATTCCCTGGATCCCTCCCCAAATATTCCATGGGGTATCCCCTAGAACCACCCACTCTCTAATATTACAAGTGTTCTTTTTCTCCACACCCTCTTCAGTTCTTCATGGTCTTCAAACCTCCCTCAAATGCCATCTCCAACTTCCAAATGTTATCCCACGTCTCCAGGAAGTTTCACATCGGTTAAGTCTTGTTTGGTTCATATTGGGTTCACTTGAGAATATGATGCGGAGCGGATGGCGAGTTCGTATGGGTGGAGAATTCGTATTTGGGTCGCGTGGGGCAACCAAATCTGGGCTGAACTTCGTGAGCCTCTACAGAGAGAAAACGTGGTCGGATTTGCTATTATAATATGTTTTCAGAAAGCTCAAGACAAGCCCTACATTTATTATGAAGACTTCATCTTCTATAATAGGCTGCAGTAGGCTCAAATTTGGAAATTTAGTTTCGTGTGCAACAAGCCGGCTGTTTCTTATTTTATTTACAATTCGTTTTTGTTCCTTTATTTTGGAATTCTTTTCCGATTAGTTTAGTTGTTTTAGACCTCTTATTTATGAGTTTTAGAAGATATTGAATCCTAGTGATTCGGTTGTTTTATTTTGTTTAGTGTTTTACGGGATATTGAATCCTAATAGTTTTAGGTTGTTTTTCCTTATTTAATAGCTTGTATTAGGTTTGAAAAATCAGAAGTTGTTGAATGAATAAAAAAAATTAGAGAATTTGTTCTCTTTATCTTCAATTTACTGTATCTTGTGAAGATCAACGTATTTGAAGCCTGTTATCCTGGTATTCGTGAGCGGATCAACAACATAATAGTAGGTTTCGTTTTCGACATTCGTGAGCGAATCAACGTAGAGGTGTCCACGGTTTGGTTAAACCGGCGGTTAAAAATCGAAACCGAAATTGAAAAACCGAAACCGAAACCAAAACCGACGGTTACAAAACCGGTTGGAAACCGGTTGAAGCCGGTTCGGTTTCGGTTTCGGTTTAGCCTTTGGAAAAACCACCCAAAACCACCCAAAAACCGTCCAAAACCGGTGGTTTAACCGTATGTTTACATATATAAAAAAAACCGTCCAAAACCGCCCAAAACCGTCCAAAACTGCCAAACCAGCGGTTAAAAACCAAACCAAAACCGAAATTTTTCGGTTCGGTTTCGGTTCGAGCTGTCCACGGAACCGAAACCGCCGATTTCGAACCGAAACCGGCCCGAACCGGAACCGTGGACAGCACTAAATCAACGGATCTGAATCGTTTTTCTCTATTTTTATCGATTGGCGTTTGTCCCAATTTTCAATCTACATCCGTTGGTATCAAAGCCTTTGAGTCTACCGTTGTTCTAGGCTCATCGATCCACATATTATAAACAATCACTTTCCTGACTACTATCTCTTCACCTTCCATATTTCCCCATACAAAAAAAAGATGAACCCTCAAACACAATTATTCTTTTATCCTGCAGTGTTTTTCGAAGATACATATGTATCAGCGGAGGTTTTTTTCGATTTGGATATGCCACCAGTTTTTGATGAAGATGAATCCGATGATGAGTAGGGTAGCTGCGAGAATGTGGTGTCTGGTGGGTTCAACTCCTAGGGACTGCATCGTTTCATCATCATTTAGGAATGATGAACCATCGAATTCGAGGACGAATTCCGTCTAGCCTGGAGAGGATGACACAGATTAGCTTAAGGCAAAAGGGTAATCAAATTGGTGAGAATGTCAACTCCAAACCCTACCGTCTTAGGCTTCTCAGCAATATTCGTACGACTGATATTTTCAATGTAAAGCATCATGTCCCTTACAACGGTGATCCAGCTTTGGAGGGCGAAGAGGTGCTGAATTCGAGGCCGAATTCTGTCCACCCTGGGGAGGATGATGCGGAGCGGATGGCGAGTTCGTATGGGTGGCGAATTCGTATTTGGGTCTCGTGGGACAACCAAATCTGGGCCGAACTTCGTGAGCCTCTACAGAGAGCAAACATGGTCAGATTTGCTATTATAATATTTTTGGAAAGCTCAAGACAAGCCCTACATTTATTATGAAGACTTCGTCTTCTATAACAGGCAGCAGTAGGCTCAAATTTGGCAATTTAGTTTCGTGTGCAACAAGCCGACTGTTTCTTATTTTATTTAAAATTCGTTTTTGTTCCTTTATTTTGGGATTCTTTTCCGATTTAGTTTAGTTGTTTTAGACCTCTTATTTAGGAGTTTTAGAAGATATTGAATCCTAGTGATTCGGTTGTTTTATTTTGTTTAGGGTTTTACGGGATATTGAATCCTAATAGTTTTAGGTTGTTTTTCCTTATTTAATAGCTTGTATTAGGTTTGAAAAATCAGAAGTTGTTGAATGAATAAAAAAAAATTAGAGAATTTGTTCTCTTTATCTTCCATTTACTCTTGTGAAGATCAACGTATTTGAAGCCTGTTATCATGGTATCCGTGAGCGGATCAACAACATAATAGTAGGTTTCATTTCCGGTATTCGTGTGCGAATCAACGAATCCGAATTGTTTATCCCTATTTTTATCGATTGACGTTTGTCCCAATTTTCAATCTACATCAGAATACGAGCAAAAACCTAACAATTCACCCATTTGGCAAGTATTCCAAGACATTTGTCCATAACCACCATTCTCATCACCGAGAATCACAATACCCCACCACAAGGTATAACCACTTAGGAACGAACCATCATAAGATTTTTTTTTGTGTTCGTTGTTCCGACACCATGTCGAAATAATTTACTGAAATTGTGGTGCAACTCCTCACGTTAGATTTCCATGGAGTTCGTCAGCCATCAACATTGTTGTCCACCAACACACCTTGCATCAACCTTTTGATCCATGCCCATGTGCAAACCTGTGGACCACTAGCAGTAACATATCCTCTTCCATGACCATTGGAGAAACTTGTTAAAAGGATAAACGTGTTCATGCATCACCCAATTCGGTGAAAGACTTGATGTTAGTCTGGGGAGTGCTTTGCCGGATAAGCCCCACACCACACCAGAGACTTTAAGCGTTCAAGAGTTTTTTTTAATCGTCTTATGTAACCCAGATTGGATCTCCATGACTCGTATTTGCCACCATAAGCCAAATTTCTCCCCCATCAATATTCTTGTTTTCTTCAAAACCTATCGAGTTCGAAACCGCTTACAAGACGTATCTCTATTGCTAAACCCATATTAGGCAAGCATGAATCATCATCCCCATACCACCAAGTCCTCCGTACGATCTCCTGTAAAGACTTGAAATTTCCATCGCCAAACATGGCTCTAATACCAGTTGTTAGGAATTTGAACCGATAACGCGGAAGTGACATGCCTAATATTCACCCATAACATAACAATTAACGTCTACTAGCAGAAAAATAAGATAAGAGAAAATAAACAATACCACAACAGAAGATATATGTAGAAAACCCTAAACAGGAAAAAAAACCACAGGCCGTCAGGACGACAAAGAAAATTCCATTATATAATAAACTGTTACAACCATATACTCTATGATTCTCTCCCTCACAACCCAAACCCCAAACTACCGAGCCTTACCAAGCCCCTAAGCTCACAATCGAGCTTTACATCATGACTCTCAGCTCACAATGCTCACAGAGTCCTCCTCAAAGTACACCCCCTCCAGGAATATCCCCATAGGTCTCCCTTGAATATCACCCACGAATCTCTCCTCTCGATCTCCAGATATTCCCAAGATCCCTCCCTAGATATTCTATGGGGTCTCCCCCAGAACCCCCACTCTCTGATGTTACATGTGTTCTTTTTCTCCACACCCTCTTCAGTTCTTCATGGTCTTCAAACCTCCCTCAAACACAATCTCCAACTTTCAAACATTATCCCACGTCTCTAGGAAGTTTCACATCAGTTGAGTGTCGTTTGATTCACATTGGGTTCACTTGAGAATACGAGCCAAAACCTAACATATATACCAAATTGAAGTTATGAGATTATACATAAATATAGAAAACAAGAAGAGATTTAAAGGTCCTTCTCTAGTGATGATTCTGTTGGAAAATTTGTGATAAACATGCGTTTTAAGAGCGTTATTTGAGTATGATCGGTTTTATGAAAATGGAAGATCAATGTATATTCGAATTCTCCTCTGTGAGATCATCGAAGTGGTATACTCAAACTCATAAAACGATTAATGGGTGAATGAGAAATTGAGTATCCAAGTGAGCTCATTGTATAGGGAAAAATGGGATCCCACATTGTTTAGTGAAATTATTTATATGTGGTATATAAGTGGTTGTGTGATAATAATTTATTAACATGTGTAGCACAGAGGCTCTCTCTCCCGGGGTGGGGGTGAGCCCATTGTATAAGGAAAAATAGGATCATCGAAGTGGTATACTCAAACTCATAAAACAATTAATGGGTGAATGAGAAATTGAGTATCCAAGTGAGCCCATTGTATAGGGAAAAATGGGATCCCACATTGCTTAGTGAAATTATTTATATGTGGTATATAAGTGGTTATGTGATAATAATTTATTAACATGTGTAGCACAGAGGCTCTCTCTCGCGGGGTGGGGGTGAGCCCATTGTATAGGGAAAAATGGGATCCCACTTTACTTAGTAAAATTATTTATATATGGTATATAAGTGGTTGTGTAATAGTAACTTATTAATATGTGTAGCAAAGAGGCTCTCTCTCACGACCCCGAGGGGGGGGGGGGGGGGGGGGTGGAAGGGAATCACGGACCGACTTTTTGCTACTCTTTTAATTTGTTTTTTCCTAAATCAGTGTTTTAATGATAAGGAAAGAATTAGTTTAATTTCTATTTCGCTAAGTCAGACCTTTTTCTAACAATCTTTAAAATATTAACATTTCCATTTACTTATTTAATAAAATAGGTGTTTACATTTTGACCAATTTTCCTTTTTATTAAATAAGTAAATGAAAATGATAATATAATAGTATAATTTTGAGCAAAATTTGAATATGCTGCAATGAGCTAGGGGTGTTTGTGTCGATAGATGTTTTTGCAATTTGTCCTAATAATAATAGTACACAAAATAGATTTAATTAGAAGCCTATATTTTAACATTTTCATTTACTTATTTAATAAAAGGAGTGTCTGTTGGTCAATTTGCCTTTTTATTAAACAAGTAAATGGAAATGTTAATATGTTAGTATAATTTTAACAAAAATTGCACATACCTGCAATTAGGGGTGTTTGTGTCAATAATGTTTTTGCAATTTGCCGTAATAATAATACTACATAAAAGAGATTGAATTAGAAGCCTTTTGACACATAAAGGAGGTCTCATCCTCCGAACAAAACCAAAAGGATATATATTTCCTTCTCCTATATAGGATTTTAATTAGGCATGCTTCACAGCTCTCTCTACTAACGAGAAATTTATTATTAAAGTTTCGATATTATTTGATCAATTTATTTATTAAAAGTTTTACATACCAGTATACAACGTACAAAGGATCTATTATTTGACCAATTTATTTATTAAAAGTTTTACATACCAGTATACAACGTTCAAAGGATCTCTCTCTCTCTCTATAAATATAAATATAAATATATATATATATATATAATATTGAAAGTTTGCTCCTCAGTACGTACTGATAAATATATATCAGTGTCGTGAATGTAAATCATTAGATTCAATTGTTTTGACCCAGTGTGTATACACTTGTCGGTACTTATCCATAATCTATGGTCCACATACAATACCCGATGTATTTTATATCGGTACTCGTTAAGAAGAAAAGGATATATATATATATATTGATATATAACTAGTTTATTTTTGTCATGGAGACAACTATATTGATGTACTTTGTCTTCTCCACAGCCAGATGGTGAGCCACATGGTGTGCATATCTAGAGAACAAAATGTCAATTATACTCTCTCCAAAGTGAGTAGCCAGCATGGGTTCTGAAACAGCTCTTATACTCTTTGCAACATTTTTCCCACTCTCGTACTTGTTGAACACAAACCTTTCGTTGCTGGGATCGTCACTAGGATCCCAATTCACCTCTACAATTTCCATCTTATCGAGATTGAACGATCCTTCTTTTTCGACAATCTCTCTTACCTCTTCTTCACAGGGTGTGTAATAAGGAAGATTGAATGAATCCACCATGGTCGCTTCTACAAGTCCCTGTACACATACAACAACATCAAAAATAATTAGGATTTATAATAATTAATTTGAACTTCAATTCGGTAATTAAAGATATGTTTATAAGCTACCTCATCGACCAATTCCAGGAAAGATTTTGTTAGCAATTCCCAGATGTAACAGCAATCATTGCTCGAGGGATCGGGGATGCTCCTCCCAATGAAGGTAAGAACCATACGTCCTCCGGATATTATTTCTTCAGAGCGTAAGCTTAAAAAGGATGAGAAATCTCTTTGGAATTGCTCCAAGTAAGCTTTGTAAACATTGGGAGGGCATGACTTTGCCATGTATATATTTGCCTTGTTATTCTCTAGGTTTTCGGGGACATTGGAGAGCCAGTGAAGACTGTATGAAGAATGTATAAAATGTAAACTCCTGCTTGGGAAGAGTCTCTCATAAAAGGAACCAGGCATTCCTGACACGAAACAAGGTCCAAACTGGTCTCCCTTGTCTTTCTTGAGATTCTGATAGAAAGTAGGGAAAGACTTGAAGACGCTGTTGAAGTCATTTCCAGGAAGATCATTCAGGAACACTTGAAATTCAGGTGATTTTTGATTAACTTGTTGGCACATCACATGAATGGTATCCAGGATTTCGGATAAGACCAACAGGGTATTAGGTCCTGAAGAGCAGCCCAAATCTGCTACATTAAAGCTAGCTCGGAAACCTGTGCTCATCAGTAAATCTTTGATAGTTTCCTCTAGGACTAGTTGAGCCTTCAAAATCACTGTTTTCTGATAAATATGATAACATTACCATTAAATAACCGTAAAGAAATAACAGTCAAAGCCAAAGCTTAAATTAATAACACATATAACAAATACAAATATAAATCATATGATGGGATTGGGAAGTACTTCCTTATAAAAAAACTAGCTCGAATATTATGTCGGTTAGTTAATAGTTAAACCTGAAAGCTTGAGAGTGTAAGCGGTGAGAAGAAAACCTGAAGAAGGGAGTTATTGGCATAGCTAGTTGCTTCATTTCCTGCATTCATGCAAGGAACTGATCTTACTTCAACCATGACTTCTTTAATTTGTCTATGTGCTAGCTACTGATGCCTGTCAAGCCTTTTATAAACATGATAGCAGTGGGCAAAACACGTTTCTTCGACGTGGATCAATTTTTTTTTTTTTTCTGTTTTATATAACTATGTTTACTCTTTACCATGTATATCATATATTATTTAATTATTATGTTATCAGATATGAGTTGATATGATTCGATATGATTTGATATATGTGATTCTAGTTATTAATTTGTTATTATGTACAAGTCATTCATGATCTGATATTCTGATTTGATTCCTCTATAAACTATAAGAGTTCGTTTAACACATAGCATTGGACTATATTGTATTATCATTAATACAATCATGTGTTTGGTGATGTATGTATTATATGGTATTATGTTATTATATATGATTTTTTTATATTTTATTATATTTATAGCAATCAAGAGATTTTGGAAAATTGTTTCATTGTATTTCCTTCACCACAAACAGAGTATATATACAATTCTAGCAACATAATTACAGGAGCCTCAATAAGGAAAGTTGAAAATCATATCAAACTACTTCCTATTCTCTATTAATTACATAATTTTCTCAACACTCCTCCTCAAGTTGGTGCTTAGATGTCACACATGCCCAACTTGTCAACAAATTTTGAAAACAACTGATTTGATACTGCTTTGGTAAGAACATCAACCAGTTGATCCTTTGATCGAATCTTAGGCAGTTCTATAATCTTTGCTTCCAATTTCTCCTTGATAAAAAATCTGTCAACTTCCACGTGTTTTGTTCTGTCATGTTGAACTGGGTTGTGAGCGATATCACACGCTGCTTTGTTGTCATAATACAATTGAATTGGTTGTCTTGATGGGTAACCTAAATCTTGCAAGAGATGTCTTAGCCATAACACCTCACAAATCCTAAGTGTCATACCTCGATACTCAACCTCCGCACTTGAGCGTGCAGCAACATTCTGCTTCTTACTTCTCCATGTAACAAGATTACCTCCTATAAAGGTAAAATATCCAGAAGTGGATCTCCTGTCATCAATTGATCTAGCCCAATCAGCATCTGTATATACTTCAATACTTTGATGGTCAACAATCTTGGAAAATAAAATTCCTTTTCCATGAGCAGACTTCAAATACCTCAAAATTCGTATCACTGCATTCATATGTTGTTCTCTAGGATTATGCATAAATTGGCTAACAATACTCAGAGCATATGCAATGTTTGGCCTTGTATGAGCCAAGTACACCAATCTCCCTACAAGTCTCTGGTATCTCCCTCTATCAGCAGGCACTTGATTGGAATCAATACATAACTTCAATCCCTCCTCAACTGGGGTATTTACTGGTTGACATGCTGACATGCCAGTTTCTTTTAACAAATCTAATGCATACTTCCTCTGATATAGAAAAATTCCTTTATCGGATCGAGATACCTCAATCCCAAGAAAATATTTCAAGGTACCAAGACCTTTCATTTCAAACTCCTTAGACAAGTAATCTTGTAGTGCTTATCTTTCTTCAAGATCATTCCTTATAACTATCATATCGTCCACATATACAATGAGTGCAATAATCTTACCCTGTATTTTTTTTTTTGAAACAGAGTATAATCTGAGTTGCTCTGTATGTAGCAAAATGTTCTCATGAACTTTGTAAATCTTCCAAACCAAGCTTTGGGAGATTGTTTTAATGCATATAATGACTTCTTCAACCTCCACACCTTCCCTTGATGATTTCCTGGTATAAGACATCCATGTGGGAGATCCATATAGGACTTCTTCTGTCAAGTCACCATGTAGAAAGACATTCTTCACATCGAACTGTTGTAATGGTCAGTCTAGATTCACAGCCAAAGATAACAGAACGCGAACAGTGTTGATTTTGGCTACAGGTGCAAAGGTCTCTATATAATCGATCACATACGTTTGAGTGTAACCCTTCGCCATCAATCGATCTTTATATCGTTCAATAGTACCATCCACTTTATACTTCACTGTATAGATCCAACGACACCCAACAGGCTTCTTTCCTGATGGGAGATCAACTAGTTCCCAAGTTTTGTTCTTCTGCAAGGATTTTATTTCTTCATTCATCACTGCTTTCCATTTTATGTTGGCTAAGGCTTCCTACACTATTAGGAATAGATACAGTAGATAATTGATATATAAATGGCCTATTTGATTCAGACAAACGATGATTGGACACATAATTACTCATAGGGTATTTAGCCTTGCTAGTAAGATTAGGTTTATATGTGAGTTTAGGAATACCTTTATTACTACGATGATGATTTTGTCTTCTTGGAGGATCAAGTACTGACTCAGGAGCATCCTCAACAAGCGATTAATTAGGTGTGTTTGTTCGAGACGAGAGGGATTCAAAAACTTGGATGGAGTCTATTGGCTCAAATGTCGATGTAGTTATATTTCCATCACCATTTTCATCCAAGTCATTCACATTACGTTCCACAATTTAAAGTATTTCAACATAATCCAAAGTTTCAACATAGTCCAAAGTTTGAACTTCCTCTTGATGGTACTCCCCCTGAAGTTCAGTCTCAGAAGAAAAATACATTTTATCGTCATGAAAAGCAACATCCAGTGTAATATACATAGTTTTCGTGGGAGGATAATAACATCGATAGCCTTTGTGTTGTGATGCATACCCCAAAAAAACACAACGCAATGCTCGAGGAGCTAACTTACTCTATTGATGCTTATGAAGGTGAACAAAAGCCACACACGCAAAGACATGAGGTGTGAGATTAGGAACAGTTGGAGAATTGACAGCGGTATGCAGAGCTTGGATTGGTGTCTGAAACTGAACAGTGCGGGATGGAACAAGATTAATTAGATAGGCAGCAGATGTAAGAGCTTCACCCCAATATGGCATATGTATATGAGCTTCAATATGGCATAGGTATATGGAACAAGATTGATGAACAATACCATATGTAGTCAAATATTGTTGAAAGTAGGCACTTTTATATTCTCTAACGTTATCACTACGAAGTACCTGAATTTGTGCTTTGTACTGGGTCTTAATCATTGTATGAAATTTTTGAAACAATAAATTTACCTCTTATTTGGATTTCATCAAGCATACCCAGGTTACACTAGTACAATCATCAATAAAACTGACAAACCAACGTGATCCACCCAAAGTAGTAACTAGAGATGGACCCCAAACATCAGAGTGGACAATCATAAAAGGAACCGAACTTTTATTCAAATTTGATGGATAAGAGACACGATGACTCTTTGTAAGTTCACAAATATCACAAAAAAAAATGAAATATCCATTTTTGAAACTAAACTAGGAAACAATCTCTTTAAATACCCAAAAGAAGCATGCCCCAAACGTCGATGCCATAGCCAGATTTCATAATTTGTTACCTCCCCCTTAGAGCTATCCACTTTCAAGGCTTGGCACAACCTATCTGAACTCTTTGATACCAAGTCCAAGTAATACAGCTTCCCTCGCCTAACACCACAACCAATCGTTTGTCTCGTTTGTATGTCCTTAAACACACAGAAATCAGGCCAAAAAATTACCATGCAATGTAAGGCTAAGGTTATTTGAGAAACCGATAATAAATTATAAGCAAAGGATGGAACAATTAAAACAGAGTCTAAATTTAAATTATCTGTGAGTGACACAAAACCCTCTCCAACAACCGGAGCTGGGGCACCATTCGCAGTGGAAACAAATTTTTGGGAAGATGGTTTTAATTCTAGGACTTGTCTAGAATCAAATGTCCTATGGTCGATAGCTCTTGAATCAATTATCCATGTATTATTCAAAACAGATGCCGAAATATTTAAAGCCTTACTATTACTGTTACCTGATGTTGCTACCAATGCAGAGGCTTTTTTCATTGACTTCTTCATGTCCAGTTGTCTTGGTTTCAGCAACTGTAGCAGTAGAATTTCTCATGGACCCCCTCTTTCTTGAATCACGGCTAGGGTCCCACCAGTCTGGATATCCCACTAGTTCATAGTAACAACTCTTGGTGTGACCAGTTTGATCACAATGAGTGCATTTGTAGGAGGACATGTCAGTACCACCGTTACGAGATCGATCCAGTTGATTTTTTTGGGACCGTGATCGAATCCTATTGTTTCTGATTAGGACAATTTCGAGCCAGTAAAGCAGAAGTATCCGAGTTTTCTGGTTCCCCATTCAAGGTGGTACGACGTACTGCCTCATGTCGAACCAAAGCATAGCATTCTTCCAAATCTGGGACTGGTTCTTTTCGTAAGGATCTCTTCACAAACCTGTTCAAATTCATCATTCAATCCAGTAAGGAATATGTGTACCCTTAGCCTTTCAATAGACTTTTTATATGTTTCAATATCATCTGCATCCTTCATGACCACTTTATCACGATGGTCCAATTCGCTGAAAATTTCAGTCAACTCCCCATAATACACAGAGAGTGATTTTCCACTTTGTTTGGCCTTAAAGGCATTTTGATTTAGGGAAAATACATGTAATTCATCACTTATATCATAGAAAGCCTTTGACAAGGCACTCCAAATTTCATGGGCAGTAGGTACGTGTAAATAACGCTTCATAATTTCAGGAGTCACGGACATCAACAACCACCTTTTTACTTTTTGATTATCAGCATACCACTTTTCATACCCCTCTTCAGATTCTGCAGGTGGCTTGGTCTTGCCACGAATATAGGAGAGTTTCTCCCTCTCAGCAATATGCATCTCCACCAGTTGTGACCAAACATCCTAGTTAGATTCCGTAAGAGTGATTACAACGTTAAAAACTCCTTCAGATTTAACAACAATATGTACCGATTTCGCAGATGATTCAACGGTTTTATCTGATTTCGACCCAGATGATTCAATGGTTTTATCGCCCATGATGAGTATAAAGAGCAAGGGAGATGTGGTTTGATGGTCTGTGTGGCGGATCTTTAGCAAAAGTCTTTGGTACGGCGGTCTGTGCAACAGGTCTTTAGTGGTAAGATTATGGCTTAGTGTCTTTCAATAAAAAAAAAATAGGTCAAAAAATTAGACCAGGTTTAGTATGGGAATTTCGGCTCTGATACCATATAGCAATCAAGAGATTTGGGAAATTGTTTCATTGTATTTCATTCACCACAAACAGGGTATATATACAATCCTAACAACATAATTACATGAGCTCAATAAGGAAAGTTGAAAATCATATCAAACTATTTTCTATTCTCTATTAATTACATAATTTTCTCAACAATATTATAAAAATATAATATTTTAAAAAAACTAAATAATTAATTTTAAATATCCTTATTAGGAATAAATCAATAAATATTTTTATATAAAAAATCAATAAATATTTATTTTAATTGAAACAAAAAATTTAAATAAAAATTTCCTATGTATTTTTAAATTATAAAAAAAATATTAACAAGATAACACATATTTTATCAATATTCCATATTATTAAATTTTTTTTTTCTAATACAATACAACCTAGTACCACAAAATAAAATGTATTAGTTAATACGGTGTGTATTATATTAGGCAATTAAAATGAGCTAAAATAGTACAATGCAGTGTTTGCACCAAACATACATTGTACTAATTTAGTACATTTTAATTGCTTAATACAATACAATACGGACAAAGAAACAAGTCCTAAAGGAATAATACTTGGGTGTTGACCGGTCATCACCTAAGACACTGACACTGTATTTTGATTGGTTGAAAAAACCAACATCAGCTCTATGAATTTAATATTAAGCAACATAAAAGCAAATAGCAACCAATCATAATATATGAGTCAGCATTTTAGATACTGATCGGTCAGCACCCAAATATTATCCTAACTATAAATAGGGTTCATATTCTATATATTATAGATTAAACAAGCCACGTTTCATATATTTAATTCTTTAATTATGTCACTGCTGTTGATAGCTATTCCATTCCTCAACTTTATGGCTATTGACCCTGTACATAAATAAAGAAAACATTACATTGTTTATTAAATCTTAAATATTTCTTTAAAATCATCTTTTTGGACGCCACTAAATCAGAATTTGTTGATTTAGATTATTACTAGTAAAATGGTCCGCGCTTTACTGCGGAAGTATTATTCAATTTTAATAAATTTTATTTATCTAAATTATGGTACAAAAAAATTTAAAATGATTGAATAATAATATATGAAAATAGAAATTTATTTAATTTTACTGTTCAATGGCAATTTTGTGGATAAATAGAAATCCATTCAATTTCACTGTTTATATGAATAGTTCAATAGCTAAACAATTGAGTAATGCTAGGTTTTTCAAATTTTTTTCCCACATCGGGGGGATATCAACATCAGGTCACTTACCACATAATCTCATGATCTATAAGATATTGACACCTCACGTGCCAACACTATTTGGGAAGAAATTTGGGAAACCTAGCATTACTCCTATTCAATTTACTGTTTAATGGCATTCTTATATATAAATAGAAATCTATTTAATTTTACTATTCAATGGCATTTTTGTAGATAAGTAGAAATCCATTCAATTTCACTATTCATATGAACAGTTCAATTTTAAGAGCTATTTTAGTATATATAATAAGGGTTATGCTAGATCAACTTAAAATTTTGACTTCAACATCTCAACCACTCATGTGCTTTTAATCCAAGAGTTATAAATGCATTCAAATCTCAACCATTTGATTAAGAGCACATGAGTGGTTGAGATGTTGAAGTCAAAATTTTAAGTCACAAATTTAAGTTGATCTATATAATAATATTATATATTCAATAGCATTTTTATAAATAAACCGAAATCTATATTATATTATATATTCAATGACATTTTTATAAATAAACTAAAATCAATTCAATTTCACTGTTTAGGAATTGAAAGTTGTGTTTTAATATATATATATAATATTAATATTATATATTCAATGTCATTTTTATAAATAAACCAAAATCAACACAATTTCATTGTTCATATTAACAGTGAAATTGTGTTTTGTGTTTTGTGTTTTAGTATATATATTAATAAGTAGAAATCCATTCAATTTCACTATTTATGTGAACAGTTCAATTTTAAGAGTTGTTTTAGTATATATAATATTATATATAATATAATAATATTAATAATATTAATATTAATATTAATATATAATATAATATAATACAATATAATATATTCAAGGTATTTTTGTAAATAAACCGAAATCTAATATTATATCATATATTCAATGGCATTTTTGTAAATAAATCAAAATCAATTCAATAGCATTTTTGTAAATAAATCAAAATCAACACAATTTCACTGTTCATGTGAACAGTGAAATTGTGTTTTGTATTTTAGTATATACTAGTAAAATGGCCGATGCTTTGCTGCGAGAGTATTATTCAATTTCAATAAATTTTATTTATCTAAATTATGACACATAAAAAATTAAAATGGTTGAATATTAATATGTGATAATAGGAATATATTTAATTTTACAGTTCAATGACATTTTTGTTGATAAATAGAAATCCATTCAATTTCACTGTTCATATGAACAGTTCAATAGCTAAACAAAAATCTATTCAATTTACTGTTTAATGACATTTTGTAGATAAATAGAAATCTATTTAATTTTACTGTTCAATGGCATTTTTATAAATAAGTATAAATCCATTCAATTTCATTGTTCATGTGAACAGTTCAATTTATAATATTCAATGACATTTTTGTAAATAAACCGAAATCTATGCAATTTCACTGTTCGTATGAACAGTAAAATTGAAAGTTGCGTTTTAGTTTAATGAACAGTTCAATATCTAAACAGAAATCTATTCAATTTACTGTTTAATGACATTTTTGTAGATAAATAGAAACCTATTTAATTTTACTGTTCAATGGCATTTTTATAGATAAGTAGAAATCTATTCAATTTCACTGTTCATGTGAACAGTTCAATTTATAATAACATGAAGCCGGTTCGGTTCGAACCAAAACCGACAGAGGAAAACCGGAACCTGAATTGATTTTTCCTGTTCCAGGTTCCGGAATTGGTACTAGGCAGTTCCTGAGCCGGTTCTCTTTTTGGAGGAACTGCCCTGTTCGAACCGGACCGGAACCGGTGGTTCGGTTCTGGTTCGAACCGGACGGTTCCAACTTTAATTATTTGTTTTAAAAACAATTGATTGAACCAATAAAATACATTTATTTACTTTATTTTATTTCGTGGGTGACCCAATAAGATGCATTTACAAATTATAATTTTACATATCTAATTTTTTTATATGAAATAAGATTAAAAAAAAAATTTAAAAAGAGGAACCAGACCAGAACCGGAACCGGACCGAAATCGGAACCGGACCGGAACCGGAACTGGCATCATGCCTAATTTATAATATTCAATGGCATTTTTGTAAATATTTATATTAATTATTTAATTATTTAGTATATATATTAATTAATAATAATATTATTATTAATATAAAAATAATAATAATATTATTATTATATATTCAATGTCATTTTTGTAAGGGCAAATTGCACTGAACCCCTTGAGGTTTGGACAAGTTACACTTAGATGGAAAAATTTATTTATCATACACTAACACCCTCAAGACTTAAATTTGACTTTTAAAATACCTAAAATGCCCCTAGTTATATTATTTTATATTTTATTTTTTTTACCTTTTAACCAAAAACTTTATAAACTTTAATAAAAATAAAAAACTAAATAAAAATATGATTCATTAAATAAATAAATGGTTTAAAAAATTAAATAAATAAATAGTTTTAAAAAATATAAATAAATAGTTTGAAAAAATAAATAAATAAATAGTTTTAAAAACATTAATTAAATAAATAATTAAAAAATTAAATAAAAAAGTATTAAAAAATCAAATAAATAAATAGTTTTAAATAAATAGTTTAAAAAATAAATGAAAAAAATTAAAAACATTAATTTTTTAAGAATATTCATTAATAGGGACAAGATAAACTCTAAATATCCAATGAGTGTTGTGAACCTTATAACTTCTCTCACCATCATTTTTACCGTAAAAGTTTGGATATTTAGAGTTTTTCTTGTCCCAATTAATGGATATCCTTAAAAAATTTAATTTTTTTAATTTTTTTAATTTATTTATTTACATTTTAAAACTATTTATTTATTTTTTTAAACTATTTATTTATTTTATTTTTAAAAACTATTTATTTTTTTTAAACTATTTATTTATTTAATTTTTTTAAACTATTTATTTATTTAATAAGTCATATTTTTTATTTAGTTTTTGTTTAAAAGGTAAAAAAATAAAGTAAAAAATAATATAACTAGGGGCATTTTAGACATTTTAAAAGTCAAATTTAAGTTTTGGGGGTGTTAGTGTGTAATAAAGAAACTTTTCCATTTAAGTGTAACGTATCCAAATCTCAAGGGATTCAGTGCAATTTATCATTTTTATAAATAAATCGAAATATAATATTATATTATATATTCAATAACCTTTTTTATAAATAAATCAAAATCAATTCAATTTTACTGTTTGAAATTGAAAATCTTGTTTTAGTATATATATATATATATTAATACAATTTCCTATATGATTCTCTATCATGCATATTCATGTACTACTTCTTCTGTATTAATTGAATTTTGTACAGTTTCTTGTCGGTTTCTTTATCAATCTTGCATATTCAGGTACTGCCTTATATTAAATGGATTTCCACATTGATACCCACTTGATAACACGTGGAGAAGAACAAATCATATACTTCATGGCTAAGGCATATAACAAGTTGGAAGGCATATATTTGTTAGGCGGTGAGTTGAGTTTTCCTTTGCTTATAATATGTATCCTTTGTACTGTTAAGAAGAGAGATTTTTAATAAGAAAAAGATCTCAGAAAATCAATACAAAAGAGAAAAAGCTCTCTCGTCTCTCTCTCTTGTCTCTCTCATCTCACTTTAATTCTTCATTTATTCGTCTGATCTACATATGTTATTCAATTAATTTATAACACGTTATCAGCACGAATGATGATTATAGATTAGACAAATAGCAAATATGTTTCAGAGATAGTTCATGTGAGTTTTTAGCTTGTTTTGATTGAATCCAGAAAATTTGAAGTGCTCGAATCGCTGTTCGGAGGATACCGTTACAATCGTCTCAAAAATACGATTTCGACGCCGCTGATCGCGTCTCAAACGGAGCTCTAATGAACTCCATAGCACCGGTCAAAGGTTGGTCAAACTTGGAAAATTTTCTAGAAATTTCTGCAGGTTTCCAAGGTTGAAGACGACATTGTAGCGCCACGTCACTGCCATGTCAGCGACACATCAACACTCCTCAATGCCCAATCAACGCCACGTCGTGCCACTTTAGCGCCTAGGTAAAGCCACGTCAGCGCCACATCAGCAGTGGGCTGTCATGTCGGTCAATGAGGTCTGCCACGTTAGCGCCCATCAGCAGGCGTGCCACATCAGTGCCATGTCAACCAGAAATGTTTTTTGTCTGTCTCGGTGCAATTTTCACCCGTTTTCGACCGAGTCGGGTCTGTTTCCAGCTATTCTGACCTTCCCGGACGCAACCGTGCCACCTGTTTCAGCTATAATTCCACTTGTAAGTATTATTATGACTTATTTAAACTTTATTAACTCTGTTTTCGGACGCGATGGAATATCCATAACCTGGAGATCTGGATCCAGTATTATATGCATGCTTGATACTCATGAAGAGCAATATTAAGAGAAATATACACATCCAATCAGATGTTGTAAGCATCATAAAAATAATCTAATATCCTAACGTATAATAAAATTGGAATAATATTTTACCCACTTCATACACATCCAACAAGATGCTCTGAATATTATAAAAAGGATTTAAGATCCTAACGTACAAAATGACTTATGCCATCAACGGAACTTATATATTATAGTTCTGGATTTATTTTAATGCAATATATGAGACTGGCTTATGTTGTGTCTTTAGATTGGCTTATGTTGTGTCTAAGGTGATCTTATGATCCTGAAATTGTTATTTTTAAGCAATATATGAGACTGGCTTATGATGTGTCTCTGGACGGGCTTATGCTGTGTCTCTGGTGATCTCATGACCCTGAAATTGTTATTTTTATATAATATATGAGACTGGCTTATGCTGTGTCTCTGGACTAGCTTATGTTGTGTCTAAGGTGATCTTATGACCCTAAAAGCATTTATTTTACTGCAATATATGAGACTGACTTATGCTATATCTCGGGACTGACTTATGTTGTATCTCATGACTGGCTTATGATGTGTTTCTAAATAAATTGTTAAAATATTCGTATTATTTATACGCAATAAATGAGATCTGCTAGACCGACTAACTAGAACTTAAAGTTCCTAGAATTATGATATTTAAGTTGGTACGGTTTTGAAAACCGATGAGAACCTGAAATTCTAGATCCAGTGTTGCATATATGAATGTCATACTTCATTATTTGGAACCTGGGGTTTCAAACACGTTCAGAATATGAAGTTATCTCATATATATGAAGTGATACGTTTACATGTCACTTATTTGAAAGAATAATCTACACATCCAACCATATGATGTGAGTATCATAAAAGAGATTTAAAATCTTAACGTATCATTCATTTGAGAACAAAAATCTACACATCCAGTAGGATACTATGAGTATCATAAAAGAGATTTAAGATCCTAACGTATCATTCATTTGAGAAAAAAGATCTACACATCCAGTAGGATGTTGTGAGTATCATAACATGATTTAAGATCCTAATATCACGTATAATGAGATTGTAAATGATATTTTATCAATTTTATACTTGCTTCTGAATGAGCAATATCAAGAGAGTAAATTTGGATATATTTATATTCATGAGATATCAAAACATACTCAGGAGTGGATGTTTGTGAATGACAAGAGAAAAGGCATATAGAATAAACCTATTGAAAATATTATTATCATTTCAGATAAGATATAAAATAGCATTATACATAATGTCCATAAAATTCTTAGAGGGGAAATATATGTCTTGCCTAGAGTGCAACGACTCATACAATTCTGCGGAGTCAGATATATTTTATGAATTTGATTTTGATCTGAGCAAATATTAATATTGTATCAGGTCCAATGGATCTGATAGAAAACTCTGGAAGAGCCATGATATTGTTATTAAACAATACTAAATCATGTATTAGTGATACTTGATATTATTCAAGCAGAACATAAAAAGAATATGCTCAGTTCAAAAGCATAAAAAGTTAATACCATATCAGATCAGCTGGATCTGATCAAAAGCTCTAAAAGAGCAACAATCTTATTACCAGATGATATTAAATTGTGTATCGATGATACTTTATATTATTCAAATAGAATATAAAGGAATCTGCTTAGTTTCAAAGATATACGGGGGAAGAATATCATATTTAAAGGGATATTAAGATTTTAGTCCCTCTAGTTTGGGTTTATCTAGGTTTAGTCCACTAGTTTTTGGAATTACTAAGTTTAGTCCAGTAGTTCTCTAACAATACATATTCGAGTCCCTACCGTCCAATTCCGTTAGGGTTCCGTCAAGTCAACTATGGTCAACGAGGGTAAAAAGGTAAAATGACATCATATGTTTTAGAATCTTTTATAACAAAGGGTATAATAGTAATTCACAAATTAATTTTAAAAAACATATAATATTATTAAATTAAATAATAATAATTATTATCAAAAAATTAAATTAAATTATAATTAAATAATATTAAAATAATTATACTATTTTACCCTTCTCTCTCTCTCCCCCAATTCTTTCTTTCTCTTCCTCAAAACTCATTCAAACCTTAACCTACTCTATCTCTGTCACTCCATCATCAAACATCAAACTTCTCAACACCCAAGCGACGATGACTAGAAGAGACGACGACGACCGGAAGCGCGACGACGACGACGACGACCAGATATCTCTCTCTATCTTATTCTTTTTTCTCGGCTTCGAGGTGGTTTTGGTTTGATGAGATCGTTGGGGATTTTGGTTTGATCTTAGTTTTATTTTGTTTTGATTTTGAAGAAAGAGAGAAGAGAGGGAAGTGGGAGACGATGGGATACGACGGCGGCCGAATGGAGATCGATGATGGTGATTGGGATTGGGTTTGATGAGATCGGTGGGGATTTTGGTTTGATTTTAGTTTATTTTGTTTTGATTTTGAAGAAAGAGAGAAGAGAGGGAAGTGGGAGACGGTGTGCGACGATGGCGGCCGAATGGAGATCGATGATGGTGTTGGATTTGGGTTGTTGGATTTGAGGGTTAGGGTTTGGTGATTGGAGATGGATGGCTGATGATGAAGATGATTATGGTGATGGTCGATGATGGTGATAATGATGATCGATGATGGTGATAATGATGAATTGATTGATAATTGTTTTTTACTTTTTGTTGAAGTTGATTGAATAAATTTTGGTGTGTGAGAGATTTTTGTGTTTGGTTTGGCTTGGTTTGGTTTGGTGGTGGGAGAGGTATTTTTTTGGTTTGATTTTGGAGTTTCTGGGTTCACCGTCGGTGGCGGCTGGGGGATGCTCTGTAGGTTGTCGGCGGCGATGGTTGCTGGCCTGCTGGGTTCGTCGGTGATGAATCTGGAAGAGGTTGAAATCTAGTGATGAAGAACACTTGAGAGGGAGAGAACGATTATTATTATTATTATTATTTTAATTAGTTTTTTTCATATTTTAATTTGAAATTTTATTTGTTTTTATTTTTTCATTTTTTATTAATGAAATACAAAATTACCATACTGCCCTTCCTCAGAAACCTTCAGTAAGGGTATTTCGGTCATTTTAACATATGACAATGCATTATGTGTATTTTAACGGAATTTCTAATGGAAGGACTGAACTTAGTAATTCCAAAAACTAATGGACTAAACCCAGATAAACGTAAACTAGAGGGACTAAAATCTTAATATCCTTATATTGAAATGATAAGTAATGAGAATGTATAATATGTATACATTACTTCTCATGATTCAGGTTAGAAACTCATTATAGAAAAGCTACGTGTTTTATCATCTGGATTATATTACACTATAGATATTTATGCACTTATGAATCAAAAGTTCTCAGATCCAAAAATGTTTGTGTTTTGGCTTGACTGTATCGGTCACCGAGGATCCACAATGATGTGTATAATCATTGAAAATTCTCATGGATATCCATTAACGAACCAGAAGATTCTTTATCCAATGGGAACTTATGTACTGTATGTTCACATAGGAAACTAACAGTAAAACCATCTTATTCTAAAATTGGTTTTGAATTCTTATCATTCTTACAAAGAATTCAAGGAGATATATCTGGACATATTCATCCACTAAATGATCTCTTTCATTATTATATGGTTCTAATTGATGCATCTACGAGATGATCATATGTTTGTTTATTATCAAACATCTCCATATTACTTGCACTTGTTATCAGTTTTTCCAGATATAATCATAATCAAAATGGATCAGTGGAATCACTTATCAAACGTTTCCAGTTTCTCTAGAAGAGAAAAGTAAATGAAAAATTACTTATATACACAATAGAGATACCAGTTCGGTTCTCTATATATATATATATATATATATATGTGTGTCTCATTTCAATCTTCGTATCTCTCAAATACGAAGGATAATTGATCATCGGATGATTATTAATCTTTTACCTGGTATATTAAAGGTAACAAGATTTTATAAGTTGCCATTTCATAAACCCCGGCCGGGTGATTGTTTCTTGAAGAACGATCAGAGAAAAAGACAATAAATAAATCATCTGATATATATCATAAACTTATGAACCTTTTTAAAGGGTATTATTATTGGGATCTCGCAAGTAAACAAAACTCGAGTTATAAATAAATCCACTTTCTCTAAATCAACTCTATAAGAGTCTGATATATCTAAAGAGACACAAGTCTATGAAATGACTAAATCCATTGAGATGGAAGAAATCTCAACAGAGATACAAGAATATAGAAATTGAGAGAAATTCTATAAATCATACAGAGTCTATGAAATGACAAAATCTATTAAAATGGAAGAAATCTCAACAGAGATACAAGAATATAGAAATTGAGAGAAATTCTATAAATCATACAGAGTCTATGAAATGACTAAATCCATTGAAATGGAATCTCAACAGAGATACAAGAATATAGAAATTGAGAAAATTTCTATAAGTCATATGAGAGAAATGTGGAATCATAAGGAAACAATCATTGGTGATTTATTTTTATACACAGTATCGCTACTGAAATTATAAATGATAAATATAATATTCATAATATCAATGATTGTAGACAAAAGGCATGATTGGCCTAGATGAAAGAAGCAATTCAAGAAGAATTAACTTCATAAGCAAAAAATAAAGTGTTTAGATTAATAGTACTCCAGACACCTGGAGATGTCAAATTAGTTGGATACTAATGGATCTTTATACGGAAATGTAATGAGAAAAACAAGATCGTGAGATATGAGGCACGACTCTTAGTGCGAGGTTTCTTACAGAAACTTGGTATTCACTACTGATGAATACGATTACGTTGTTGATAAATTTGGCTGCCTTTAAAAGGCTTGAAATATGTCTTCTAGACGTAGTAATCATTTATCTATATGATTTACTCAATGTAGATATTTATAAATCCTGAAAGATTCAAAATGCTAGAAGCATGTAAATCGAGATCTCATAATCTGTATTTTATGAACATACAAAAATCCTTATATGGATTAAAAACAATATGAACGGTTGTGTTATAACTGTCTCAATTAAATATCCGATAAAGATAAGGATATAATAATCATATTATATACTCATGTGTCTTCATAAAGAAATGAGAAAGAAAGCATTGTCTCGACCTTGAAGGTCGAGCATAGATCAAATGGAATGTTTGTCCATCAATCAAAATATGTTGAAAATATTCTGAAAAGATTCATATGGATACTACTTCACAAAGCAAGTCTTTGCTTATACTCCCTCCAATCATTTATGATGTTATTACATATCATGAAATAAACATCAATGTCCTTCAGTTCAGCAATCTAGGAGATTGTTTCAAAAGAACTTTTATCAGGGGAGCGTCCCATAAGGGGGAGCATATCAAATGAAGTTTATTAATTATATTAGGGTATATATGCATTGTACTATTTTTCCTTCCAATCAGGTTTTTGTCCCATTGGGTTTTCCTGATAAAGGTTTTAATGAGACAATTATCTAAGCACACCAAAAAATCTTTTGATCCATAAAGATCATCATAAATATTACATTTATCAAGTTGATCATCGTATATATGTTAACTTGATCAAAAGGATCATTGTAAATATTACTTTGATCTTGTTAATCATTGTATATATGTTACTTTGATCCAGAAAATCATCATAAATATTACTATGATCCGACAGATCAATGAATATCTTTGTTCAGGTTTTTATCCCACTGGGTTTTCTCTAGCAAAGTATAAATGTGAGAAATGTTTTGAAGAAAACAATAAATCTGGACATATGTATACTATACTCTTTTTCCCTTCGATCAGGTTTTGTCCTACTGGGTTTTCCTGACAAGGTTTTTAACGAGATAGTTTTAAGTACGTCCAACACCATCAAGATCCAGAAGATCATTGTAAATATTGTTGCCGAGGTTTTTGTCCCACTGGGTTTTACCTAGCGAATTAAATACAAATTGTGAAAATCCAAAGGGGAGTGTTGTGATATTAAATGGATTTCCACATTGATGCCCACTTGATGACATGTGGAGAAGAATAAATCATATACTTCATGGCTAAGGCATATAACAAGTTGGAAGGCATATATTTGTAAGGCTGTGAGTTTTCCTTTGCTTATAATATATATCCTTTGTACTGTTAAGAAAGAGAGATTTTTAATAAGAAAAAGATCTCAAAAAATCAATACAATTGAGAAAAAGCTCTCTCTCGTCTCTCTCTCTCTTGTCTCTCTCTCATCTCACTTTAATTCTTCATTTCTTCGTCTGATTTACACATGTTATTCAATTTATTTATAACAGCACAACATTTATTACATAGTACTGACCGAATCAGTTGTATAGGCATAATATAATGTGGAAATGGTGAGAAATGTCACATTTTTGTCTCGCTGTTGCACCAACGCTACCGGTTTAATAAGTTATATTTAAAATACACATATTTTGGTGAACTACCAAAATTACCCTTAAATAATCAATTTTTAATTGTCTATGTACTTCCATCTCCACACTAGAAACACTGAACACAGTAACTCCTCTCTTTCTCTCTCTATAATAAATTTCAAAACTACTCAACGTTCTTCAGCACAACAAGGTAATATATTTGTCTGAAATACTGTTTTTTATCCTTCATTTTTTAAAAACGTTCCTTTTGTAAACATGAAGCTGGTTTTATGAATTTTGAATCTGTGAAATTTAAATCTCCGATGCTGTTAATAAAAAGCTCGGAGCCTTTGAAAAATCTCGGAGCCTGTTTGAAAAAGCTCGGAGCCTTTGAAAAAGCTCGGAGCCTTTGAGAAAACTCGGAGCCTGTTTGAAAAAGTTAGGAGCCTTTGAAAAAGCTCGGAGCCTTGGAAAAAGCTCGAGCCTTTGGACAAAAGGCTCGAGCCTTTAGAAAACAAGCTCGGAGACTTGAAAAAAGCTCGAGACTTTGTAAAACAGCTCGAGCCTTTAGAAAACAAGCTCGGGACTTTGTAAACAAGCTCGGGACTTTGTAAAAAAGCTCGGGACTATGTAAAAACGCTCGGAACTTTGTAAAAAAGCTCGGCTCTTTTGGGAAAACCCTCGGAATCTTTAGAAAAAAAGTTGGAACATTTACTAAAAGCTCGGAGATCATAGTAAAAACCTCGGAAACTATTTTAAAAGGCTTTGAGCCTTTTCCATAGTTTTTATGTTTGTCATAATGGTTTGTGGTGATGAATGTTACAGGAGAATGGTCGATGAGAGCAGTTACCCGACGGAAGTCAGAGGTTTGTTGGATCCGACAACCAAGGAATGTATGTGTCAAAGAATATGAGTTACGAAGAATTGGTGTCGATCGTGCATACCTTTGTGAAGTATGATGTAAACAAATACAATGTTGATCTACAGTCAATATCAATCGTTACTGGCGCTACATGTCGCACATTTGTAAGAAATGACGATGATGTTCAGTTTATGCTAGGTGAAGATCGGGTGATCCCTCAAGTATGTGTTAGTCTAATTGAGAGGGCAACTGGAGATGTGATACGGAATGATATTCCTGCTCCTGAAAATACCTAACCATTTGGATCCGCTAGCAGTAGCAACCAAGTGTTCACACAAAGGAGTGCCACTGAAGGTGGGGAAAACATATGTGCTGTCCAACCGGTAGTGGTCGACCATGCAGATGTTGGTGAACCTCAATTCGATGATGTGTTTGGTTGTCTATTTGAGATGAATGATGGGTGGTACAATGAGCAATACAATGAGATGTACAATGAGGAGAACACTGAACCGAACCTTGGGCCGAACCAGGAGGTGGATAATGAGGCAAATATTCATTTGGTAGATCATGTAGAGAACACTGATGAAGATCATGTCCAAATTCAAAGACGTGGAAGACGTGTAGAAGGAGTTAGTTGCACTGGAGCAGATATGCCTGGTACTTCCGAGGTCCGGCATAATGTATCTGCAGATGATTCTGATAATACCACAATGTGGGTTATTCCCGGAGCAGATTCATACTCGTTTGGGATTGGTAGAAGCACAACCTTGGTAGCAGAAGAACCTACAAGCATGATTTATAAAGGTCAGTTCTTTCCGACTAAAAAGGATTTGAAGAGACTAGTTGGCTTTTTTGCAATGCGGTGAAACTTCGAATGGAAGGTGAAAAGGTCCAATAAGACAATGTTACATCTTGTTTGTTTGATTGACAACTGTACATGGAAATTAAGAGCGGTGAGAAGAGATGAAGGGACGTACTTCCAAGTAAGAAGTTTTGTCAATGAACACAGTTGTCCCTTGGAGAAGATTCACCGTCGCCACCGACAAGCTAGTGCAGTTATAATTGGAGAAGTGGCTGTACCTAGACTTCAACAACAAGATGGTCGTCTCATGCGTCCCAAGGATATAATCGCCGATATGAAAACAATGTATGGCATCCAAATCATGTACAGTAAGGCATATCAAGCCTTGCATTATGCATTGTCACTAACCTATGGGACACATGAAGAAACCTTCCAACTACTGCCGTTTTTGGTTACGTGCTGGAACAACAAAATCCCGGCACAATCACTGACTTACAGTGCGCTGACGACGGTAAATTCCTTTACTTTTTCATGTCGTTAGGGGCATTAGTTAGAGATTTTCAGAGGTGCATGTGTCCTGTTATTACAGTTGATGGTACTCATTTGAAGGGAAGATTCGGGGGTACAATGTTCGTTGCAACTGCCCAAGATGGAAACGAACAGGTGTATCCAATTGCTTTTGGGTACGGCGACTCCGAAAACAACCTTTCATGTGAATGGTTTTTGGATTTCTTGAAGGGTGCCCTTGGTCATATAGATGATCTAGTTTTTATTTTCGATCGACATGCAAGCATTGAAGCAGGGATTTCTAAAGTGTTCCTTTATGCAACCCATACCATATGTTGTTGGCATTTTGCTGAAAATGTGAAGAAGATATTTCACAGAAAAGATGTTGCTAGCTTAATGGACAAAGCCGCTAGAGAATACACTGAATTCAAATATAACCGGTACATGGGTGAGTTACGTAACCTGCACAAGAATGCTTTCGATTATGTTGAATCTGCCGGTCCACACAAATGGTCTCATGTACACTGTCCCCAACGAAGGTTCAGGGTGATAACAACAAATGTTGCAGAGTGCATAAACTCATGCCTTAAATTCGCACGACAACTCCCTATGTTGACATTGGCAGAGTTCATTAGGAATATGTTACAGCGTTGGTTTCACGATCGATATCGAGTTGCACAGTCCATGCTTCATCAGTTGACTGACGCATCACATCTTGTGATGCTACAACGGGTCGAGAAGTGCGGTTATATGACAGTCAATCCAGTGGACTGGAACATTTTCTCTGTCAAACGGTCTGGAAAGCAGTGGACTGTTGACTTAGCCCAGAAGACATGCACATGCAACAAATTCCAAATGGACCATTTTCCATGTTCTCACGCACTCGCAGCGGCAAGGTACATTAACAGTATACAATTATACGTTATATTAAGCAAACGTGATTGTCACTTTTTTCATTGCTTTTGCAGGGAGCGGAACTTGGATTTCAAATCGCTGTGTTCGGACTACTATAAGAGACAGACACTTATTGATGCATACTCAGTTCCTATTATGCATGTTGGCCATCCTTCTTCATGGGTAGTGCCATCCGACATCGCTGAGCGGGTGGTTTTAAATCCAAAGACCAAGAGACAATCAGGTGGCCCGATGGAGGGTCGACATGCATCGTCTTCCGAGAGGACAACCACCCAATCGTGTAGAAGATGTGGAAAATCAGGTCATAATAGTAGGAGGTGTTCTAATCCGCCCTTGATTAATGAAGGTCCGATCAGAATTGTTCCCAAGGAATACCGTCGCAAGTGTAGCGTATGTCATCAAGTTAGACATAACAAACAGACGTGCCCACAGAAGATTCACAAGAAATCTTCTGTGAAGTGAATCGAGCCGTTCATACTTATTGTTCATGTCGTCAGGGTGTTAATTATTACTTTTGTTATTGTATGAAATGCGTGTGTTGTACTTGTAAATGCAAACACTATAAATTATAAACAAAAAATTTGAAATTTGAAAGTTCATTACTATAACTGTTTGTACATCGACAACTATAACATCTAATGGGGCTTGGAGTTACAAAAAATCTCCACAGCCATCTTCTCTCGTATGGTGCACATATCTTCTTCTGACCAGTCGAACGTCTTCCTGTTCGCCACTACGTACTCCATCAATCTCAAGGTATGAGCACCACAGTTACCCCTGCGACTCAGCACATGAACAACCGTTACAATTGAAGTTTAATAAAACAAAATTAAAGTTTAAATGATGTTCGCACAGTCATACCTTCTAGTATGTTGGGGCACATGTGTTGTAGACACCATGCTTACCCCAAAGAGCCTATTCCGCTTCTCGTACTTCACCTCGCACGTTGGTCTGGCATCGTGAAACCCCACCTGATGCAACATCGAGGGTAGAAACCACCGTAATGGAGCGACCTGCTCTTTCATGATCTGTTGGGGGACTTCCTGTCTGAACGGGTCTAGCAAGTGGATCTTCCCGACAGTAAGGTCGACGCTGGTCACGAGCCAATGCTGGCCACCAATGTTGCACGAAATAAGGACATGTACCAAGTGTTCAAGATATTGTTATGGTCAAAATAAGAATTATTAATTAAACACATTGAAACCATAACTGTATTGCCCTCACCGCGTCAACCTCGTGCCATTGTCGGTTCCCTACCAAGAACAATCCACGTACCGTCATCATATCTTCAGGGGACCACCTGTACTTTAACACAGACCAGTTTTTCGGGGCTTTGCCCACAGCATCGCGAGGCATGATTCTCCGCCACTGAAACTCCAGCATTGACTGAAAAATAGATAACGAACCGAAACGTTAGAAACAGGATGAAACACAACAAACAGACGTGCTGAAAACAGTACATTTGAAACACTTACATAGAACTGAGAATCTAGTAGGTTCATCCTCTGATTGTAGACAGTGGGGAATGCTCGCTGACGCTTCCGTAAAATATGCAGGTACGCGTCCTTATGCTGACAATATAAACATTATACATTGTTAGTATTCTTCCATAAGTTAAAAAAACTTAAAAGACAATCGAAGTAAGGAAAGTACCGTGTCCTCCAACTCCATAAAGTTGGTTTGCAACCGGTGGAACCAAGTCACAGGCACGGGGGTCATCAGATCCACATCACGTCTGCGTAATTTTTAATTATTTAGGAAAACAACTAATTTAACTTAGGTGTTTCAAAATAAATTCACAATATTATAATACCTACAATTCCCCCGTCACGTTTCTCTTGTAGGCTTTGTAAGCCGCAAGCTGGTCAGCGTCTACCAAATCATTGGGCCTAAATGCATGTGCTGATGACAGAGGCAGTGTCCTTGGCCTCTTCGGCCGACAGGGGTTAGTGTATGGGCTCACCAACTGCCAGCCTCGTTTGTGAATCAGATGCTGCCTATGCTGACCGTGGACCACTGAGGGGTGTTGGGAGGAGGAACTCTGTCCCCGTGGATCACGTAGAAGGCTCTAATGGGATGGGCTGTGTCGGGATGGACCGGTAGTGTCACTAGGGGGTGAGGTGTGACGGGATCGAGTAGACGAGAGCGGTGTCGGATGGACCGTAGAGGGTGCTCCCTATGGATCGCCTGGTCAGGTCAGGAGTGTAGACTGTATGGGATGAGGGACTCTAACCCAGTGGACTGGATGGGTCCGTTGTGTGGTCCAGGATATGAACAGGAGGATCCACATCCTGTACCTCCATAAGCAGCGGAAACTCTAATATCGCCTGGGTCACTGTCTCCCCAAATACTCATGTATCCGTGCCACCAGAGACTTGCATCTACTAGTCTCGTACTGTATCTCCAGCTATTGGACCCTGCGTCTGAGGTCCATCAGCCTCCGTCGTAGGTCCAGTGGCTGGGTCAGTCCCTTCGTCTCTGTCTCTACGTGGAGAGTCTCGATCATATGAGAGTGGACCATCCCTGCCTGACTGTGATGTCGAACCCCACCGCCCCCGGAGAAAGTCCATCACCTCCCTATGCTGTCTATCCCGTTCCTGATCACTCTTCCAGAGATCCTCCGGTAACGCAGCGACTGCATCCATCACATCTTGGATTTTTCGTTCCAAACGGTCCTGAAACAAAATCATTATTGTCAGTACTAAAACCCAACACTTGTTTCAACATAAATAATACATTACACCATTTTTGACATACCTGGCGATGCCCTCCAATGTCTTCTCGTGAATGTACTCCACCGGGCATCACAAATCGAACCTGTCTGCGCCTAAGAGGACTCCCAGCGACAAACTCCGGGTCTGAACCCTCCGTATCCGGCCTGTGCCTGAGAGGACTCCCACCGCCAAACTCCTGGTCGGAACCCTCTGTATGACTGGGTCCGGCAGTCGTATGATGTAAGGGATCCGGTACCGAGCCGTCGTGTCCATCGGCGGCCATATATAGACTGTCTCCCTCATTTATGCCCTCGTAGTACCGTGCAACCCTCTTAGCTGCTGTCAGCACCAGTGCAACCCTCTCAGCTGCTGTCGGCACCAGTGCAGTCCTCGCAAACATCTGAAATCGTTGTTAGACCATTGTATTTGTATAATCGTAATATGTAAACACTTTAACACAATAGATCCTTACCCTGACTAAGAAAATTTTGTCTAGCTTGTCCGACCTTGGTTGCTTATGCAACTGCCATTTCAGCATACGAGGGGACAACTCAATCCGCCTACGAGTCCTAAATCGGGTCCCAAGCTCGGGGATAACCTCATACGCAAATACCTATGTAAAAAAACAAGTTATTCAAAATCCAATCATTTATTCAGTAACTCATGTAAAAAAATATTCAGGTTTTCAAACGATACATATTCTAAATTCTCACCAACAGTGTGTGAGCTAGACCGTAAATATTGTACATCTCCACCGTGTGAACGTAAGCGCCATTTTCTTGATGTCGTCTCTCATACCGCACACGTCGACCGTCCAAGGCATTCTTGAATCCAATAATGGACTGCCTATACACGTGGGCACCCCACGGGAATGCATCAAAAGCGTCCAAGTCCTCGACTAGCCGGATCTGCCATAATGGAACTTTCTCTCTCTCGTCCAACCCCATCAATATCCAGTTTAGCATATAAAGGAGGCACAGCTTCATAGCATCGTACTGCTCCTCAAATACACTGATCCGTAGAACAGCTCTCAGCTGTTCATAATCCACCTCATCTACACCATTGAAATACCGTTGGTGTATCCCGTTCTGAACCATCTCATACCTCGTCGTGTCGGGAATCACTCCAAACTTCAATCCGGTTATCAAACAGAATTCAACCTTGGAGAACCGGACCGAACGAGGACCTAACATAAATCTCATCTCATCCTCCGGCCCATCGTGATGTAGCTCGCGCAATAGCAGTCGATGGACTATGCTACCCAAAAAAATTCATCCCCTGATCCATCCTAAGGAAATGACCAAAACAAAACTCTGTATACCGACGTCGGTCTTCGACCTTGAATTGTTCTGGTACACTGTCTAGTGCGACATCGATATCTTTAAGGTCGCTGAAATGGTCATGCCTAGTGATTTTTCCACCATGCCATTCATCATCTGGAGTTTTAAGCAAATCCTTTAGTTCACTACCCATCTGCATTTTCACAGAAAGAATGCATCAGTAAACTAGTAAAAGGCTCGGACATAATAATATGAAATAGCAAGGAAACAGTTTCAAAAAGCTCGGACTCATATTGAAAAGCCTCGGGCAGTTTGAAAAAAGCTCGGACGCTTTTTGAAAAAGCTCGGACACAGTTTGAAAATGCTCGGACTCATTTAAAAAAAGCTCGGACTGTTGAAAAAAGCTCGGGCACTGTTTGAAAAAGCTCGGACACAGTTTGAAAAAGCTCGGACACATGTTGAAAAATGCTCGGACACATGTTGAAAAAGCTCAGACTCAGTTTTAAAAAGCTCGGACTGTTTAAAAAAGCTCAGAAACTGTTTGAAAAAGCTCGAACAGTTTAAAAAAGCTCGTAAACTGTTTCAAAAAGCTCCAAAACTGTTTCAAAAAGCTCCAAAACTGTTTCAAGAAGCTCGGACAGTTTAAAAAAAGCTCGGACTATTTAAAAAATCTCTGATACTGTTTCAAAAAGCTCGGAAACTGTTTGAAAAAACTCGGCCACATTTTAAAATAGCTCGGGAACAGTTTCAAAAAGCTCCGGAATTTTAAAAAAGCTCGGACTCATTTTTAAAACGCTCGGATACCCAGAAAAAGCTCGGAACCAGTTTGAAAAAGCTCCAAAACCCAGAAAACGCTCGGAAAATGTTTTCAAAAGCTCGAAAAAAGCTTGGAAAAGCTCGGAATCATCTTGAAAAAAGATCTTTAACAGATTTACAAACTCTAACCTAACCCACAACCATTCTCAGATCAACAAACAAACATAATCTACAAGTTTAATCAACAACCAACATCAAACATGAACTTATTAAAACAAAATCTACAACATAATCTGACTCAACTTACCACAGTCGATTGAAGATGCTCTCGTCTGAACACCCGAAAAAACACTGTTGTCCTACCGCCGATTACTTCGACGTCTTTTTCAGCCGGAAAACCACTGATCTTCCAACGCCGGTTCTTTTTCCAGCCGATGTTTTCTCTCTCTGGTTTTTCTCACTAATTTTGAAAACGACAAAAACTCACTTGGAAGGGGTATTTTTATCTGGACACCAATATTAGTGCCTTTTAAACATGAATTAGTAATGTGGTGATATTTGCACAACACCCACCCCAAATAGTACTATTTATTTTTTGACCCCTAATATAATTACACATACATGAATGATTGAATCATTAGAGTATTCTGGAAACCGGTTTTGATTAAAAAATATGTTATGTTGTCCATGATTGAGGCTATGTTTGGTAATCGGGAGAGATGGAATTTATCACTTGAGTCTTTAGACAATTCTCGTATCTTCTATTTTTCGTATAGTTGCAAAGTTGATAACATATTAAAGTCTTGAATTTTTTTTTTTTCCAGAATCATTCTGACCACACAAGAAAATGCTCCCCTATTTCCTTTGTGGGAGTACAAAAATTAAATGCTATTTTTTGGAGATGGCATTACAAGAGTATCACTCTTTTAAAAATTTATGTTTAAAAGACACCTATTATGGTGAACGGATAAAAATACCCCCAACAGTTGTTCCACATCAGCTTTCTTTCATTTAGTTTAGTTTTGTTTTAATTTTATCTTTTACTTTTCATTCAACAGTGAGAGTTGAAAGAGTAGAGAGAGAATTAACGTAACTGTTCAGAGCAATCAACCAACCAGATTTCGATAGTAGACGACGATGCTTTGATTCAAAGTTCGATTTCGATTTCGGTGAAAAACAAGGTATGTAACTTGAACGATTTGATTTTGAATACCGATTTGATTGTGTTTTGTTGGGTTATTCATTTCGTTTTGTATGTATAATATGGTTTCTAGGGTTTTTCATTTCAGATATTGTTTCTGGTTTCTAGGATTAGATTGGGGAAGACAATGAACATTATAGAGGTTAGTAAAAGTCTCGGAAGCAAGTTATGGTCTCATGAAAGAATCAAGTGCCATGAACGTGGAAAGAGCATGCCTCGACTCATATTCCCAAACTAGACTTCCTTAAGGATCAACAAGGTATTTCCCTTAGGTTGTAATAGGGCCATGGGGTTTAATGAGGTGAACAAAGAATAGGAAATGGAATTCAAAAGTCACCAATCATGCTAAGATACTTACATTACACACCCATACTAGCTCTACTTGACAACTGAAAACACTAGCGTCTAGGCTTAACTTTCAATACATTGTGCAACAATTATGTACTCTACTTTATGAGTACTTTACATTTAACATTCAAGACTCTATGTGCATTTTTTTTCTTTTTTTTTTCTTTTGTCTTTCTTTTGCACATTTTACATTTTGACAATTTAAGCTCATAAGTGCACAGTTTTCGCACTTTTACATTTGTGAGCCATTTGCTTTGCACATTTACAAATATTGCCTAAGTTGTAGGGAAAAATTAACTAAAACCGCAGCGGAAGGCGAAAAGTAGATTTTCGTACAGTTTAAAATTTTTCTAACGATTTGAACATTAACCTTTTAATTAATTAAACACAAATATACGGTTAGAGTTAAATACCTCTTGTCGCGTGATCTGATTGACTTACGTCAATGGTAATCCGCAAGATCTTCAATCCTAGCACGTACGTAAATCACCTAGGAGCGTGGCTCTCCCTTTTTTTCTTTGAATTGCTTACCTGGGAATGGATGTATGGAACTTCTGATCCTGATCTTCAATCCCAAAACACCAAGAGCCTAGAAAAATAGTTCCGGTCACTTTTGAATTCACAATCGATATGATTAGAACTCGCGTAACCCTAAATCAAAAGTGTGCACAAAACCTTTTGATGTTAAAGGCTTGCAAGTGCACTATCGAATGAGAACTTATTTTTCTTTTTCTCTCTTGGCCGAAATTCTATGTGTATTGAGTAAGATTTTTATTTTCAAAGCAAACAAAAATCTCTCTCACTCAAGCTTCTTGGTGGCCGAAATTTATCACCTTATATTTATAAGGTGACCGAAATTTCTCCTTCTCAAAATAGGGTTGGCCGAATTCTTTGTGTAGGAAATCTAGGGTTGGCCAATTTCCTTACTTGAAAAGGAATTGTGCTTTTCCCTAATTCCTATCAATTTAAGAATCCTAACCCTTATAGGACTAGGGTGACCGAATTCTTTGTGTGGTATGGAGTGTATGTGGACTTAATCCTTACCACATTAGGACTCCTATCACTTAAAAGAATTCTAACCCTAATCCAACACATAGTATTTTATTTACTGATCAGGAAAAGATTTTGATTTAAACTATTAATTAATTAATTTCCATTTAATCAATAAAATAAAATAAAATAATATCTTGGGCTATTTTATTAGCCTTGCCGCCCACACCATATATATATGGGCCTAATATTATTTTTCTTATTTTATTTAATCCATTAGACTTTAAATAAAAGCCCACATGTGAACCAGACTTATTCTTACTAAAAGAAACAAGCCCACATGTCTCCTTTTAATATATTAATATAATAGAGCAGCCCATTAAATAAATAATAGACATATTATATTCTTAATATATTAAATGCAATTCTAGATAGACCCATAAATTTATCCGGTAGAATATATCAAGTGATCCATGCAAGTACGTGTGGATTGTGGATCTTGGCTGGCTATCTAAATTTAAGCTTCAATAGACATAACCTAATCACAATCAACAAATGATTCACTTAGGTCCGATCTATTAATTTTAACTCATTCCACTAAAGAGCTAAAATTGAACTCTTAAATAAAGATAGAATAAGGAGATGTTTCTCATTCATACCCTAGACAATCTTATAGGAGACGGTGTATCCTCGTGAATAATATCAGTAATCGCCAAGAGCTCATAGACCGCCTATAGCTCTCCAAGTTACCATATTTCCTCATATGATCACATTTTGAACTTGGATATTTTGACTTGTCCAGAAGCCATGTCTTCAATAATCATTATTGAAAACTCAACGTTGAGATTTAATATCCAATACCTCAAAACATCCATATGATGATATTATGCTCTCATTTAATTAATGGAGCCACGATATCCATATCTATAAATGAAGTCCTCTATCGATTAACAAATGAATACCACCAAACTATCGAGGATAGACTATGCTATATAATCGTACTCATTGATAGCTCAAATGATAACACTTGCAACCATAAGTCCATCATTTATCTCAGGATTAAGATCGACTCTCCGATTGTCCTAATAATGAAAAGACTTATATCTAGTGACGGTTCTAGATAAAGTATTTCATTGTGATCCTGTTCAACGCACTAGATTCTTTTACTCGAAAACCTTTCGATGATTTTAGACTCATCATAACTCATTTGATCCCACTCAAATGCTAGTAAAAGAATTCTACAACTTTATCAAGATAGAGGTGCCCAACATTTAACTTAAGTTGTGAACGTTATTCAAGACTAACTAAATAATTGTGTCTACCTCACACATATCCGGATGTATGAACAATTCTTCATTTCTCATAGTCTTTTAACCTTATGATTATTTACCTTGACAATTATAATAATAAATGCTATAAGTATTTGTAAGAATCAGAAAACACTTTATTAATATGAAAAGATTGTCAATTACAATATTACACTCTTGCTATTGAGCATAATCCTAACATAAGTACACGCTATCTTTACATATTAGAGCTTTACACCTTTCAACCACACTTACACACACAAAACTCACATGATTGGCAATTAAAGGGTTGGTTTGTGTTTGGCTTATGGCTATATGGTTCATTGTGGTTCCAAAAGAAAAGGTAAGTGTTTGGCCTCAAAATTTTACAATGGAGCACACATATAGGGACACAGAAATGTGTTTGGGCTATTTTAGTAGTTATGCACACACATTGCCTAGGATCATTTCCAACATTCCATCTAAAAAGGGAATACAAGCTTTGGTAAGCAGTCCACATATATGATGCATGTTCTATGACACATTATGATTTTGTGATGTAATGAGACTATGCATGGTGTTTGAATAGTGTTTAAAGATTTGAAAATATTTTCCCTCGTATTTGTATGCTTTTGGCTCATGTTTATGAACTCACAAGGGTATGTCCACTATTAAAACAAAGCGCTTGAGCACCGAGTCCCCTCAACTTGGACACCAAAAGATGGGACTAACCCATGAAGTGCAAGTGAGACCCCTAAAATGACTAAGAGCTATGAACAAGCACACAAAGCATATACAAATTCGCCACAAACAATATGCTCAAGGTATCTCGCCAAGCTAATATAAGCTCAAAATTTTAGCTAAGCAGCAAGTTTTGAAAAATTTGACACGAAAAATAACTCAAGACATAAAAAGACGACTCACAAAGGCGTCTACACCCCCTAACCAAAACCCAACATTGTCTTCAATGTTGAAGACAAGAGAGTCTGATCTAGTGGCGCGCACGTAACATGACTCAAACAAGGCTCACAAATAAAATAAGGCAAACAATTGAATTAGCAATTAAGCACAAAGGCACACAAACTCAAGCTCAAAACCTACATCATGCATTCACCATGAATGACGGAATGAGGGCATAACAACCCTCAAACCGAATCTAACTATATGCATCAAGACCCGTACAAAAATAATGCATGCACTCACAACCCCCAAACCGAATTGGGCTATATATGTCAATTTAATGTGTACACTCGCATGCAATCATCCATAAGAGCCTTCGGCTCATTCATCAACAAAAGGATAAATCAATTATATCTAAAAATCAAATATCATCATTTACAAGTGACCTAACAAAAATGTCATACCAAACAATCTCCACCAAAAATTCTCCACCAATTATTCCATAATGCAAATAAAGCAAAAACAAGAAAAAGAAATTTAGAAATGCAAACTCAGGTGGGTTGCCTCCCACAAGCGCTCTATTTATCGTCTGGGAAAGACGTTGTTTGTGGCACTTTGGCTCTTCAAACTCTCCTTCGCTGCTCTCCTTCATGAAGATTAGGATCTCGCTCTTTTTATGAGCACTCTTAGCTTGCTTATCCCTCCAAGACTTGCAAGTTGTCGGTGTTTCTTCCCAAGAGATAAAGACACTTGCTTAAAGCTCAAGCTGTAAAAACTGCTTCCTAAAGAAGCTATAGACAATCTACACACTCATAGAACCCATTAGAAAGTTTAGGCAACAAAGAATCAATCAATACATGCAATTGCCAACAAGAGCTCGAAATACCAATTTTTAAAGAAAAACAAACTCAAACAACTAAACAATTCCACAATAGATTTCCCCCCAAACCTAGCTTTTCCCGTACATTCAATCACATATAGTCAAGTTGAGAGAAAAGGACTTAGTTTAAAAGGGAAAAATAAATTGTGCAATCTTAAAGTACTCAAAATAAAATTAAATGAGAACAAGCATAGCATTTGAATTGTTAAGCATAATCAATGACCATTCATACAAGCACAATTAATTACATCAAACCCTTCTCAATGCATTTAAGCACATATATCGGTGTACTCCAATCAACTCACTCACACATGCTTCGAAAATATACATATTACCCATAAACGTTTAAGCTACACTCACAAAAGTAAGGCAATCTAAAAAGATAGAAACAGTGAGATGAGGCGATACCGAAGTTCCAAATTTTGGGAAGAAGTATGCAGAGACACTACCTCTAGCTGCACTATGACCTTTTTTCCACTTGATGCTCTTTCGCGGCACTCCCCACGTCCTTGGTTGTATCAACCACATAGGTCGTTGTTGCGCTTCCGTGTTGCTTGGTGACATTGTTGGAGTGCAATACGCACTCATGGTTCTCTTGAGGTGTGCGGTCTTGGCATCTTTGATTGTTGGTCTCCATTCCAACCTTGAATTGATAGCTCACCAACCTGAAAATTTGTCTTTCCTTGCACAAACACAACTCAAACAACATTACATGCATATGCTTTAATCAAAAATAAAACCATAAAATATTTACATTCCTACATTATTTGCTAAAACAAAAAACAATTAACGAATAAACCACATCCCCGGCAAGCGGGCCATTTTGAACGTGCAATATTTAATATGTCGTGATATGCACTATTCAAACAAATTTATAAGATCCCAAACTGCACTCAAAACAAGTATAAAACTAGTATGTGGCAAGTATGAGTATCATTCCTCAGAGATCGAGTGATAGTTATAAGTAAATCAATGCTTTAGTTACTAATGCTAGAAAAGTAAATTGATATGGATTTGGAGAAGAAATAAAACTAAAATGTAAACTAAGCTAAAATGCACTAAAATGTACTATTCTAAAAAGGTATGGATATGTGATATGTAGATTAAGGAATTGATGAATTCAACTAGCAAACTAATGGGTAAAGAATGAACTCACAATGATTGTCTTTAACTAATGTAACCACCCTAGGATGTATATGAGTGATTATTTACCACTTGTGAATGCCCAAACCATCATGTATAGCATTGGTCACCCACAATTGGTTATACAATGAAAGAACATCTATCTCATAAGGGACAAATCTCTTTGTTAAAAATCACCAACCTATCATGTATAGTGTTGATGCTTAATCTATCATATGCAAACATTCCTAGGATGTATAGTCTTGATTACCCATGAAAGATTAGAATTAGGTGAGATTAATAAGTCCGGATATTACTTGGGTCATGTACCATTGTTCAATCCTCCTATTCAATTGAGCTTACAGAGACAAGCATCATGTATACTTGATTCTCTACACATATAACTTCTCAAACAACTCATGAAGAGAGTCATGTACAATCAAACACAAATTGCTTTTGAAATCAAATAAAACATCGAATAGAACAAAATGAGATAGATTTTTAATATAAGATATTAAGTTCTTTACAAATACTAATATTTACAAGTGAATCACATCAATCCCTTAATGGGATTTAGCTACTCATAACAAATGGAATACAAGAATAAAAAAGAGGGAAGTAGAAAAGACCCATGTAGAACCTTCTTTCTTCAAGCTTCAATTCACCTCCTATGTCCTTATGAGTAGCAATTGATGAAGATGATGATGGGTTTTTGGTGAGAAAGGTTTTTGGGATTTAGAGAGAGAAAGAATCAATGAAATGGTGTATGGTCGTGGGTCTCTCATTTGGAAATCAGAATTGAAAACTATTTATACTTCCTTCAAAAACTAGGCCAAAATACTGATGTGGCAGAGCTGGATTTCCCGTATAGCACGGGTAGGTTACCCGTGCAGTCTTTATTTCTCTTCAGATTTACACAATATGCACGGGTGGCTAACCCATGCACCACTTGTGCAGTTGCCTTCTCTCATGGCCTTGCTCCCTCGTCTGGTGAACTGCACGGATGGGTGCACAGGTGGGACCCGTGCAATTACCCGTGTTGTTTGGTCTTCTCAAAATCCACCTTCCGGTGCACGGGTAAGTGCACGGGTATGCTACCCGTGCACTTCTGCTTTCTTCACTTCATTTGTGCACTATTTGGTCTAATTTGCCCCCCTTCATGCTTTTTTACCTAATGCCTGCAATAAGAACCAAACGAGCCATAAATACACATAAAAACGCTTAAAAACAAAACAAAGAGAAAGGATATGAGGGCCAAAATGTATAACATTTTTGGCTCGATCAGGGTGCCCAAACGCAGTTGACAAATGACTACCCCGTACATTGACCCATGTAGGCGGAAGAGGTCTAAGGCGGTGGGCCACAAATTTCACCCTGCTGAACTAGTTGATTCAGATCAGTTGAATGCGTACGGACGGTTCAAGAAAGACAGTACGGCAACGGCAATGTATAACATACTAACTTTTTGTACATGTATATTTTCATACGTTTTTGATAGCGATTTCTTAATTTTAATGTGTATTATTCTTCAATGATACAGGCATAATGTGGTTGTGGATTTTTTGGTCTGAGTCTTTTGGTTTGTAGATTTCGAAACCAACCATACGGAGTTGGAAGACACGATATGTATTTATACATTGGCACATTTTGTTGTTGGAATGTATTTTAACATTAATTTTGGTTCCTTCTGTCAGCATATGGAAGCATATTTGCAAATCATGTAGAAGTGCCAGCATGCTTATCCTGATATCTACAGTCAACGCGTAGTGATTATTGATGCACAATTCTATGTTAGTTTTTTGTTAATTGTTATATGGTTATAAAAGTCTTGGATATTTATATTGTTAATTGTTTTATGGTTAAACAAACATTTATGTACATCCAGTGGGTGAAGATGTTAGGTGATGTCGACGCACCACCGGACCTATGGGCCGTGTTGACTCACACTTGGCCCGAGGATGCTCTTGTTTGGGCCGGCAGACTTAGAAATCTGGATGTCGACCATGGCACTAGGTTGACATGGTGAGTGTATTAGACAATGTATTGGAAATTCGATTTTATATTTCAACATATCTTACATTACTCTGTATTGCATTGTAGCTTTTGGTGTCGTACAACGTCGAAGGGTGTCATTGGATTATGGCCGATATTGATCTCGTTAAGCGATCGATTCACATTTACAATCATTTTATACAGACATTTCCATTTCAGCATAGGAACAAACGGGTTGTCTGCTTAAGGTTGTTTTTACCATCGATGCTGGTAGAGGCCGAAGTTTATGCGAACATAAGGAGTGACCATCCTAAATGCAAGGTGGAGGCCGCTCAGATACATATGGCCGTAACCCCGAAATCTAATGTGCCACAACAATCAAGGGGGTAAGTTAAAAGTGAAATCACATTTGTCATGTAATTGATATCACATTGTTGATTTATCTGAAATTGAATTTTTTTGTGTTTTCTTAATAGGGGTAACTGTTGTCCCCATGCGCTGATGTTGATCGAGTCCACAGTGGCACGAAGGAAGAAGTTTGAGTGGAAAGATAATCAAATGGAGGCACTACGGTTAAAGATGGTCGTTGAAGTATTTTGTAACTCCAAGGCTGCCAAGTGAACACTTCTTGTTATACTTTTTTGGATGTAACTAAAAGAATACACAATTCTATATTTTTTGGATGTACATGTATATTTTTTCGAATGTACATACCGTTAGTATTTTATTTAATTATTTGGATGTACATACACTGCTGGTATAATTTTTTGAATGTACAGACACTGTTAGTATAATGTTTTTGATGTACAGTGTACTGTTGGTATAAATATTTTATGGATGTACAGTGTAGTGTACTGTTGGTACAAAACTCTCAGACATGTAACCTAAAAGTCTCGGAACGTAGAAACAGAAGTCTCGGAACATGTTAAATAAAAGTCTCAGACATGTAAAACAAAAGTCTTGGAACGTATAAATCAAAAATCTCGGGACTATGTAAGCTAAAACTCTCGGACATGTTAAATAAAAGTCTCGGACATGTAAAATAAAAGTCTCGGAATGGTATAAACTGAAGTCTCGCAACATGTTAAATAAAAGTCTCGAACATGTAAACAAAAGTCTCGGAACGTATAAATCAAAAGTCTCGAAACATGTAAGTTAAAAGTCTCTGACATGTACAATAAAGTCTCGGGATGTATAAATAAAAGTCTCGGAACATGAAAAATAAAATTCTTGGAACGTATAAATCAAAGTCTCGGTGTTGCGGTTTGTGCCCTAAAGTTTGTAATTTGTAAATGTGAATGAAACATTAATAAAAGAAGTATTTTATTCATTCTATAAATTTGTCTCATACATTTATATCATTTGTACTTAACATCCAAGATTGTTGGATGTAATCTCTAACTGAGTATATGAATGTCATATACAGAGGAATTCAGTTTGAGATGAGCAAGCTAAAGAGTCTGTGGATAGCAAATAGAGCTGAGTACTTTATTTTTGGTTAATCTACAACAACGGTCCATTCTGTAATGTTCGGTGGTCTTATCCTAAACTATTCATATGGTGATATGAGAATGTAGGCACCTTATATAATGTGATTTTATATGACTGAGTTACGATCTATATGAATCTCTCACCAAGATCCGTTACATGATGAGATTCATATATATATATATATATATTGATAAATTATGGTTATATATGTGTGCTCTTAATTAATCTTGAGTGTCTTATCGACTCCTTCATGTTAGATCGTGTTTTTTGATATACAATGGGTGAGATCAGAGTTGCATTCCCGGTCAATAACTTCGTATGTTGGAATCGTGGTTTGGCTTGTGGATGAGAAGGTCTGAACACAATCGTATCCACTCCTTCTTGCGAGAAGTAGATAGTAGTTCCCTTAATGGTTGATTTGGGGCTTGAACAATATGAGCGCTCTATTTCTTCCGTAAAGGAAGTTAGGATTTATTGTTCATTAGAGATTCAATAGTACTTAATGGAAAAGATATAATTAGAGGGGTATAACAGACTTTATGACCTAGCTCTAATTATGAACTACTTGTGGAGGATCATATCATATGTATTAGCTATATTGATGGATAGTGAGTTCTTGGTTGTGTAAAAACATCTGCAGTTACGAGAGTACAGTTTCGGGATTTTTAGTGGAATAACTCCAAGGTTAATAATCATTGAAATATTAATTAAATAGTTTAATTAATTGTTTTTAAGGATTATTCAAGCTTAAGATTGTGGGTCCATTAGGTCTCCTCACTAGCCCAGAACGTTGAAAGTAACAAGGGTCACGGTTAATTAATTGAATTGTCCAATTAATCGTGTTACTAAAATCACACATATTTATTCAGGGATTGATTAAATAATGAGATTATTTAATTAATATATTAATGATTAAATTAATTAAATAATTAGATTATTTAATTAATGAATTATTAATTGGAGGTTGCATGTTCAAATCATGACTGAGACAAAGATAAAATAAATAGAATTATTTTCTTCTTTACTAAGTCTAGTGTTTAAATTCAAATCAGCTAGGGTTATGTGGGAGTTAGAATCCAACTCTACCTAGAACATTTAAATACTAGTTATATTTTTGAATATGTCTAGATATATTTGGAAAATGAAATGTATCTAGTTTTTTAAATATATATCGATATATTTGTATGACTAAGAGACTACAATCTAATTGTGATTTCTTTGAACCAAAAACATAACACATGTTGTAGCACATAGAAAAGAAAAGAAAAACAAGAGTGGGGTGTGGCCATTAAATAAAAATAAGTTTTTTTTTATTTGATTCAAGGTTGGCCAAATTCTCCATACACAATGCAAGATTGTTTGGTATTGTTTCTACTACCTTCATACAACCTCTTAAAGCCCGTGACGTGCCCACACGCAGTTTCCGAAACCTGGAAGATAGCGAGGAAGATCCGAAGGTACAAATCGGAAAGCAAATTCAAGAATTAAAGAACGAAGGAGTTAGCCTTGAGGCATGATTTCGAATCCTACCTTTATTTATTCTTATATATCGTACACGGTTTTTAAAGTCGCTTAAATATTTTAAAAGAGTTTTCAAAATTTCCTTCTGCTGCGCGACTCTAGGGCTTACACTCAGAACATGTAAAATAAAAGTCTCGGATTATATATACCAAGGTCTCGGAACATGTAAAACAAAAGTCTTGGAACATGTAAAATAAAAGTCTCAGACGTATAAACAAAAGTCTCGGAAAGTAGTAATCAAAAGTCTCGGAACATAGTTAAACAAGGTACATGTAAATAAATAAAGTTACAGCATTTCAATATAAAAGTCTTCATTCATTCTGGATTACTGGGTCCTTGGATTTTTGTCTCCTTGGTCGGGCATGTTTGTTTGTTGTGCCCGACTTGCTAGCATACACTAAACTTGCAACGATATTGGTCAGGCACAGGTTGGCAACTGCTGCCTGGAATGCCCGGAGGGTTAGTACACCACCTACTATTGTGTCCAGTTTGTCCACATCTTCTACACTTCTGTGTGGATATCCTCTTTGATACGAAGGGAAATCGATTCTCTTACGGGCGACCCGGACCAGCTTGTTATTTGTCCTTTTTTTATTTTAGAGGTAATACCACATTTTGTCTTATGTCTTCACGCACTACCCAAGTACTAGGATGCCTCACTGGCATGATAGGCACTAAATATGCATCCACAAGTGTTTCCCTCTTGTAGTAGTCTGCACATAGGGAAGTGTAATCCAAGTTTCACTCCCTGAAATAATGTAACAAAACATGTTAAATGAATAATAACATATCCGAATTTAAAAATAGTTGACAAAATCTTACTTACCTAACTAATGTAAGTGCATGAGTACATGGCAGGTAATCCATTTGGAATTTGTTACATGTGCAAGTCCTTTTCATCAAGTTAGTTGTCCACTGATCTCCTTTCAATTTGACCAAGAATATGTTCCAATCAACATGAGAAATGTTCATGTAAATACGTTTTTCAATACGATTCTAGATTTTCAATTGTGCAGCGTCGGTTAGCTGGTGATGCATGGACTGTGCAGCTTAATGACAATCGTAATACCAACGTTGCAACATATCCCTCATGAACTCAGCCAAAGTCAACATTGACAGTTTCCATACATATCTCAAGCATGAGTTCAGGCACTCAGCGGTATTGGTTGTAATCAACCTATACTTTCGTTAGGGAAAATGGACATGGGACCACTTTTCTGGCCCGGCATTGACAACATAATCGTACGCATTCTAGAACTATTTCCTTAGTCTGAAGGTTTCATGGAAAGGTCCGGCAAGCGAATCCCTAGCTTTCGGAAAGAAAGAACCTCTGACCTCCGAGGAGGAAACAGTAGCATCTCCGGGTAAGAACCTTAGAAACCAAGGAAGGCAGGCCCAGTGGAAGGAAGGCCGTTCATTTCTTCCGTTTAAAAAAAACCTCTGAAACCAAGGTGGAGAAAGCTCCTACAGCGAAGATGTCCCCCCGTGGGGGCAAGGGGGTAGCGTTCTTTCCCTTAAGGTAAGAGGGAGATAGGGCCCGGGGAAGAGGGGGAACCCCTTTTCCTCCGCTGTCGTCTCGCTCGTCTTCAAAACTTTTACATTTTTGAAGATCTATCTCTTCCTTGTTGTGGTCCGCGTTCCTTGCATTTCCTTTCCTTACTGTTCCTTTCCTTCATTTTCCTTGCCCTTTCCTTTCCGTCCCGTCTCACGGAAACATAAACCTTAAGATCCAATTCACTTCACCAAAAACCAAGCTTCTTACACACATTCTTAGGAGGTATGGCGTTGTCGCTTCATGCTGCAGTTGACTGACTCTCGCATCAGCAGATCGGAGACCCTACCTCCATCCTCCACGAGCAGTTTCAATATCATGCATGCTTCAAGTCATGAACCAAGTAGCCTATACCCTAGATATTTAATCCCTTCCTAACGCATGCTTTCC